>JAJTTS010000007.1:2226726-2317194 GCA_036971165.1 Arthrobotrys iridis | reverse complement strand
CCTAACCCTAACCCTAACCTAACCCTAACCTAACCCTAACCTAACCCTAACCCTAACCCTAACCCTAACCCTAACCTAACCTAACCTAACCTAACCTAACCTAACCTAACCTAACCCTAACCCTAACCCTAACCTAACCCTAACCTAACTTCTCCTTCTTTTCTAAATTTTTTACTTTTTTTCTTTTATATTCTTTTCTATTTTTATCATCTTTTTAAACTCTTTTTTTATTACCTCTTTTTATCATTTTTACATTTTTCTTTTCATTTTCTTTCAACTTCTTCTTCTTTATCTTTCTTTCCAATTTATTTTTTTATTTTTTCTTTTTATATCTATCTTTTTCATTATCATTTTTTAACCTCATTTCTTCACTTATATTAATACTATTTATCTATTATTTTTTATCTCCTTTTTCTTTCCTCTTTTTTTTATCTTTCATAATCTTTTTTTCATCTTCATCTTCATTCTCTTCAACTTTTTTTATTAATCACCATTCCGCACTCTACATACTTCTTTATAATAATTATTACTTTCCATCACTACTACTACTCACTATTCTCTCTATTTCTCAACATTCATATTTACTTATATAATCTTTTTTATAAATACTATTACTTTTCATTATTCTCTTTTTTATTCTTACTTATTATATATTTTTTATAAATATTATTCTCTCACTTATCTTTCCTTTATATATTTTCACATTTTACTTATCATATATTCTTTCATAAACACTATTACTCACTTTTCATAATTTCTTTACTTATTTATTCTAATATAAAACTTATATTCTTTTATATATTATTATCTTTTCTAATTCTTTTATATACTTCTTTATACTTTATTTATTTTAAATATTATTTTTAATTACTTCTTCAATTATTTTTTTAATTACTTCTTCAATTATTTTTTTAATTACTTTTTTAATTACTTCTTTATTTAAATTTTATATATTTTTATATTTCAAATCTTATACATTCTTTTATAAACACTATTACTCTCCTTCACTTTTTATATATCTTCATATATTATATACTACTATACTTTTTATAAAATCACTATTTCTTATTACTTTTTTACTTTCATATCATTATATTTTATATTCTTTACCTCTTCTAAATATTTCTTTCTTTAAATATCTTTATATTTTATATATTATACTACTTTTCATAAATACAACTTTTTTTTATTCTTTCTTTACATCTTCTTATTTCAAATACTATATTTTTCATAAATACTACTATTTTTTATTCATCTCTTTATTACTCTTTTACTTATACTATATCTTTATATTTTATCTATTATACTTTTTATACTATTATTTTTTATTATTTTTTCTTCTCTCAACTTCTCATTACTATATCCATTAATACTACTTTTCACTATTTTTTATTTATATATCTTCACATTTTATATACTATACTTTTTATAAATATTACTACTTCTCATTATTTCTTCTCATCTCAACTTCTCATTACTACTTCTTAATACTACTTTCTACTATTTTTTCATTTATATATCTTTATATCTTACATACTATATTTTATATATTATACTTTTTATAAATATTACTACTTCTAATTACTCCTTCCCAATTTAACTTTTGCTATTCTTTCTTATCACTCTTTTATTTATAAATTTCCATATCTCATATACTATACCTTTCATAAATACTAATCCCTTCCATCACCTTTCTTCTTATCTTTATATTCCACATATTATAATTTTATATACTATATCTATTCTTTTTATTACCTTTTTAACTAAATACTCTATATATCTATATTTTATATACTATCATATTCTTATATACCTTACTACCTTACATCACTTTTTATCTACACATATTTATATTCCACCTACTACAAACTTTTTATAATCTTTATTTCTCTTCCTTAATCTCTCTATTTATCTTTACTATATTTACTTTCTTTTTTTCTTTTTTTATTATATATCACTTTTAACTTTTTATATCTTTAATCATTTCAATTAATAAACTTCATATTTCTTATCTCTCATTCATCATTTATATCTCAACATTTTATCTATTTCTTCACTCTTAATCTTCTATATTTTATAATTTCACTATAAATAATTTATCTTTTATATTAATCTTCATATTTTAACCTATAATCCTTATCTTCTTATATATTTATTTATTATAACATTTTTATTATCACCTTAATCTATATAATATATATTCTTCATTTTCATTATCATCCAAATCCATCTTATATAATCCTTTACTTCTTATTCCAATACCTATTCTTAATTTCTATCATCTACATTCATATAATTATTATTCTCTTTTCTTACTCACATTAAAACAAAAAATCTTCATCATCATCTATATTTATATAACAATTTCTTCCTCAAACTATCTTTATTATATTTATTTTTTAAATTTTTATCTTTATAATATTTATATCATTCTTTACCACTTATTATCAAATATTCATTCTATTATTCTTCACATTTATATTACGCGCTCTTTTTATATTACACCTACTAAATATCTTATTCTCAATATAATATACTAATTCTCTTACTACGCTTATCTTCTATAAATATTTATATTTAATTTATCAAATCAACTTATTAAACCAACTCTCCAAATCAACTCACAAATTTCAAATTTCATAATATTATATAGTCCACACCCGTCTAATTTTCTTCTTTCAAATTTAATAACCATAATTCTCATTTTACACTTTGTAACATTATTCGATCTATATCCGTCTTATTCTCTTCTTTCAAATTTAATAATCATCACTCTCATTTCATATCAATAATCATACTATTCAACTTTATTAATACAACATTCACATAAATTTCTTCCTAAAAAATCCCCCCGTTTCTTTACTACGATCAATTAACTTCTCATCTATTTATTCCGCCTTCTATATCACATGCACATATTTATCTCGTCCTATTTTTCCACACGCGGGTTAATGTTTTTTTACTGCCACTGATTGCATTTAATAATTATTGTAATATTCATCTTTAACAATCTTATAATTATATTACGAATATTATACAAATTTAATCAAATTTTTCTTCTTTTATTATATATATTCTAAATATATCTTTATTTTGAGTCTGATATATTATATTTATTTCCTATGTTAATTCTAAATACAATTATATTTACCACTAACCCAACCTTAACAATTCCTTTTCTACACTTTTACTATAATTCTTTCTATTCTTACTATAAACAATATCTCCACTATAAACTTTATCAAATTCCCTTTCCGGATTAAACCATAGTTTTCATCTTTTATTTAATAACTAAATGTTCGTTGTAATATTGTCTTACCGTGTTTAATTGGTTAATTCGTAACGTCTGGGAACAAGACCAGTTAGTTCAGAGATGCGTTATCTTTATTCGGGTCCGAACCTCCATTCTAAGCTCTACCACCATTCGACTTTTACAATTTAATTCCTCATATATTAATTTATCTCCCCGTTCATTATTCCTCCAGCCTTATTTTTCTAGTTCTTAGTCGAGTTTTAGAATTCCTCGGCTTACAAGTTATTATAAGTTCGCTAGCATTAGATTATAATCCTTAAATATCTTAAATTTATCATTTAAAATTACCGCCAATACACTAAACCTCATTTTTATTATTCCGTCTTAAGCATATACTTACTATTATCTTCCTTATATTTAGATTAAATCAATAACTTTTATTTCAAAATCATTTCTTATAACGGCTATCATATTTATAATTAATACTATTAAACACAATAGAAATATTAAATATTTCCCTAAAGTATTCAACTTACAATTTAGCAATATTCAAACCCACATTTATAAATATTTTCACTTATCCAAGTCGCAACTACTTACAAATCAACTCTAATCTGCATAATAATTAAAATATCCCATATCGCATCTTAGTCTTAGAACAAGTAGGCCACCTACACAGCACTTAAACCCGACTAAACACTAACTAGCTGCTTCGTAAGCTACTCAGCTGTGCGGGTTAATAGTTAGCTAAGTATACACCTAAATCAGTAGCTAGCTAGGCGGGCAACTAAGCAGTAGTTGGGTAATTAGTTAAATAGCTAGGCAAGTAGCTAAGTAGGCAACTAAGTAGATTATAATAGTTAAAACAATTAGACTATTGTAATTAAAAAAGGTAAACTATAATAATTAAAACAAATAGGTTAGGGTAGCTTATAATATAACTTACTAGTTAGTAGAGTACTAAATATACTTTATAATATTAGTTATAGTACTAAATATACTAAATATACTATAGTTTCTTTTTTTTATAAAGTAAATTTATTTAAAATTTTCTAAGTTTATCAAAAATAATATATTTTTCAAACAATCTTCCTACAAACTCATAGTTAAGAGTAACCCTCTATTTATTAGAACATATAGACTTCATCATTTTACTACTTCCTTCATTCAAATAGTTTAAATAATCTAATATTTTAAATATTTAACTAGCCTCTAGCTTAAACTTATCTTTTCATAAATAATATCTCAGTTCAGATGTATTTATTATGTTATTAATTCACTACAATCAATAATTATAATATTGGCTCCAGGTAGATATACCTATTATCCTATCTTATCAACTAAAACCCAGAACTTATTTTTTTCTTACTAATATAAATCAGTAATCTTCACTCTATATTTTATTTAATAAAACATTTTGTTATTACTCTTAATTCTAGTTACATTCTCGATTTACTTCCACTTCTATTTTAGTTTTATTTCTAGAAAATATTAATGGGTGAATTTTAGTGGTAATGTGTTTATAATTTTGTTTCCATTTATTCTTCGAGGTGGTAAAATTAACTCTATTTAAAAGTAGTTAAGATATGATATCATAATCAGCAGTGCTTTAAATTTAATAAATTAGAATCTTATACTACCTCTAATTTAAACTAAACTTTTATTTAAATAATAATAATATATACTATTTATAAAGCTCATACTAAATTCTTTAATATAAGTTAAGATTAATACTAAATCTAATTAATATATACCTTGTAGCCAACAACGTCTTCTTACTCCAATTAATAGCTAATACTAACTTTTATAGCTAAAATACTTGAGAGTATCTCTCTCACTTCATCAAAGTTTTGTAGACACTCTTCAGTACAAAAGTGTATTAACTTCTCAACCAGCTCAACCACCTTTCTAATTCCCTACCCAATATCAGGTCCACCAGCATTGTAGTGTGCGACAAACTGACATAACTCCTAGCACAAAAGAAAACAATCCACCCTAACATAACCCTCATTGTCAAAAAGTATCTAGCCATTCAAGAAGACATAAAGGATAAGAAGGTTAAGTACAAAATAGTTGTAGAGAACTAGTTCATCAAATATCTACACATAGTATAGCGATCTACTGGCTACTTTGGGAGCTGTGTACTCAAAACAGCTAGAGATTTAAAAGCAAATTAATTAAGGATTCCCACTTTTCGTAGCCGACGAATCAAAATTAATAAGATGAATTCCTTTCTGTTGGGTCTAGTATTTCTTACGCGGCGATACTAATACTAACATATTTATAAGGTTTAGTTCGCCATGAGTAAAACCACATTGGTGAACTTTGCCCAATGCCGCGACCATACCAATAGTAATTTACAGACTGCAGGCAAAAAATACCGACAACGATTCTTCAGGCAAACTCTCAAGAAAGTAGTCTAGTCTCTTTAATGTCTTATCTTCCCAGATTGTGAACCAAAACACAACCAAATAAGTGAAGTTTAAGTGCGAGCGCTTTTGGTGTATTATTGTGCATTTTACTAGTGGCGAGATGTGATATGACTGGCGGAGTACTAGGTTGCACAGAATTATTGATTCTTGGAAGATAATGTCTAACACGACCTGATGTGAAAAATTAGTATTCGAGTTCAACATTCTTTTTCATAAATCTAAAGAAAATAATTTAATATATCAATTGGAATACTTATGCAGTTTTTAATATACTCTTCTATGCTAGAATTAAAGTATCCTCTAGCGTTGTGTAAGCTAAGAAATTTTATACTTCCTTTGTTAAAATTATTCTTGTCTTCAACTTTATCTACTTAAATAACTGTGTCTATTTGATATCCAGCTTCGATGATATGATTAAAGAACTTAACAACTCAAGATATCCGGCTTTGACGCTCCTAAGCCTCAGAAGAATAATTTTTTGTGATAGTAGGTTGGTCCTGTAGAGATTTTAAAAGTTCTATTATCTTGTGAGTCCTGTCCTCAAGAATTTCATCTAAGATACCACTATTGCGAATAGTCTTCTTATAAAAAAACTTAATATCAACATTGGCTTCTACCTTAATAAGCAAATCTACGATCTTATCTTGCATGCTCCGGACCGCAGCTATCAGGGGTGTGTATCCTACCCTGTCCTTAAAATTAATATATACCAGTGAGTAAAAGAACTTAAGGATTGTCTGGAAGAGTTTGATCTTGGCTTCGGTATCTTTTTTTGATATAATAATATTATGGAAAACATAATATCCTAATTCAACGTAGGTTACAAAGGAAGGAACAACACCAGAATAACTCGGTTCAAGAATATACTCTAAAGACTTGTTGATATCATCGCATGCGATAATTAGTTCTACAAGTATATTGTAACCTTAAAGAAAAGCCATATTAATTTTAGTTTGGTGTATAATCCTAGGAGTTTTAAGGAAACAATTTTATATTCTATGGTAAGGTCCACACCATGCTTAACAAAGACTTTTACAAACAAAATATTTCGGTGCTGAAAGACTTATCCAAGCAGAGTGCTCCCTGAGGCATCCCAAGTATGCATGTCTACGCTCTTAAAGATAAGGATCTTGGTAAAGATAGTATCTGCCAGCCCTGACTTAGCCAGTATGTGCAGGATATTGTACTGCTCAAAGTATAATAAATTGGAAATATCTGTGTTAGACTTTAACAGCAACATAATTTGGTATGGATCGCCGCTTAGTATAACCAAAATTAAAGGCAACCTGCTCATAGAGTTATCAACATTCAAGAAGCATTTAAACTGCAAAGACTCTTGGGTGAGTAGATATAAAAGCACTTCAAGGTTTACCTTCTTAACTACCCACTAAAGAACATTAAGTCCCTTACCCAAGAAAACATTAATATTATCCTAGTTTATACTACATTGTTCAAAAAACTACAGTATCTTAATTACCTAGTCAAGGTAATCTTCGCGATGAATCATCATCCACTAAAAGTTATGTATCGCTTTAAGAGCACACATCACCACATTCCTGCCCTAGAAGCTGCGCCACTCAGATATATCAATTTATCCTATATCAGCTATAACCTCTATAATCTCAGAGTAGTTAAGTAAAATGGTAAGTTTGAGAGGAAAAATATATAAACCATTTTGATAAAGAGGGTCTACACCAACGAAGAGTAGAACTCTTGCTACAACAATATCTCCAAACTTGATAGCCCGGTAGAACGGTATATTTAAGTGGGTTGTTCCTAACATAAGAAAGAATATCCAACTTGGCGCATTGAAAAATACAAGCGATCCTTAGCAATACGCCGAGGGTAATGCGCCTGTGGCGGCGAAGATCCTTACCAAATTTAAGGTATAATCCGGTGGGAACGAACAGAGAAAGTGGAAGTAACCTTTCCCTGTTGTGTTTTGCACTGCTACATTGGTGCTGTTTACAAGAAGCGTCTGAATAACTTCCGTATTTCTGAACTTGTATGCAACAAGCAGAGGAGTGTTACCCTCATTGTCTCTTTATTCTAAATCTTTTACTTTATTGTCCCCAGCCAGGATTTCCTATAGTTTCTTAAACCAGTAACTTACTGCCGCGTATTGGTAGAGTAAATAGCGATTTGAGGAGCCGCGCTCTGCCCTAATTGTATTGAAAAATTTCGCCTTAATGGCCTTATCTGTCTAGCCAGGCTTTAGAAGATAGTAGAACTTTCCTATGAATGAAAGTATCCCAGCCTTCTTTTTAGTAAAATTTACTTAAACTTGGCTTTTCCACTGCCAGGCTGGATTAGAGACATAGAAGCTAATGTTGAAGGTGTTATTAAATTACTCTACTTCGTCTTGCTATAGAAAGCCTTCTTTCTTTGTTAGTCACAGGGCTGATATAATAATTGATATGAACTGTTGTTGCGTATTCTTATGATTAACCGTAGTAGTAGTACTGATGATAAGGGTAACTACTTTAATGTGCTGTCTAGGCTTAAGGCACTACTCTGGCATTACCTACTTGAACTTATTGGTGTAGTACACTGTCGAAGAGAGAATGTGCTTTAACGCTTGGTTAGGGGCGAGTATGAATAGGTTCAGGTGTTGTATGAGCTTGTTAAACCCCTCTAGAATAATCTGGCTTGTAATAAGACCTTCCTTTTTGAGCTTATTTTCTTCTTTAGTCGACTCTCGGTTGGCTACCTGATCTGCTAGCTGATGGAATGTGGGTTCAACCTGCTGAATTTGTACTGCTTGGGGTATCTCGAGAAAAACCTCGTAGTTAAGATTGTGGAATTGTATGCTATGTGAAAAAATACATCGGGTAAGCGGTTAAAATAGATTTTAAAATGATAGAATTTGTAAAATGTTTAGGAGTATGAGGACTTATAAGTAAGCTGAGTAGACCAGAATTATTGAACTTTTTAATGATAGTGTGTAGCAAAGCTGGGGCCTGAAGATGGATGCGGGGCTGTCTTGGGTATAGTTTCCTGGTTAGTGTGGTTAGAACTGTTGTGTCGCGGTCTTACTAATATGAAACTGTATTTTAGTGGATGAGACTTACTAAAGCTGGTTAATGGCGCTGTTTAAGTATTTATTAGATGGTTTGAGTTGTAGTAAGGCTTTTAAGATTGGTGCGAAGAGTGGTGCTTCTCTTTTGTCTTCTGGTTTGGGCTTGCCGGATTGGAAGACAAAGGATTTGTGAATGGTGGTAGGGATAACGTCGCTTCTTTTGAAAGTTTTAATTACTGCTTCTGAGGTTTAGGTCTTTACTCTGCTACTATTTATTGCTCTATTTATAAGAGCTAATAGAATTTTTAAAGGCCTCTTATCTTCTAAGTAGTCTCTTTCTAGAATAATTCCTTGGTATGGGTTGATGTTCTTTGACCTAGCTATAAAATTGACATAGTTAGTGTAGATTGTGAACGGAGAGGTATTATTTAGTACGAGCTGTTATAGCAGGAGCTTAAGAGAGTAGAGGTCTGAGTATTTTAGCTGGGATAATGTTGCTTTATTGTAAATCTAGTTGTATTTTGGCGCTGCCTAGATGAAAGTGGTCTTGTGAAGAGTAAATATAGCTTCTGTATTGCTACCGTTGATGATAGAGGATCTGAAGTCTACAATCTTGGCAATAAACCTACGCGTTGGGTGGGATGTTACGAGTATATTCTCTGATTTGAGCTGCTATTAGTTATGTTAGTGACCGAGGTTCTTATTGTACTTGTGAGGGCGCTTATATTACTGTGGATGATATTGTAACTGTGTAATGAGGCAATATCTAGGCTTATATCTAGAGTAATATTGTGTTTGTTGTTATATGAGAGTTAAACGGAACTTTGTAAATCTGATAGTGTGTTGAGATCTGTGTATTTGACTAGAAGAACTGGCTATATTAAATTATTCTGGCCTAGAGTCTAATATGTCCTTAAGAATTTTAAAATATTTTCCTGCTCCGTAGACACGTCTATGATCGTGTAGACTTTAAGTTTGGTGAGAATGGAGCTGGTTTTGGTATGCGCTTTGATAGTGTCGCCCGGGACAGGTAAGGAATTGGTAAATTTTGGTGTCTTCATAATAGCTGCCTTGGAGTTACCCGTGTAATCTCGGGCTTGAATATTTGAAGCAGGATTGCCACTCTGTCTACCCTTTCTGGATTTTGGTAGGAGGCGGGCTGTGAAGGATATGTTGCGGCTGAGCAGAGGATACTGGGAGAGCCATGTCATTGGAATGAGTTGGTTGATGAGATGGTTGTACTTTTCCAGGTCTATATGAAAGACATTGATAAGAGCGTTGGTGAGGTCTAACAAGTTCTTTGCTCTGAGTTCCGAGATACTTAAGGCTCTCTGTATTGTGGTCTCCTGATGTTTTGAGTTCGTGCTTGGTAGAAGTGGTTGCGAAGCGGCGCTGCTGGGTTCGTCTTCGGCTTGTTTTTCCGAGGTTTTCTTTGGCCGGAATCGGTAGCTACTCGGTAGCATCTTCCTAGTTCTGGTATTGCCTACACCTGATGATTTCTCTGCTTCTATGACGCCGATGTTGGGCGTCAACTTAGAAAGGGTGATGTATGAACTAGAATCCCGCTAGAGGTAGAAAGAATCGAAGGCTTTAATGTGGTGGTATCTCTGTATAGCTAATATCTTATGGGAATTTCCCATAATAGACAAGCTGAGGTTGATAGTTGTCAGTGTATTGCGTACCGGCTGCCAACTTTATATTCTAAAGGAGAACATCCGATAGAGGAAACCTGTTCGGGTTATTTCGTCGACAGACCATACCACATTGATGGTTCCATTATCAGAAGACCGGGCAGCAAAGTAACTTACAGCCCAATCATCTCGCTCAATACAGACGCTGCTACCAGTAACAATCAGACTATATTGCAAGCTACATGCAATTAATTGTGCTTAATGGCTGCTATCATCACGCCAGTTAAGAAAACTGCATGGCCTGGTATGATGTGATAATATGTGGAAAAACTTCCCATGCTTCGCTTTCTTCTCAATGAGTGGCACTCTCCCTATTATATTTTATATGATCATGAGTATCAATTTCTCATATCAATGCCCTCATTACTAAGTACCAATTTATTCTCCACATACCCACAGCACTATTCCAATGATAATAATACTAAATCCTAGGGCTTAAATTTTATACTAACATAGCCCATTACGCGACAAGAGAATAGCTACAAGTATAAAAGTTATATCCTTAGTTTTAGGACTCTTCCTCTTATACATCGATGTATTCAAATTTATACGCTCCATTAGGGGAGCCAGAAAAGATCTTAAAACTATCTGGAATATGTTCATGCTAAAAAAGCTCCGGCTCACCAGAATCGGATAGTGACTAGGTCTACTCAATCTTTGCAACTCGGCGGTGGCTTTGGTAAACCCTGAGGCCAGGTATCGCGATAACTCATTCTTGGCGCTGTGTTAGCTGCTTAAATCTTAACTAGAAACCATCCTTAGTATACTGGCCGATGAGGAAGCTATTAGAAGGAAATATGGTATTAAGGTGGAGAAGATAGTGATGGTAGGTAGCTCCCCTTTGTCTCTATTAAGTTAAGAGCGGATGGTTTGGGAGCTGCCAGTTAATTAAGCGAGAGGATTAATCTTCACACCAGACAACTGGCGCCTAGGATGTAGATTTGGAGTTGAACAGAGTAATCCCGACCTTTTAAATAGTATAATCAACAGTCCAAGAACTCATGAATTGCTGCTGATAAATTGTTTCTGATTGTAGCAGTTATACGAAACTCTACAATAACTTGAAGGTAGTTAATGATAATATCTACTCCTTGCTGATAGCTTAGTAATTACAGGATATGATATCTTTAATGCTAGTACTCTTCGTCTCCTAAGTTGAAGAAAACCATACCCATTTTACAAATATCAAGTTTCTACACATAGAATAATATTAGGATATTTAACAAGCCCGCAATATCAGATCATTCCACAAAAATCTTAAAAGAACCAACTTAATAATAAACTTCCAGAAGCCTACTATACGCTCCTTAGAGCATATATGCCACCTAGGGAAGCAAAAAAATCGGATATAAGAAGTCTATAAAAATTCAATATACTAACAACACTTTCCCACTATTATTAAGTAGAAGAAATACAGTCAAACAGCAATGTAAGAGAAGATCATCAAATTATAAGAATGCATCACAAAACTATCAAAACTACTAGCTTATACATCACAGTTTCAATCAGCTAACTTATATATGCTCAAATACATCAAATATCTAAACAATAAAGATAACTTTCGCATTAAGTATATATTTTAATTCCCACCAAATATATACTCCCAGTTAAAATTAACATCCTTATAAAAATTAATACTTCAAGATACAGAGCTCCCAGCACTCAGTACTAGGTTCGAACTTATACTTATTCTTACCCATTCCATATTTTAACTGTACATAAATAACTAAATATACAAGACACTTTAATTCAGAAATATTTTATTCTTTAATATCAAGCATAAAGATACATCCAGGCAGGTTTATAAATTTAATTAAGACAACCAAAATTTAATTAGTTCCAGATTTTTCAACCTCACAACACCATAACTCATTAAATTTAAGTATACCCATCAGAAAAACAACAAAAGCACAACTAAAACTCTACAAACATATTCAGAAAAAAACAATTACTACCAGCACCCAACCACACTAATAAGTATTAGTAGAGCAAATCTTATTACCAAACGCTTTCACAAAAAATACAATATATACTTACTCAGTTATGTACTTCTAGAGATAAACAACTAGACTAAACTAAAAGAATTATAAAATCCAGAGTATACCACTTCTTCTAGTACTTTCAATCATACCTTTATAGAAGACTATTTACCATCACTAACTAATAAGTATAACAACATCTATACTAATACCATCAAATATTATCTTACCAAAGATAATAAAAATCGAGATATTTCAATTGATTTTTATAAAAAAATAATTTATCACTTACAATCCTATAAAACTTAGAACTAGTACTAACATATTAAATTCTCAATCAAGATCAATAATTAATATATTTAATTCAATTCAATTTCTAATATCTAGAAACTATTTAATATACATAATATTAAGTACTATAATTATTACAAATTAGCATAAATAACCAGTACTTACAATTATACTTACATATATATAACCCCATTATAATTTTTAAACTACTAAATATCCATAGAAAATATCCATCAAAGTCATATCTATTCTTACTTATAAATTCAATAGCCTCTTAAACAAAACTTATCAACTACAACATAACTACACTTTATATCTAAGTAAACTTTAACTTCTAGAGGACTCCCCCCATTCTTTTTAGTAATCATCCAGAAAGACTACTATATTATCACAAATAAGTACTCTCAACAATTTTCTATCATCATATTAGAACTCTTTAACCACTATAATCTTCAATCTTTTTAAAACTTAAAATATTACTTAAATCTCCTCAGAACCCCGCCATTAATACTATATAGATTTAAAGGCTAGCTAGCGAGTTTAGTATTAAAAAACAATATCCAAAAAATTTACAAGAAGATCCCCAGCCTATAAATAGAAGCTAAATAATAATTACCTTAAGGCAGGTACCAAAGTGTTTTAGCAACCCCAAATATCAAGTTCATAGGGGTTCTCTCTTAGCTGTTCTGACAGCGTCCATCTACACCATTTACTGGCTGTTGTAACCGTTCTAATGTTTTCTGAAACTTATTCATCTGCAACCATCCCTCTACAAAATCGCTCAAATATATATAGCTCTGAACAAGTGTAGCAAAATAAATTTTAAGAGTGGTTGTTATTGCTATTATTAATGCTGCTTTAAAATATTTATTTTATTAAAAACATCCTTAGCAACCCCACACAACTCAAAAGTTTGGCCGGAAGTTTCTCAACTATTCTCAACACCACCATTTCTCAATAATATATCGACATCCATACATAGCCTCCAGGTACCAACCACCTTACCTCACCTTACCTCACCTTACCTCACCTCAATACACGCCAATTCTAGCCTCAAACTTCGGAGTGCTACCATACTAGCCAAAGATATGCAAATTTTACAGTTCATCTACAGTAACTAAAGTCAACCTTAGTATATCTTTCTCTTAAATATTAAATAAGATTTATATATTAATATTACAGTTTATCTATAATAACTATAGTCTATAATATATTCTAATCTTATCCGAAACTCTGAGAATAGCTTTAAATAGCACCTTTGATATGATTAAAGCCTATCATCAACTTCTTGATTGGTTGGAGAAGGAGTCTTTAATACCGGGGATAGATATCGCCTACTAGGCCGCCCTCATCCCGCGCGATCATCTGAGAATATTACCGTTTTTTACAAAAGAACAGCTATTTACTATTCTTTTAAAGGACCATTCTTCCGTGATTTAATTATATTTTAATTTTGATGACCCTGTTATGAAAGCGATTGCCGATGTACCTTCTATAATTAAGCCGAGCAGTTTTTACTGCGTCATTTTATCTGGTACTGCTGAAGAGGTCATTAAAGACTTAAAAATACTGCGATACTTTGAAGCGCCAGATCCTACCATCCGGCTGTTATTGAAAATCTCGGCTCTGATTGAGCTGAAGGTGCCCCATTTGAACAAGGTTATTTTACGGACAGCAATCCTGAACTTAATTGGATTTCCCTCTGTAGTGTATGAAGCTAGGGATAGCTTAGTTAATATAACTCCTATAGGCTATCAAGCAGCCTCTTATATTGACCTGATGGAGGTGGTTGTGGTGACAGGTATAATAACTAAGCTCTAGATCTTCTACAAGACACCCGCTACTGGTGTGCATGACGCTATCCAACCTATCCGGGACGTTGCCGAGTATATGATTGAGATAATGCGAAAACTCATATCTTCGTGGTCTAGTGGCAGCTTTTACATCCTCTTGCAAAAGCCAGACAACCTTGTCGTAGTGCCGTTGGGTTGGTGGCATTGGGTGGAGACCTTGAGCGGTGGTACCCTCGCAGGAGTGGAGACATTTATCGCACAGGGCTTTAACCTTTATTATAATATCACCCATCTTGAAATCAACTTTCTCTCCTTTATCTCTATGCCTTTAAGCTTAACCAAGACTCTTCTCCTAGATTCCTCCAGGACTTCAAATATTAGTCTAGCTTAAAAGGAGGTTGAAATTGTTGTCTCTTTCTTCTGTAAAATGGTTGATTACACCTGCGAGCTTCTCTAATAAGATACTGCTTTGTAAAGATCCTTTACCTTCGTCACTAATACACTTAAACCCCTGAAGAAAATGGTGATCAAGATTGTAGATCGGTTCTAACACTCTATTCTCCCTTTCACCTATGTGAGGTCCCAGTGCAATAAACTTAGGGCGGTGGTGGAGAAGCTGGGCAGAGTAATGAAGGCTATCATTGAGAAGGTATAGGGTGTGCTGGATGATCAGGAACTTTGTAGAGCTCTTTGCGGTTGTAAATGGAAATGGTGTAATGATAAATCGCAGTCGTGGGTGAATCATTACCTTGCTTCGGAGCGGTACTTTCCTTTCATCGTGCTTGTGACAGCCCTCAACGGCGCTGTCGCTAGCAAGGAGGAAGAGAAGGATAAAAGATTGATAGAAGTGAGAAGAGAAAGAGCAAATAAACACAAGGCCTCAACCACATTAATCACTTCTTGGAGGTGTCGGAGGTTATTACCTTCAGAAGGTGGGGATGGAGGTGATACTAACCATATTTAACTTAGATTATAGCTATTTGCATATTGCCGTGAATTTTGAGGGCTATTGAAGCCGTAAATCTACCTAAATCTTTAAAATCCTAATTAATGTACTCCATCTTGCGTTTAATTTTGTTGTGCTGTAAACTATAGAGACTTAATGTGGATACTATGTTTTGTATGAGCTTTGTACCCTGGTGTTTGTGTTATCCCTGGTTCGGAGTGAGCATTAATACCGAGTCTTATGTTTAGTATTGATAGGTCAGTGCGAAGCAACTTGCCCTACCTTGATGCACTAATATGTAACTCCAAACTGATAGTACGATGCTTGTTGCCACTATTACCAGTATCTTAAAGTAGGCGTTGGGATTTGTTGGCACAAGTTTTGCGGAAGAACTGATAGTTAAAAATATATTTGTAGGTCTCGCCTTGAGTAGCCTAAAATTATATCTGTACTTTAATTGACTTTAATAGTAAAAAATAAAGGTAGATGCTTAAAGCAATTTGCTGTTTTCTAGTACCACCAACTTAGTGACTGCTGAATCAATATAATTAACGTCGTGGCTTGTTCAGGCAAGTACTCAATACAGCACTTATCTACCTGTGCTATCTTTAATGGTATATTAATGGCAAACGAGTGATCTAGCAAGAGGACTTTGGGAATTATACTGCGAGGTTGGGGTAAGTCCTACAGCTATAGCAGTACTGACGATAACTCTAAAAGATCACCGGCAGGTTTATGAGATAAGAGTATAGCTTAATATATGTTGGCGATAGATGTCATTACCTGTTGAAAATTTCTAGCTTTAAACGATCTCTGAACTTTAATTGCGCGTTAGATTTAATATGATATATTTTGGCTAGTGGGTTGAAGAGTGTAGAATGAATTTATCTTGATATTTAACTCTGGTCATTGATAAAATCTATTACTTGCTTTACTAGACTCCTATCGATCTAAATCTCAGATATCTTTGTTTTGTACTTTTTGTAAATTTGTTAACCTTAATTTAAATTGAACGGACAGTTGTTAATAATATTGTAAACTTATCTAGTAATAATGTATAGGGTTAAACCAAACTGGTGGTGTGAATATGTGAGTCCTTTTCGATACTTTTAAAAAGAATTTATAATAGATTGAAGTAAGTATACTTCCAAAAATGGAGTATTAAGTCTCTGAGTAACTATCCGTATCCCAATATCTAGTACTTGACTGGTAGCTTTCGCATTTGTACATCTAACTTGTGTACACACATATTTTATGGAAGCCTCGTATTGTTATATGGTGAAGTTGTTTGCTCTTATTGTTGAGAACCCCCTACTTCACTCTTTGTTAGTTATATCTGTAATAAACGGGTAAAGTGTAAACCCGTCGTATAAGCGGGGGAGTGTAGTAGTGAGAAATAGGAGTGCTGTGGTGTGATAGTAGATGGTGTTCTCAAATCCGTATTTTCAAAAATATGGATTGTGGTAGAATTATGTTTGTCTCATCCAGGAATTATGTTGCCTTTACCCCTAACGGTGATCGACCAGTCAATAGGCCCTTGAAAGCAAATAACGGAGGACTCCCTAAAATAATACTATGGACTGACACATCAAAAGATATTTATATTCTTTTCCCTCCTGTATATTATTTTAATATGTATCTCGGTAATGTCCTTGGTTTGTATTAGATACAGCACTTTGATCGACGAATATTTACGCTTCAAGCAGAATCTGTATATTAGCCCTAATATATAGATACTTAGGTGGATGGAGGGATAAGTAAATACTAAAGTTCCAGTGTAATCAAATCTTTTGGAGTAAATAAAGCAGAAGTTGATTCTCCAATCAAACAGTCTAATTTTAATGACCACATAACTTAATCTTTAAAGACGTTGGGATGTATTTCTTTGTACTTGATATTATATACGATACATGAATTAGTTGTGAAGATGATTATGGGTTCGAGTTCTTGATGTTTTTGAATATTACAAAGTTAAAGAGCTGGTGATTTAACTAGTATTACACAACCATATGTGTACATACCAACCTCTCAGACTTTTGTACTAAAGGAAATCGGAAGACCTCTGGCTTTGCTTTTGGTACTCGTCCTTTAATTTAATAAATTCACGATGAAATTCTTTCGAACCCTGAAAATGAATATCACTTTTTCGAAAAATACAAGATACTGGCATCTGCCGAATCTAAAAACACCATGAAGCGACCCCGAAGAGACTAGCTGTTAAGAATATTGATATTTTCGGCAATATACTTAAGTACTATGAAGCCTATCTATAAACGAGCCTTTAATATTTGAGAGCATTTCTATCAAAAATAAAAGAACTCATAATCCTCTAAAGCTATTGTAGCTAACTACAACATAAATTCGTAAGATCTGTCACAATATTAAAACCTAGGTATATTTTACTTTTATAATATGCTCTAATTTCTTTAAATCTTAAAATTTATTCATTTTTTATGTTGGTTCACTTTAACGCTTCTACTTCTCTATAGAAAAATAATTCAACTCTTTTAATATCTCCAAAATCCTTTAGGTATTGCAATATGCCATCTCCTCGGTGGTATAACTCTCATATACCTAGCCGATGAACATCTTAAATGTGTTTAGATCAAACTGCACGATGTCGACCTCTATGTACACCCTCTCTCTGACGTCAAAATTGTTAAAGACAGTGTAAAGTATTCTACGACAAGCCTCAGCATTCAAGTAATGGTCCGATCTTGAGCTGTTGATGTACATTTTTTTAGGGAGACTGTAGTATTCGTAGATGGTGGAGGAAAATTTAAGCACATCTTGATGGGAGATCTTCGTGCACCTTCGAAAATAGTGATCTGGAGTTAATCCTAGTAATAAACGGTAGTAACTACATTTCTACCGGTAGTTATTTAGGTATTTGAGGATTGTTTCCTGCTAGCGACCACAAGTAATCTTTCGTATCATCCAAGTTGGCGGCTCCTTACTCTGAGCGTTAATTTTCTGTTTGTTACTAAAGTCGGTAGTGTAGTTGTCATATAGAATATCTTCTTCTAATATTATGCAATCTTGTATTATGTTGTCTATGAAGGCACTTAAAACCTTCCGATGGTATTTGGTGGTGGTGATGAACTTGTAGAGAGTTTATAAAACTTGTTAGCTGGGGCTGAAATAACCATATTAATTAATACCCACCTTGAACCCCTCTATTTTTTAGCTAAGGCGATTGGTAAGATTGCTTGGCTGAAATTTGGGCTTGCTGTAGACTACCAAGGCTATAGCCATATTTTGGCCCTTTCTCCTAGCTTGCCGGGTTTGCTGAAAGTACTTTAGTAGTGTGTAAGACAGCCTTGTATGTATTACTGTTATGATAAATTTGGTATCCACACCCGGTCCAAGGTAGGTTGTTGTAACTAGAACCCCTCCGTTCTGTTGCTATTCCTTCATATTTACTTCACGGTCTTCAATTAGCATTGGCCCTGTGTAGACCTAGTAAACCTTTTTTGGTCTATTGTTCAGTTTCATCTGCAGCTGCTGCGCCAGCATGACAGATTTGTAGAACACCAGCACCAAGTTCTTAGTCTTATTGTGCGTTGATAATTCTTTCAAATAAAACCTTGCAAAGTACTTGGCTTTATTGGCAATATCGCTAGTTAGATGAACATTGTAGGAGAGATTGGCAGTGTTGGTATTCACTCTTATCTTGTGGAAAGCGGGAACATGGAAGAATAAGACTAAATTCGACATCAAGATTAGAGGCATTGTCGTAGTTATAACAGTAAGGGGCACCCCTAGATTTGTAAGCTTTGAAAGCCCCCCCAGGTCTCGAAACCCTTCGTCCAACAGCAATTGATAAACTTCATCCACAATCACGGCGTCCAGTACCCGGTTTTGCACTGCCTCAGCTAGGTAACCCAGGAATTCTCCAGTAATAGCACTCTCTGGGGTCATAACAATGATTCCTAGCCCAATACGAGGGAACTGGGTGCTCTCAGGTCTCCAGTAAGTTAACTCCAGTCCCATAGCCCTAGCCCGGCAATGAACATCTTTGCATATGCTTATATATGGCTCTACAAGCAAAGTTACACCGTTCCCAGCCCCAACCGCAATCAAGGCAGCCGAAGTTTTCCCTGCAGCGCAAGGGAGAACGATAAGAAGCGGTAATAAAACCTTACGAAAGATACCAGCAGCAGCATTGGATTATTCGGGTACCTTCCAACGAGCCATAGCCCCATATACCTTTCTCAATTGGCGATACAACTGGATCAGAAATAACAGTGACGACAAGTAAAGCTTTGATACTACCCTGGCAGTAAGCTAAGGTAGAACTACAGCCTGGTATGAGGGAACTAAAATAGCAGCTAGCGAAGGAACTATCTGCAACTGAGCGGGCTACTACGCCGGAGGAAGCTCTAAGAACGGATTTTCTCGAGCCCTAGCAAGCCAGTTCTATAGGAAAGCAGAATGAGTAAAGAACAGGTACGGGTTTTCAGCTACGAAATATCATATTAGTATTGTCTCCTCTATTGTCTCCGTTCTATCTCCACTTACCACCAATCTGAGGAAACAAAATCTTTGACAGTAATAGAATCCAACTTGGAAGGCGTTCGATAACACCTATGAAGAAGTGAAAGTAGGTGCTGAGCTTACGGAACTTGATCAAGGTAGTCTCCTCGATCTCCAGAGTCATCCCGGCAGTTCTTCCGTAGCGTATAAAATAAATTTTCACACTGTAGCCAAACTAGGCAGCAATAGTATCGGTCAACTCGTCGGCATTCTCTTCCATGGCTTCATTTGACTCGTGTAGGTACACTCTCATAATGGAAGTGATTATCTGCCGGTAACTTGCCAGTTTCAACAAAAATTTAATTTCTGGAGTCGCCTTTAGTCGAAGATAGTCGGAAACTAGAGAGGGCTCCCATGGAATCTCCTTCCTATCGTAGAAAAAATACAACAACAGAGCAGATCTCGAGCGCTTGCGCAGATAGTCAACAAATAGGTTGACGATAGCGAGGTATATAGCGATAATAGCAGCAATATCCAGCAGAAAAAAACGCGTAATGCCCTTAAAGATACCAGTTACAGCTTACGTTTTAACATATATTGATACGACAGCCAGATCACCATCAAAAATCACAAAATTGCGTGGATTACTTGCCATATTATACTTTCGAAGATAGGTAATCTCAGTCCCGCGAGGAGATACACCACAGACAAGTAGCAGGGTAATAACTACCATCTTTCTAAACTCCTCGTCAACTTACATATACATTCCAGTTCTAGAGCTTCTCAAGATATCAATATTACCGCCAGCAAACCAGGCGCTTTTAAAGTGGTAATCTCCAAATATCTTTTCCAAGATAGCTACTAGCCTACACTACTCTTAGTTAACAGCATACCTAGTAAAAGAAAATCCCTAAGCGATATAAGATAGATCGTTCACAATCGTCTCCAGATTTACCAGGGTCAACTCATCTTCGCCTTCTTCGCCATCGTGTTCATCTTCAGTAAACATCAGATTCCTCAGGAGACGATAAAGCGCCAGACGGAGAGATTTAATGAATACTCGGTGCCGATAGATATCAAATCACTGACCCTTATACAAAAGGTACGTTCCGTCCCTGCCGTGCACAATGTTTCCAGCAATGAGGGTATTCTCGGCTATCTTTTTTGCATAGACATGCTGGCGAAGCCATTTGGCTATGGGGTAGGGCATATCGTCTCTAGTCATCAGTCTCAATTTTTTGAAAATATCGTCGAAGAGTTCATCCAAGTTTCCGTCCAACTACTGATCCACAACCCTCCAGCAATGCAAAAGAATACAGATCTGAGAGGTGAATAATAGCCCAGCAAAGTTCCTGGTGCACAAAGCTGGGGGTCTCCAGGACCTATCTTCCTCGCTAAGCCCCAGAACAGCCAAAAAGTTGATCAGCGGGTGTGAGAAACGGGCATTTTGGCCAGGCGGAAGAAGCGTCTGAAGTACCATTATAATAAAATCCAGTACCAACGGATACAGCAGGTCACCACCTATAGCCAGCAGCACATTAAAAGTTTCAACATATATTTCATCCAAAATTACTCAATACAGTTCCAAATTAAAACCAGCTTTAGTTACAACACTTATATTCTCGACCAAAGAACAGATATAGACGACAAAGCAGCACATCAAATTAGCATAATTATCATAAGTAGTACTAACTTACTTACGGCTAAGAGGCCAGTCGGTCACATCTTCATAGGGAGATCTGATAGCGCTAAGGTAGTGAGAGATCATTCAATCTATAGCATTAAAACCGTCCAAAAGTATTAACTTTATCACAATTATCAACCGCCCAATCCAGGGCTCCTATTAAACAAGAGTGGCGAGAGGAACCAGCCTTTCAATGATAAAGTCAACGTCGCCACCGCAAAAGTTCTTCCAACCAGTCCACTCCAGCCAAAGCATAGTAACCATATCTACTACTCCAGTCTCCACAATCTCAGATCGTCATCTCTGCACATCCCATAATATTTAAAGCTACAAATCGATAACCAAGACCGCTTCCGCTATAACAACTTCGATAAAGCACTTGCCCTTTCCAGTCAACAAAGTCTAACATTAGCAACGTGGGACATCCTTAAGGGCGTTAATTATCCCTTGGTCAAACTTACAGACAGTACGATAATTCTTCATAGTACCTTCAGTTCCAAAGACATAATTGCAGTATATACATTTATAACCATTCATAATCTCCAAAAACTCAAACGCCAGTATAGCTTTTCCAACAAAACTCAAAGACCATACTTTAATCTCATCTTCAATAGAGAGGCGGAGACCATAAATAGTTGCAACAATACCAATCTATATAAATTCGTTAATATTCTTCCCATATACCTTACTAAAGTAGATAAAACAACCACCAGGCTACAGACTTTTACTACATTCCAGGCAGAAAAGGATTCAAAGTAAACCAATCTTTTGATACCATAGATTGCTGACCGCCAAGACTTCATCTTCTCTATCTTCGATAGTCTTCTTAGAATTAGCTTACAAAAAAAAAGACAACAAAGTAGCAGAAATCCTACAATGGTCTCCAAGGATATCGCCTATAAAGTCTCCTTTAGAGGTACCTACATAGTCTCCTTACACAACTTTCCCACCGCGACCCAACATCAATTATTTAATAAAACTCAAGGTTGACAAAAGAATGATAACTTAATTTAGTAATACTGGTAATAGCTGAAAAAATAGTGAAAAATAGTAGCGATATCAACTAGTATTATAAATCTTCAACATCTATAGCTTCAACACTTTATTATCTAGAGCCCTAGCAAGCCCTACACAGCAGTACACATATTATCACACCACTATACTCACTAACTACATACTTATTACTTCAAGATAACCCTAGAAGCTCTACAAAGAAGAATAAATATATATTAACATCTTCTAGTTTTCAGTACATAATATTTATGCTATCTATATTTCAACAGTCAGGTTCCAAGGACTCTATTTAGATTTCAGTAATCTCATCTGAATACAGCACCAAATAATCAGATAACAGATTTCGCTTATAAGCTAGTATTCACTAACAAGAATGAGCAATACATCTAACGCGTCCACAAGGACTCTAACTGCTTGCATCACGAAGATATCTATATTACTCTCGATCACATCAATGACATATCAAGTCTCTATATAGTATTTAGCAGCGAAAGTACTGCGGTACAAAAATTACGAGGCTAGCTGCCCACAACAGCAACTTTCAACCTTCCTGCCAAGATTATCCATTTACCAGTTCATCAAAGAAAAGAAAGCCCTACCAGAGCCGACTATTTCAACGACTTTAATAAAAGAATCAATATCTATCTCACAGCCACCGAATGCCAGAAGACAAAGGTAGCTATAGCTTAACAGATAAGGGTACCTAGAGCAACTTGTATCAGCGGTAATCCCCATCTACATATACAGCAAATAAACATTTGTTTTCAGATAGACTAGCAAACGACACCACCAATATCGCCACAGCCTTGGTATCCAAAGCTTTGTCTATTAAGAGACCAAGATATACATAGTTTATATAATCAAAATAAATGATATACTCTGTGTTCAATATAAAGTGTAGTATAAGTAATATTCGTAAATTCAAAGTTCTGCACCACAATCACATCCCTTCCTAAGTATACTTATAAACATCATCTCTCCATACACCTTTTCCATGCCGTCTCTTCCATGCTGTAATCTAAACATGGATCCCCGAGAAATCCATATATACTCCGCTGTATTTTATTTACTATGCTAGAGTTATTATTCATACCTAATGATTAGAATAAATATCCCGGCGTCCCACTATACCAGCATAGCCAGTTTCTTCAAGCGAGCTATTTCTAATATCAAAAAGGAAAGAAAAACAGGTGTACCCATCTCCGACTTCCTCAAGATAGTAATACTGAGAATGCATACATAATATGGGCAGCTACCATCCGTCAACATCATCACTAAAGCCGTGGTAGATAAGATGATAGAAGACAAGATTATTGTTATCGATGCTGATGATCTCCTAACCATATCCAAGGCATAAGCTGGATATTAAAATCCTAGTGTTTTACCTTACCAGAGCCCTAAAGAGGTATATTTCCACTTAGATTACCAATGCAAGCCTGTAGTTGACTTTTTTTTCTTTCCAATAGATAGTAATAGCCAGTCTCCACGCTATGATAACAGGATCTCAACAGTACTAGATAGTTTCATAAACTTTTTTTTTATTATAATCAATACATATGTTTATTTCTAGTTCCTAATAATTAGACGTAGTTTAGAGTATAAGATTATTTTAAGGAGACCATTCTGTGAGCTACATAGTAGACATCTTATATTATACTCGAGCGATGGCATCTCTCTATAAGCCCTAAAGACCATAATATCATCTCCACCACCAACTTAACCTCACAAGCAGACACTTTCCAGAATGTCGAATCAAGATAGTAAGCGGGCTTCCCATTGTCTCCAGTTCATGCTAATTAGCTATAGACTCCCCAACACATAAGCAGGATCATACCAAGAGTGATATCTCAACACTCCCTCTCATTACTCCAGCTCCAAAGCACTCTACTATCGACTCTAAAGATTCTAGTAGACCCTTATATAATCCTAATTCCTAGATATAGCTAACTATTTAGATAATGCCTTATCAAAAACTATCGACTACATTCTAACCAACCCCGTCAATATCTATAGCGCTAGACCGTCTAACTTCTCCACCATAAACAGGCCTCATATCAAGCTCACCCTCCCTAGTAATATCAAAGTACCAGAGACCCCAGAATACATAAAAGAGACTAAATCCTCACAGGAGATCGAGTCGTCACCAGCTTACCACTCATCACAGCTAAAGGATACCAGCTCTCCACAAGCCAGCGACAACAGCCAGCCAGGCTCTTCCCAGGTCGCATCTCAAGAGAAGCCAGAAATAATGCTGGATTCCTCTCCGCCAGAGCAACTTCCAACTTACAAGATTACACCCATAACCCTCCCTCTCAACGTCGATGGCGATACCTCGGTCCCACCAGGCCCTGAGAGACCTCTCCATTATACCAGAGATGAGCAAGGTCTCCTCAACTATACCACTAAACACGTGGATTCCAGAGCCTACCTTCTCTTTGAGATCCTGTAAAGAATGGATAGGTTTGGTTTCAGCTTGCAGATTATATCTAGCAACTTTAACTTTAACACTAACAATCTAAATAACTTAATAACCTTTGTCAAAGATAGATTTACAAATTATACCATCTACCAGCTTATTGGGTATAACCACGGTTATCACCTGCCAAACTGTGACTACACCGCTGGCTTAGGGATATTCATCTGGACTCAGAAGTTCAAGGACAGGAACAACGATATCTTTAAGCAAAAGATACTTGTTCTAATGGTGTTAGTCCATATTCTAACCCCATCTCATCTTAAATACGCAAGTATCTGAATCAGAGAGAGCATCTCTTTGGACTATGAAGACTATAAGGCCTGGTGTCTCGAACTGGTTGAGATCTTAGATAGCCATGTATTAAAGGCTCATCACGTTCTGCTTACACTCAAGGATTTGTGGGAGGATGGTTTTATTCAGTAGGTAGCTAGTTAGATGCGTAGATTGTAGAAGCTCTAGAAAATCAATTATTAGTAGCATATACCATTATTGTGCTGTGGTCTTCATACTTAACAGTAAATTTGTATAGCCTTTTTAAGCTCTAAATTTTAACCACCACACTTTCACATCAAGTTAACCCTGCTATCAAGATGGATATACCTTTCTCTGAATACCCTTCATCTCCTCCGGCCAAAATCTCTATTGGAGATATTACATTGTCTCCATCTTTTCTAGCTACTCCCACGCCAGTACCTCTCCTCCCCTCTACAACTTCAGCTCCTGGGATGTTGGATACCATAGTTATACTACCTAAAACACTGAATGTACCCCCCTTCACCAACATTACCATCGACAGTAACTTGATATCTTCCCCAAGTAAGTTTGATGCAGCTAAAAAATTAGTTCGATAACTAATATAACACAAGTACCCATTTCCAGGTTACTTATGAAAATGGTAGAACTATTGTCAACTCCCGTCCTTCCTATCTTACAAACAAGCCAGTTGACGCCCTGTTATCTGTTGGAATCTTTAAACTAACCATCAATCTTTACAATAATACTGTTACTTAGTACAATAATATTAAAGAGTAGTGCTCGACCTGCTTGGTTAAAAGAAACCCTATCATACTAAGCTACCTTAGTCACTTAAACGACACCTCCACTGCATTTTGGGATACTGTCCTACAGTACAAAGAGACTAGGTGCTGCCTGTCCTGCCTCGCTCCCCACCACTACTACCCTGGGTGCACCGAAACCACTGTCTGTGACATGATATACACGTTCATTCATAGTCATGACGATTTTATGGCTACTTACGCGGAGCTTTATGTTGAGAACCTGCCTGGGTGGTTACTCTGCCTTGTTTGTGGCTTTAAAGGCTACTTTGTATCCACGAATGCCTTTATTCTTGTCACTTGGCTCTATACGAGGGCATATGTTACCCCTGTTGGCTGTTGGCTGATGAGAGAATAAAATAAATAAAATATCTTCTAAATTATAAGAGATATAATTTGTCTAAGATTTGTAGAAGCCTCCATGCATTACTATGGCGGCTATTAAACCCCTCGAACCACTTTTGACTTTCGTTCTTAAGCTCCCCAGCAAGTTCGATAATGATCCTCCCCATAATCGTGCTGTTATCGAAAGCCGCCTGGTAAATAGCTTGGTACATCACAGTCCATAAACAAGCTCTTCCAGGATAGTATTCTTTTAGGACCCTATACCAGCGGCAGCCTGTCATCGGAAATATAATCTTCTTTTCAGGTTTATATTTCCTACATTCCTTAGAAGTATAGTAAGCCAGACGTTTTTAAAAGAAGCAATATGAGTAAGACTTCTCCGCTTCTCTAAGATAGTTTAGAATCCTGGTGGTTTGATTAGGAGGCTTAACTTGAAATAAGGATATAGGTTCATTGAGGCAGTTATCACATTGTTTGGCCCTCAGCATGATACAATCCCTGCCCTTTATCCCATCGATAAACTCGTTAATGATAAACCTCCTACAATCTGTAGTAGTGATAGCATTGTAAAGAGCCTGGAACAATTAGCATACCACTTTACATACTACAGATATTGGTAAGCTTACTCTATAAGACTGGACCAGCCAAAGCGATTCTTCATCACTAGCCTCCTGAGATAAAGTCTGATATATTACAATACTATTCTGTGTCTTTATAGCCTGCTTTATCCAGTCCATAAGAAACTATGGTAAACTTAAGTGCATGACATAGGATATCAGTATATCTATGTAGTTAGGAAGAGGAATTGTAGATACTAAAGTGCCGTCTCAATCTATTTAGTTTTTTATAACTTTTGATTGATCCTCCAACTTTATTGTGTGAGTTAAAGCTAAACTATTGATTGAGGCTGTGATGTCTTCAGCCTGTGTATTTGATTGATAGAATATAATAGACCTTATTGCTACCTCTAAATTCAACTTTAAATTGTTGAGTTTTGCTATGATATTCTTGTATATCTTGATACTGTAGCTTATATTCTGCGTTAGCTTCTTAGCGACTCTTATGAGTTGGAACAGACTGATAGCAAGGTACTTTTGGAATAAAGGAATTATTGCTAGAAGGATAATATTTTTAAAACAAGTTATAGGTAAATGTAGTAAACTAATCCTACTAGTGGTAAACTTAACCTGCTGGAAGAAAGAATACATATTATCAATAACAATCCCATCAAACCGTTGTTTATGTGCAAAGTAAAGAAATTCATCACTGATAGTAATAGTAAGGACTACTACTACCACCCCAGTTATAGCATTATATCCTTACTCCCAGATATACGCCTGGATGTCTATACGCTCCGCAGTCTTATAGGTGCTGACTCCAACATCATCGGATAAAACCACTATAATGAATAGTCCTCTCCTTCGTGCGGAAATAGCGAGGAGGGCCGCTATAATCTTCCTAGATAATATAGCTATGATGGGCGATGCTGCCTAGAAGATAGCCTAAGCTACTTAAACCTACTCTGAAACTATCTAACTAGCTGTTGGACCAAACTGCTTTCGCAATTCTTGGTGCAGGATACGCGGGAAGGGAGTTTTCAGCTCATATACGCATGTACGTTCTATACTACCAGAAGGAAATGCAGGATGTTGGAACAAGGAATTATTCTCCTGCACAATGAGGCGACCATCGCTTCTACCCAGCCACTGCATAATTGATGGTGTTATCATCCACTGAGGAAGCTGTGAGATAGCCCCAATAAAGAACTACAGATTCTTGCTAGCCCTGAGGAATTGGTCAACAGTTGTTTTTTTAGTGTCTGGTACTTTTGTACTACTTATTCCATAGTAGGAAATGTTTATCTTAGCGGAGTGGTTGAACTGCCTAATCAACTTAGAGTTAGTCTGCTGTAGGTCTATAATGTTTGCTATGTCCTGCACATATCTCCGAATTACAGCAGCGATAATTTATTTGTAGTTGCTGATTCTTAGAGGGAAGCCCAAGACCGGTTTTGTCTGCTTCTCTAAAAATTTGGATAATACGATTGTTTTCTAAGGTTTACTGTCTGTTAAGAATAATAAGCTTGTCACGCTTAAACTTAGTCATTCGCGAAAGAGATTAACCAGAGGTTCTACCTGAAATATATATAGGGTAAATAACTCTCCGATATCTGGTGGTAGAAATCGGCAGATAGAGTTCATAAGACCTGTTATCCCTTACGTCTTGCTGTAGGCGTTTAGGATCATGAGCTGGCCGTTGACTACTATGAAGCTGCGTCTTTGTGTGGTATTGTGGGTCTGGAGCTGCATGAGTTCTGTACCACGAGGGGGTCCGCCCGAGGTCAGTAAAATGGCTAAGGTGAACCAGAGCCTCAGCTGGCGGTCCTTCTCTAGGTATGCAATTATTGGGGAGCAGCTTAGAGCACTGGACTTGTAGAATTGGCCCTGCAGAAACAGAGTCTTTTGAATAGCATCAAGAACAAGCATAGGTTGGTAAAATTAAAAGTTATGCGAGTCAGTGACAAAAGAATATCCCCGGCGGGACTGGGAAGCGTTATCAGTTATCTTAGAAATTGGGATATGTGGCAAACTCTCTCGGAACATTATATTTTGTAGAATAGTGGTAATCACAGGTCTGATAGTGGATATGAAATTTTGGTATTTGTGAAGGTAAAAGGTGTCGCCGTGATAGTTTATAGCAGTTTCGTTTTTGCTTTAAAATATATAACCACTGAAAAAGTTATTATCAGTAATAGTCTTGGTATATGCGTGCTGTGACAGCCACTCTCCTATTGGATAGTTTTGGTTGTCTTTAATGGCTACCAGCAGCTGGTTGAAGTAAAGGTTAAAGTTAGAATCAAGTTTTAAGTTCTTATCTTTCTTGCTTTTACTGTTATCTTCTTGCTCTTCCTGGTAGTTATTATTGCTGCTGTTCTTTTTAGTTTTTTTGTTATAGACACTACTATCATCTTTCATTAGTGATTTATATATATTTTCAACTTTAAGGTCTTCTTTAGTATTGTTAAAGCTTTTTCTAGCGTTGTTAAAATCTTCCCTAGTATCGCGAAGATGTCTAGTATATACCTTAGTAGGTTTGGATAGTTGTTAAGCCTAGGATAGCATACAGAGCCGAACACAGAATAACATTACTGCGAAGATTGGAGTACTACGCCTAGCACTTTTCCACATTCAATTTTTTCTTTCAAAAAAGTCTATGGCTAGAAAGTTTATAACAAGGTGCTAAAACTTTGAGAAAGCCTGAGCCAGTAGCTTTGTTGTCATGAATATAAGAATAAAGTCTAGAATATAATGTTACCTCTTTTGATCATTAGTTTCGAAGATAGCCTTAATTGTTTAATTAAAATAGCCCAAAAAGACTTTAGACTTTGCTATTATTATTTTAGGCTGTTTAAATAAATTATATATGTAAATTACCATTCTTATAAAGACTTTAAAATAATTATAATACATTTCTCTACTCTAGTGGCTAAAAGGAACTTTATTAATGTACTATAAAGACAAATTTAATCTTTAGTAATAGTAGTTACTAATTTTATTGATATAATTAAGAGATTTAATTAAAAGTAACTTTGTTGTAGCTACAATAACTATAATCTCTTGTTGGTGAGGAGAGGTTAGGGGATAAAGAACTTTAGCCATAAAATCTTTATTACTGCTATAAAATTTTAACTATTTAGTTTGTAAGAATTATGGGAGTGGTTTTATATAAGAAGATTTTGAAGTTTTAGAAATACTTTTTTATTACTATATTGCTATTATAGTTTTATAATCATTTATGTTAACTTGAAAACTATTTAAAATATTGATATCATCTTTAGGATATACTTGGAAATAAGTTTTCCCTTTTTTATTAATGAGTTTCTAGTATTAAATTAAGTTAGTTGCTGCTTGGGGAAAAACTGGATAGCCTCTTAGTTTCTTAGGGTATATAGTTTTATAGATGCTTAATAATTTTTTGGTTGATAAACACTATTTATAGTAATTGTACTATTAGCTAGGTATGACTTTTAATGGCTCTAATGGTCGGCATTTCTTCAGAAGTAATTTTTTGACTAGGTTTTGAAGTTATTTTGTGTTTATCTAAACTTTAAATTTAAGAAGACTACCTAGTACTTTAGTTGCTTTTGGCCTTTTAAAGCTGTAGTTAATAATAAGATATTCAATACTGTTTTGTGGAAGATATATAATGTGATATTCTAAGTAAATGATTATATCTAAGTTATCCAAGAAGTGGTGTTGTAGCTTAAACTTTTGAAGCTTGGGATCTACTTTCTGTAGTACCATCTTACAGAGCAAACAGATATTAATATTACTAGATGTGTATTTGTATTATTCAGATAGTAAAGTTAGAAATAAAATAAACTACTTGTTGAAATTTATTTCTGAAATCCATATTAATAAAGAACTTAGGTTACTTTACGTGCTAGCAAAAGGATAGTTTGAAAGTTTTGTTGGAAGTTGACCTGGTTTCAGGGACTAACTGTGAGGAAAGGAATCGAAATCTACTTTTTATTCTTTTTTTTTATTTTGAAAGCAAAGTTATTTATTAATAGCTAGGCCTATTTATTTCTTCTAATATTTAGTTTTTATAGTAATTCTAATAAATTATATTCTCAAAAATACAGATTTAACAGACTTTTAACATTGGACTATTACATCATAAAGTAATTTTGCTAGATTAACTTAAGCAGAATGTGTTTAACTCAAGCAAAATACATGGATGACAAGACTACCTAGTTCCCCAAATACCAAGTACTACAAAAAATTACCTTCGGAACTGGCACCATTACCCCGTATAACTTAACTCCACATCCTGGCACACTCACATCCTAGTACATAGTAAGTTAACCATAATAGTATAATATGACAAATCTAACGCGGTGCGAATTCATCATATCGATGAGGAGCACAAAGCATTATCATCAATTAGGCAAACCTCGGATTATTGGAAGTTATCCTTAACTACAAATTTCTATTCATTACCATTATTTTATTACCTTTGTTCAATAAGTCATTTCTACAAGTTTATTAGTCGATATCACACCAGCTATAAAATCCATATTTTTAAAAATACAGATTTTAATAAAATAATACAAAGATATTCACTCCTATAATATCAACAACTAATAATAAAATATTTCAATAATGGATTTTAAGTATACAAAATAATCCTAAAGTATATAAATAAATAATATCTTATACTAGTAATGTTCAATAACATCAATAAAGTAGATAATATAAGAAGACAAGAATTCACTTACGCCAAAATATGTATTTAAGTTATAAATCATTTATACAACGCTTCAGCAGGTACTTATCTCTATTTGTAAATATAGTCTAGATTATTAAAAATATATAAATAAACATTTTATTAAGTATTATATGTCTAGAAATGAAGCACTATTTTTAATAGTTTGCTGTATTTATATACTTAGGTCAATAATGTGAGAATATATTTACATTAATGAATACTTATGTGTTTATATTAAAAAGTAGTTGAATAGATATTTAAATTAAGCTTTTAAAGAGAGTAATATAATATATTTAATAAGAGATCTTTATATAGGCTAATATGGTCTATTAAATTTTTCTGACTTAAAAAATTGGGATTATGGTTCTTAGAGATTCGATCTTTAAATGCGGTATATGGAAGAAAGGATGGTGCATCAAGGCTGAGCCTATTAGTTTGAAAATCTGGATTTTAGGTAATCAATAATGTACAATATTATTAGCATGTGATAAATGTTATAATAAGTGCTAAGAGAAGTATTATGAATGTATATATATAAAATATTATTTGTACTAATAAAAGTATAAAATACTATTGTATATTAGGATAGTATAATATTAATATGCTCTTTTAGTAGGCTTATTAAGTATTTCTGGTTAAGCCAAAATTATCTTATAAAGAGGTCCCTGTATTAATGGATATTTATGCGCTTATTTTTAAAAGTTACTTAGTTAAAGACTTAATAGTTATTCTATAATATATTCTGCCTTGTAAATTAGATCTACTAAATTTATTTGTATAGAAGTAAAGTGGTCGAGTTATTTTATCCTAGTGTTAAAGATCTGGAATATAATATAAACAATATTTTTATAAAATCCATGTTTGAAACTTGGAAATGCTAGTTAAAGGGCTTATAATGGATATGAATATTAAAAAAAGTAAGGATGGGATTATCTTAAAATCTACTAACTTTGACTGCATTTAGTATAAATATTTTCTGGGCCTTAAATAAAATTAGTAAAGTTTGTATGTTAGTATTAAAATAATTATGGGTCCTTTGGAATATAAGTTCCGAAATGAGAGATTAATTAAAGCAAAAAATTTATTTAGATAGTAAGATAGATCATAAAATTCAACAATAAAAAAAGACTTTAGCTTGATATGACTTTAATATATAAGCTACTAATGATATCCCTTATATTCATAATATTATGAATACAGAATAGGACTGCAATACTGTGAAATGTGGGGAGCTAGGATGGTGACGAAAAGCTAGCCAACTTGAGCTACGAAAGCCCTTCTATGTGTATTGAACTGAAATTTGACTTGAGGCTTCTGGTATGTAGGTATAGTAATTGGAACGAAGATATAAGAGTGTGCCCATACTAATGATTTCATATGCGCTTGTGTTAAAAATTCAATTGACAGAAACTAAGAGATTAATAAAGAATGTAATTAAGGGTGCTTATTGGTTCTTGGGTAACCTTTTGATGTTCTTCTGGTTAAAGCACCAATATGGATCTAGGATATATGAGATATTATAAAAAGAACGCGGTTTGGAGCGTAACCATTAGTAATCAGTACTGCGTGTTTATGGTGATGTGTGAGGGAAAAATAATGTAGAAGTACTCTAGCTATTTATCTGAGTAGTATCAAGTTTCTTTCTTTAATTTAATCTGATAAAATATTACTTTGATTCCTTTATTAACAATTTTGAACCCCTTACTCTCGAAGTATATTGTGTTGTGTGCTTGGGAGGGCCTATTAAGGCAGGGGATGGCAAAACTGGGGGGGTGGTAATATTGTAAGTAGCAGCATTATTTCAGGCGCCCTGTATTACTGAAGCGGAGTAGCCGGGGCAGATTTTATGGGTAGCTTTGGAGTAGGGGTGGTGGTAGTGGAGGTGTTTGTAGTGATTGTAGTGTAGATTGATGTGAAGTTTGTCGGCCACTTATGTGGGTTGGTTGCAGATTAGGATAAGGACCAGCTGGTACAGACTTTAATAGTCGGGATAGAGATAGTGAGAGATGGGGGCTATGGTAATTGATAACTTTGATAGGTTTGAGTAGTAGGTGGAGGAAGCGGACATTACTATTCACGTATGTAGACTATGATGAGGAAGCTTTCTTCTATGTTGTAAGGATACTCTAATGGTAGCTATATGGTGTTAATGGCCAAGATAACAAACTAGTAAGAGTATCTTTGACAGTTCTCGTTTTATTTATCTTGTTGGCTAGTCGCGGCTGGGCTATTATTACTACTTGGTCTAGCTAAACTAGGTCGATTAAGCCTTTGCAAGCAAGACAGGTCACGTCCACCGTTTATATGAAAGTCTTGGATGGGGTGGAGCTAGTAATCTCGGGGTGTGGGAGCTGAATAGAAGTTCCCTGACCCTTTGCCCCCAGGTCTTTTATCTCCTTGCTTAAATTTTTGTGGGAGCTTAAGGTACGAGATCAGAATATAGGTGCCTATTCCACCGCTCTGACCTTTGAAGCCAGTGCAGTTCGGGTATAGCAGTATTGGAAGTCTGGCTTCGGTATTTTAATTCAGTCGGTCGGTCGGTCGGTCGGTCGGTCGTCTTTAATATGGTGAGAAAATTTTGAGGTTTATTTTCTAAATTAGGTCGTACTACAGAGTATCTTTACCTTTGTCTCTGATAGAATTCTCCTTGTTTGCTAAGCTGCATAACTTTGGTCTTCCTTAAAACTTGAGACGCGGGAGTGTCTGCTTTGTAGGTCGGTCGGCCTGCTTAGATATAGAAGGTATAGGTGAGTAGCTAGAACGGGATACTAAGGTGTCTTTAAGTACTCGAACTTAAAAGACTATTATAAATTAATGTTAGAGTTATATATAATCTACTATAATATCCCTAGTAAATCATTTATTTGCATATATCTTTAATAAAACATACTTAATAATACTAATAAAAATTTGTTCCTATATACTATATATATTCCTAATAAAGTACAAAAGCTGAGAGACAATAGTACAATAAATTCATAATTCTTCCAGATAACAGATAATAACTTAGCATTTTCTCCTTAGTATTTCACATACAACTTCACTCTTCCTGGCACTCGCCATAACTAGCTAGCCTCGAATCTGGGCTCTCAAGCCGAAGCATACAGAGTTTATAGTCGTAGAGCATAGCTAAAGCCATAGTAGCCCACTTGGGTTACTAAGAAAGTTAGCGCAGCCACAGACTAGTCGAGCTCCCGAGGGTCACTCTCAACCTCCAGGAAAAATAAAATAAAAATAACAGACCCAAGATGAATGTCTAAGCTAGCAGGGGTCCAGTTTTTGATGCCGCTCAAGTCTTGTTTAGGGATTTCTTATGGTTGCGTATGTACATAAATAGGCTTATTCCCACGAAATACAAGTACCTGCTATACCAGAATCACCCTCCTCTCCCAAGCACTTTATACCATTAAAAACTTATCTTTCAAAGTCAAAACTTAGATATACAAAAGATAAAAGTATTTTCTTTATCTTGTAATTTTTTTTCTTTTTCTTTTTATCAATGTGAATAATAATGTGATAAATAGACCAGAACAGACTAAAACAGACTTAGTGGATAGAGTACTAGTAGTGGACAGACTACATAGACAGACAGTAGACAGACGCGTTGTATAGCTCAATAATACTAACTTACAATCATTAGAACTCGACTAAAAGAGTTTTAGAAGTAGTAAAAATTAAGGATATATAAGATAATATATCTATCTAACTCTCTAAATTTAATCAGAATTTTCCAGATCGTTTTCACGAGAGAATCAACACATTAAAAGCGGTCCTCTATTTTCCAATATCCCTATATTCATATATATAGCAAGCAGCTTCGCCATAGCCACTACCAATATTCCGACCACTATATCTTATCAGGAAAATATCCATTGAAGCCAAAAACCAGATCAATCGAAAGCTAAGAAGCTACTCTTCATCTCAAAAATTTTTGTCTTTTTTCGGCTGTTGCTAGAAGTAGATTAACCCGGCGTCGGTATCAGGAAGCTGTTTAGACAGCTCACAGTTATAGTGGTAATGAACACAGCAGAAGGGGAAGCGTGGATACGGAGAGTGGAATAACCAGAGCCGACTGGAATGACCAGCCGGTTTTACGTGGGGTCGCTAGCAAACAGCCTGGTTACCCATACAAACCGGCGTTGGGTCTTAGCGGATCGGCGGCCCCCTCGTTGGCGGCAACCCGCGGTCATTCCACCCCGGAATGACCGGGTGAATAGGTGGTATAATGAATTCACGCTAGATAGGCTACTATTAGAATATTCCTCCTTCATGATATAAAATATGAATCTGCTAGAAATCATAGTTAGGTTATTATCTACTACTTTTCTCGGTTTGACATATATTTCTGAATCCATTCTTTCCGGTGTTTCAGTTGGTGTTCATCTAGATTGTAGGAGTACCTTTGCAATAGCTCCTGATACTTTTGTAACCACATAATGTATGCCTCTTGATCATTTTCCCTTTCCCCCCGCTCCGGGATATTGTCAAAGCCCTCCGGATCATAATCGATAAATTTATCATTTTTCCTGTCTATTGCAGGATACTTATAATCATCCTTCCCTAAAAACTCTAAATCCTAGACTAAGTTAGTTTAATTCTACTAAAGAGCAAAATATTTGAGTTGGAATACCTCTGCAAGTTTCATTCGGATGCCTGAATTTTTGAACGAATTTGTCTTTCTTTCCAGAGCCTTTTGCTTTCGTCGCTGTCGAAGCACTCTTTCATGCTCCAATGTGGACTCCAGCCATATCTCAAATATGGCTTGCTCTGAGAACGATATCTCGCTGATTTTAGCTTCATACTCCATTAATATGCTATCCAATTGCTTGATCATCTCCGATTGATGACCCTGAGTTGACTCGTTCTCATTCGAGCTGTCGGTGAAGATAAAGATATATTCGGCTCTACTGCCATAGTAATGCTTGATATGCGTAAGTTCCAAGACCTCGAATTTCGTCGCCCGTTCAAATGCTCGAAGTGTGGCGAACAAGTTATCGGAGTCGAATCTCATGATCAACAACATCCATTCTAAGATGAGGAAGCTGGAGAACGGGTCCTGGCTAAACCTTTGTACAAGAAGTGTGATTGGTGATTGGCCAGAGGTACCACAATAACATTGGGAGGAGTTTTGCGCCTGCAGATTCGCTCCATGCCGTTGGAAAATTAACAACAGCTCGAAGAGATTTAATAGGTCCGATATATTTGTTTCTGACCATGCAAAGCCCCAAGCAAGATGGCTTGAAGCCTCAAAGACAGCATGATGTATAACCGTATTTCCGAAGTGATCTTGTACCTGTGTACTTGCACCATGGTTTATAAGTAAATCAACAGTCGAAGGGTTACGAACTTCAGACATCATGAAGGTATTCCCTCGATCTCGATCTTGGTTATCAAGGTTCGTGAAGCCCTGGTCTATCAAGAACTTGAGTAGATGTGGAAGTTGGTAGGACCGGCAGTATTGTAATAAAGATAAATCTGAATCATAAAGAGTTCCATTTATATTGGCACCAGCTTTGATAAACTTTTGGATCAATGACGAATTTTTTACATCGTCTGTGAGATGAAGTGCAAGATCCATAGAGATGGCGTCAACAAACTTAAATAGATGAGCTGTCAGAAATTTATTGAATGCTTTTATATATTCAGGGTTGCGTTTTGACTTTTCGGCTATTTGATCGAGAAAGACACCCAAAAGCAGGTCGCACCTGGCTGTAATAGCGAAACCTAATGCTGTTCGCTTATTCTGAGAATCAATTAAGAATATGTTAGCACCATAATCTAATAAGATGTTAACCGATTCATGTTGTCCGTACGCGGCAGCATACATCAGCGCCGTTGCTCCAGATCTATCCCGCATATCGACGAATGTGATATCGCGCTGAGCTCCAAGCTCCAAGAGTTTTATTAGGCAACCCGGTCTATCTACGAGTAGGTGAATCAATGTTTGGCCAATCGCGTTAGTTGCAGTCCATATTTCCTGCAACTCTCCTTGGGTACACCGCCTTAGCTTTGCCACAGCCTTATCATCATGACACAACAAAGCCTCTTGATAATCTGTCACCCCAAGGAACCCTGCGAATGTCAAACTCATATTAATCCCGTTCCTGACGTGTCAAAAACAAGGCCTGCTTACCAGGAGAACGTTGAACGCAGCTTTGAATCATCTGCAAATGGAATGGATCGTCTAAGACCTCCGTAAACATACCGGGATTTGTACTTCGTGGCCATTTTCGCCAAAGCTCCTCGGTACACAAGTCAAGATCGAATAACTGCGACCTGAAAGTAAGGTCGAGAAACATGTGCATAGGGCCCTCTCCAAGCAAGCGGGCACCTAACAGGAAATGTCTATATTGCTTTAAGGTCAACAAGTCAAACAAAGATTAGTTGTGGAGATATCTACCAGAACTAACCTTGAAACATCCGACGTTCCTTTCGTTCTCACTCCAAGGAGGCCTAAGACTTCAGCAATAGCAAAGCTATCTTCCACTACTTTAACAAATCCGATATCAGAGCATTTGAAAACTTTCTGGATCCAGCACTTATTAGCTGACCGCTATTTTTGCATCTAGTTCCAGGATAATACCTCTAACCAGCCTCTCCCATCTGGATCAACATCAAGAGGTGAACAAAGGCCTTTTGCAAATAGAGTACGCAATTCTTTCTCCGCACTCTTGAGATCAATCAAGCGATGCTGATATTTATAGAGAACCGTAAAACCGGGCGATGTGTTGGGTTGAACTTGAACTTGTCGGAGTGTGCAGGCAATATTCAAGAGGCTTCGATGAGAGAATTCCAACGAGAATTTGAGTTTTCGGTTGATGATGCGTGTATACACTGAAAACCCTAGCTCGAACTTTCCATAGTGGCAATCACAGCTAAAATACCTGGACGTTGTGCTGTGCCAAGTGAAGAAGGCCAAAGTCCCTCGGTCGGTCGTAAGATGACAGAGGCATGAGCATTGAAAATAAGTACTTTCGGTGCATCTACCATGGACTCGCATCCTCTTCCTATCCCTATGCTGAAATATCTGATTAGGACTGCTTGTTACCAATGACATATATTTCTTTTCAAAGGCCACTGTAGGAATTTTTTCATTTCCTGATACGAAAGTAGCACCGTTAGCATTAAGGAATTAAGAGGGTAACCAAGTCTATATCATTTTTACCTAGGACCGGTAATCGAATTATGAGGTCTTTCGCAAAGGCAGCAGCTACCAACGCCGCATACGGCTGCCAGATCTTGTTTTTGTGACTGTCGGAGTAATCGCAGATGCCCCGGACGACTAGTGACGGCAACTCATCCGCTATGCCTGCAGCCTCCATTTCAAAGCACAGCACGTTCTTCTCCTTCGCCAACGAATCTCTTGCCACCCCATTCTTCATAACCTGATTTCCAGAGGCGATCAGTCCATAGTGGATATGCGGCTGATCGTGTTGGCGAGGTGCCCGTTCCACTACTTTATCCGCTGCGCATCGACTGCAGGATCCATCTCCAATATGGTCATAATCTGCTTGGAACAGTCGGTCACTCTCGCTAACAGGCCGCGAAAATCTCTGGAGAATGGGACTATTGCTCAGTAAGTATGTGACAGTCTCATGGACAACGTTGTGCTGACGCAGTTGACAGTCTGCTTTAAGTTTGGCCAGTGTTGCAAGGAAAATTTTAGGTGGTTTATTGACAACCCCCGTTTGAACAAATCGCCCAGCTTGTATTGTCTTCCCAAAGTCATACGGCAAAATCCCACCATACCCTGGCACTGGCTCGCTAACAACAACGTCGCCAAGTCTAATGTCTCTTTGCGGCAGTACTGGTGCTCCACCAGCGATGCCTACAATTAAAGCAAATTTTACGGACGAGAAGCTGCGGCGCATATCGCTAGCAACATTCGCAGCCGATGTCAGACCGTAGACGCCGGCCGGTAAACATGCTATAATGATGTTGTATGAGCCTATGCGCCCAAACTCATATATGTTTTGATCGAGCGCATCCTGAGGCAGGTGGGGGTGAACATCGTCGAGGACGGCGACGGCGGCGGCGCGCTCGACAGGTAAAGCGCATATCCAGCCGAGAGTATAGTCTTCAACTTCGAACCGGTGGTTCATTAGAAGCTAACAATCAATTTAGAGTCGAAGCAGAATGCAAAACAAGAGTTTGAAATCGGCTAAAAATCGGCGGTATAAACACTCGTCGGTAATAAAGTGAATTCCCCGCAACGTAGCGACTCTCCAATATCTTTCTGACAAGGTGTGGAAAAGGCGATAGGAGGGTTGCCGGGAATTACGAGTATGGAGAATTATGGTGAAAAACTGGGATTTATTATTTAATAAATCCAAATGAGGGGTAGCTTATGTAACAAGACGCATGGCTTGTTGTCCCACGCGAGGCGAAAGACCGAATATGACAGAACCGGTGGTTCTGTCGCCTGGCTATATATATAACTATGCATGGTATGACAGTTTGATCGCAATCAACCACCTTCTGGTCCTAAATTTAATATTTAGGTACCTAAATAAATGATCGCAAGGCTGTTATGAGACTATCCCTTGTTTGTGTTTGATCTCATTCAACTTCCCAGCTTCCTAGAAAACTACTTCCGCTTACCCCATTCTAGAAGCCCAATAAGAAAAGAGGCTTGCTGGCCTAACTACTGGTTTCAGAAGCCCGGGAAGCCACCCTCTTTTTTCTTTCTGATTTTTAAGTGCATTCATGGCGTTTTATTCAAGTTAATTGTTTTGTTGAATTGTGCGGAATAATTAATTTAATGAATATTTTTAAGTCTATCGATCAATTTGAGTATATTTAAAATATTAGTCTGCAAGTTTATGCGGAGCGGATTTGCAAAGGCGTCAATCCGCTCCACTCCATTCCTTCGCTAAATAGGGTTCGAGACGGGACCCGTGTTTATCGCGGTAAGACTTCTTAATCTGGAATCCTCTCTTGGCGCACTGTGATAATAAGATTAAAGTTTGGGGTATTTCTTTTTATGATCTCAAAGTACCTATCCGGCCTACCAATTTTTATATAGGAGGGCGGGAATTCCCTGAAGCTATAGTAGTTTAATATATCTTTCCATCGCTAGGATTCATAAACGAGCATTTTGTCGTTCCGCTGCCGTCGAGTTCCGCCAGTGTCCCGTTTGGAGGGTCACCGATGCATAACTGCCACTTGACTCCGTTTTCCGCAGAGTCCGGAGCGGTGAAAGCCGCTAAGGATGAATCCCTTATCGGTACTAGCGTGGAGGTCTTGTTTGTGGTCGGATTTCGGATTGTCGGTCCAGGCGTCGCAGGAGGTGAATTCGAAGATGTAGAGTTGCAGTCTCACAGTTGGTGTTTTGCTCTCGTCGTGGATAGACCGTCTGAGGAGGATACGAGGAGAGGTTTGGGCGGTGCTCATTGGTTTGGTTTTATCCAAATGGGAAGGTCACTGGCTACTTCGTATACTATATATGCCACCAATAAGGTATGTATTTGAATGGCTGGGAGTAACAAATATGATTGAGTAGGGTAATATCTTATATAACACTAGTGCTTAGCACGAGTATACAACTTGGTAAATCTTCGCATGCTTTTGTGCGGTGTTGGTTGACATGAGCGCTCGTTTTCCAAAACTCAGATCCGTACATCCGGTAGAATTTGATTTAAGAAATATTATGTAAATATATTGTTTCGGGATTCTGGTGGAATAGGAAGCTCCAGGGACTAACAAAGGCTTCAAGTCCCACTTTACTCTATGTACAGACCGTCGGCGCTGGCGTGGCATAAACCGTTGCAGTTTCTGTTTCAAGTGTAAAATATATGGGAGTTACCGTTTGTACAACAGTCTTAGTCGTAATCGCTGTCGCAGACCCTGGGACAGTTGTGGTTCGCGTTTTAGTCTTGTAGGTCCATGTGGAAATAGTCAACACATGCCCAGTGATGCTCAACCAAGTGGTGTCATAGAACAACTCTTGGGTGTAGGTTTCGGTGTAACCTGTTATGCTATTCGTACACGTCTTCGTGCGGCATAAGGACTCGGGAGGAGTACCAGGAAGAGTTATTGTAGCTTCGGTTATAGTTAGATAGGCCATAGTTATAGCTGGTGCGCTGGAAACCGACGTAATAGTGGTTTCTGTTCGTCACAATTAGCGCCGGACCAAAACAAAAGTGTACCAAATAACTTATTTTAATTTCAGACGATATTCGAGAGAAATCACAAACCTGGATAAGTGGTAACTGAGGGAGAAATAACTGTTTTCCATGTGGTAAGGGTACCGGTATCGGTCGTATACTTTGTGGATCGGATTTTTCCTAGTGACGACCAGGTATTCGTGATAGTGGTTACGGCAAGAGTAGTTGTGGTAGCTTGCCAGTCAACATACCACGAAACGGTCGTTATAGTCGGACTTGGGCATGTGAACGACTGTTGTCTTTCGTTCAAAACTAGAGGTACGCCCAGCGCAGTTGTGGCTAGCAGTACTAACGAAACTATAGTTTGGAATAACATTTTAAACTTGTAGTTATGTAACGACGAGGATTTCTCTTAGTGAAATGCTGGTGTTAAATAACCTCCTCAGTGTCTCCCGCAGCAAATACCACGAGGACTAATTGTACGATTCAACGGGATGACCGTCCCGCAATCCGAGCTAATAGAATCGTGCGATCACGCCAAATGTCTGATAACCATGTTGTCTACGTAGTTTCGTCTAGATGCGAGAATTGGTAAGCGATGACAAGACTAGCTAGCTCGGGCTGATCTTTAATAGCAATTCCAGCTTGCTGAGGTACTCGTTAGCGAATTGTCAATCAAAATATCAGCATGCTAGGACTAGGGGGTCGACCGAGTCATTGGCCTGCATGTAAGGTGAGCAATAATCTTGAATGAAAAACAAGCACCGGTTGGTCTCAAGGCTAAATTCTGGTTGGGAGGGCTGCGGAGTATTTTAGATTGCATGCTGTCATGCAAGGGGCATAGGCAAGCGAAGCTGACGGTAACTTCGGCAAATCCCCTCCCGGCCGAGAAATGTATGTTTCGAAACAGTCTGTGCAAACGTTATACGTTCGGATTTATAGCTCGAGCTTGATGTTAACTGCCGGGCGATTTTACCGACGGTTAAACGTAACTGCATGCCAAATCTCAGACCTATCATATATACATATTTCAAGGTTGCCGGAATGACTGGACTTTGATATCCTAGCATAGCTATCACTGTGCTTTAAAGTATGTATTCTGTATATTGTGCGTGAAAACCTCTAGTTATTAAGGCATATCTATTATCAAAAGGGGTTATTTAGAATATAATAGTACACAAGCTAAGTACAGGGTCAGAGTAGTTGTAGCGGATAGCCTGCTAAACCATTTCCCATGGTGTTCTCTTGAAAATGTTCAATCTAATTCCCTCCCGCTCAGCCGATGGCCAGTATTAAAGCTTCTCGTCAGCTCACACTCTTATTATTTTCGACAGCGAATTTTCCATTACTCAGCCACTTGATAATTCATGTGACCGAAATTATCCACTTTGCTGAATTGAGGTCAATAAGTTTGGGAAATCTTTAGTTCTATGTTAGAATAAGTATCTAGAGATGCCATCCTGGCTACTAATAAATATATCCAGTGTTTATTTATCTAAGGTATACGCTCCATCTTCGCATAACCTAACTCAAAGGTTATTTCGTTGGATGTCGTTGCAAGTATACCGACTTGCAGTTGGGACTGGTTACTTTTAACGATGAACGAATTTGAGTCCGAGAATACGCTCTGGCCATCGTTGGAGTGCCCGAACTGTCTGCTAATCACATATTCCCCATCGACGAAAATGTTGAGGTAGCAGTCGGTTGTCCACTGATCTTGGAAGTTAACTTGATGATAATTTATATGTTCTTCCCAGCAGTTTGGGATGGTCTGCCTCAATGCCACAGCTAAATATCCATTTCCCGACTCTCAATCTTAGTATACGAAAGCAACAGCCTGGTACCGGATTCCACTCAGGCTGGGTTACTCGAGATTGATTGTGCTCCAATTTCCACCAGCATCGACCGACCACGACTCCAAGGAGCCTGTCTGGAAGTCTCCGTTTACGACGAGTTCTAGCGAGGTGGTTGTGACTTGTTTCACTATGTTGGTATAAGAGAAAAGGTTGCGGTTCCGCGCAAAGCCAAAGGCAACCGAGTTAGTTCCGTCCTCGCCCGTTTTGGCGGTTACACAGTTCACCTTCCACACCCAGGAGTCGGATAATGCCCTTTGGTAATTTTAACATGGTGCAGATTATATGTTACGATTATGTTCCAGGAACTGTAGATACAAACGTATGCAAATTAGACCACTTACCTCTTCCTTCGATTCTACCTCTACAACAGTCATATCTGGAGCCTGTTGGACTTTTAGTACAAAATGCGCATAGCCCATCACGGGTCTAAATCAACATACAGAGATATCGATTTTAAAGACAATTCCAAAATTTGCTTCTGCCGGCATCACTGAGATAGACGTGCTGGATACACGATTAAATGCGGTTGCCTTTGCTTTGGTGATGTAAGTGTCAATATCTGTGAGCAGTGCATTGAAGTCAGCTTGGGACGCATCAGACCCCTCTAGGTAGAAAACCACATTGGCGTAGATGATGACTGCAATGTTCAGGCTTTCCTTGGAGGCCATATCGACGTCTGTGAGGTATTGTGAGGCTGTTGGAACGGCGAATATACCTTCTCAGTCACGCTGCAGATCCTAAATACGGCTCATTGCTTGAAGTTTGGCCGATTCGAAGTTATTCATAACATCTATTTATGCACTAACGAATGGAAAAAATACCTATTTACAATATGAGACAATTCGGTGATGATGGCGATGCGGTCCTTTGCAATATCGGCTTCGAGCTCAGCGGTGGTTATGTTGGCAAGCGCCTGTGGTAAGTCCGCAAGGACGCGCCTATTGGAGTTGCCGACACCTCGCGAGTACCTTGAGCTGTAATTAAAGATATCCAAAGCAATCGTTCCTTATACCCTGAACTGTCATTTGATTCGAAAAGCGATAGGATGTTGATGGTCTCAGTTGGACGCCAGGTTGCAACAGTTCCGAGGGGAGTCCAGCTTGCCCCGTCGACTTCTATGGTCTTAGTTTCATCGATAAAGGTGTTCACGTATTCATTAATGGAGAAAGTTATTGTGGCAATAGGACCTGCACAAGCATCGAGGGCATCGTGCGCAACATTTCCTTGGCTTCCAACAGTGTTATAACAGACAAAAATATAGTTCCCGAAGGTGGTCCAGTCTGGACGATCCACGGGAACGAAATTTTTTGCCTCGTTCCCTTGCAAAAAAGGACTGTTATAAGTGTCCCACTCAACAAGATCTGTTTCCTTGAGATATCCAAATTTTTGCCAGAGTGGGTCACCCATTTCCTCCTCCCATCCCTTCTAGAACATTTGGAGTGTAGTTAAGTTTTCAGGTGTCTTTGAATCTGTAGGCTGCCAGGTGAGGATCTGCCCGTGTTGGTCTGTGACGTAACACGGGAACCCTAGGCTCGGAACACATATAACAATTCCTGCCTGGTCATAACAGTCGATTGTGGTTAGGTTCGAATTGGTGTTACGTGACTTGAGCCAACCATTAAGGTCAAAAGTTCGTCTATTCGTGAACCCCGGCGACCTAGTATAGGTGTTGTAGGTATAGCTATGAATGGGATGCTGCCTTTCGTCAGGTCGTCTTCAGTCGAGGCATGGCATCTTTTGACAACCCATGTTATCCAATTCTCAATCGTGGAGGATCCAGAATTAGGGTAGTCGCCCACCAAAGGCTCAAAAATGACTCAGAGATTCCTGGCTCGGTGTACAATGGAGTCACCTCGTCGCTGATGCATGATGGCATATAACTGACATGGCGTTTGGTCTAAAGGCGTCAGGTTGTTGGAGGGAAGATACACGTTATGGGTCCAGTTGATCTCGCCACAGGTTCCCCATGGGGCTGCAGAAGGAGCGATAAGCACAGCCACATCCACCGTCGCGGGGCCTTGCTGATAGCTCGTCCGTGGTGATGTTCCGATCTGCCGGCTTTGGGCAGTCCCTTGAACAACCCGCAAATCCTGCTTGCACGCTTACCCTCCTCCGCCCCACCATACCAATGAGCAGTGCCATGTTGATTGTCAATATTGCACACATATTCGATCAACCTGTTCATCCGGTTACCGTTTCCAGTCTCGGCAACCGTTTTCACGTAATTTGTTGCATTTTGTCATTATAAATAGTTCTGCTTTATGATTCTTGTGCGCGGCATCGTCCTGTTTATCATCTTAACGAACGTTTTTACATCTACTATGGTTTTATATAAAGATATCCTCTCGTACTTCATGCTCAATTTATATATATATATTATATATTTTCAATGGAGGACTGTCGTCCTTGTAGCTATTGTCGCCCACTGTGCTTGTTTCGTTCATCTGATTACGCGTACAGTTGACGGGCCACTTGTTTTTCTATTAGGCCCATAGAGCCTACTTTCTCCCTCACAACTGTTGTGAGAGGTGGATCATCTTCCGCAGCCTTCCTAGTAATTTGAATGTGACAATTCTGCAGCGTCAATGAGCTGCGGGCTAAGATATGAGGTAAGCTGAATGAATAATGAATAGGGCCACTGCTTGAATGATGTATGCCTTACAGATAGCACTGGTCATATTGATGCAATGCCTTTCTCGAATCTCGAGGGTAAGGTGTCTGCCTATAGATGGATAGTAATTATACGGCTTGTTCAACTTCCAGTAATCATCACTAGGCTCTAAAGGTCTGCTATATATGCATATCTTCTCGTCACAAGCTTTCCTTGTTCTTGTCATAGATTGGCATGGAAGTGGACTGACCACGCACTTTTTCTGACGCGAATCGCCCCGAAGTGCGATTCACAGTGGAGAATGAGGTATTTTAGTCCAAATGCAGAGCACGTTAAAGCATGCAAGCGCGATGCGGGTGCGTCATAATGCCTTGTCTAGCCAATATGAGTTATCCCTAACATCCATCAACAAGTGTGGGTGGTCATGTTACACATACAGAGGGACAGCAATCTACTTTCGAGCGGGTATGGCCGAGAATGATCGATATCAGGGTAGCTCAGCAGTCTGTACTCCTAGGTCCAGTTTTCCCCAAGTCGTCGAGCTATTTTGGGTCTGATAATCAAGTCGCATAGCTCAGGAATAAGACAGCTGGACTTAGTCTTCTGAAAATGGGCGAGACCACCAATCAGTTGAATCGCCAAGAAACTCGAGTCCGTCCGACTAACATTAGGCACAGGCGGGTAGCTCTGAATGGTAAGGACCTCAATTCTGCCCGGCGTGAGTGGCTTTCTCCTGGCCTTCCTGAGCTGAAGTCGACATTTTGGTGGGGAAAGGGATAGCTGCCGTTAACTGCTCCACCTGGATCTTCACACCGTAGAGGTACATTTATATTGCCTTTGAATATATAGAGCAATAGATGATTCTCCCATCCGTGCTCGGAATAGAGAGCTTACGCACTGGTCAGATGAACTCATTTACAGCTGAAAACTCCCTTTTGATTGCATTTTTCATTTGACTTTTCAATTTGTTGGAAATAGCCGACGATCGGTGTCAAATGAATGAAGCAAGCAAGCCAATGAGGTGACTGACCAATCGCATTGACATTGAGATCTCAAGAGGTTGAGATATTGGAAGTCAAGGGGGGTAAGAACATGCAATAAATGATTGCCGAAGGGTTATGAGTTGCAGGTGTGGTCTTGACAAAAGGTTCGGCGCTGAGTTCTCCCAAAATTCGGCACTCGTATGCGTTGTTAGAATGAGCTTCTGATTCCGACGTACACTATGGAAGTTTGGTGCGGTTTTGGTAAAAAAATGTTTCTGATTCTATCTCCGGTTTTGTTAAGTAGGTATGGTATGGTCTCGTTGGAACCAGCCAACACACTGTTTGACACACTGTGTGGCGTAGGTTTTGTTCCATTTACGAAAATGAAATAATTAATAATTACGATTTTTAGTTTAAATTCAGTCTCGGCACGTTTAATATGGCAACGCATAGGGAGGACATGTAGGGTCAAAATAATTTTGGGGTTTTCAGTTTTTTGGTTTTTTACAAATTAAGACTTCCACGCAAACCCCCGTTTCAGCTCTCTCAATATACCATTTTACAGCCTAAAAACGCCGGCAAATAGTTCCATTGTAAATAAACTATTAATTCTGTAAATTTCAAAGCGATCTGAGCAGTAGTTATAGCGCTGTCATAGATTCTTTTTTTTACAAGTTTCTTACTACATATAATTATAATGAGATTTTAAACTTAGCTCAGTTAATCACAAATAAGAGCGCTCTAAAAAATACTATTTTAACTATTACTTAATTATCAAACCATATTAAAAAATCATCGCGCAAAAATTTCAGAATTTTAATAAAAAAAAATCTATAATAGTGCCATAACTACTACTCAGATTACTTTAAAATTTATAGAATTAATAGTTTATTTACAATGAAATTATTTGCCGATGTTTTTAAGCCATAAAACAACATATTAAGAGAGCTAAAACGGGGGTCTGCATGGAAGTCTTAATTTGTAAAAAACCAAAATCCCGAAAATCCCAAAATTATTTTGACCCTACATGTCCTCCCTATGCGTTGCCATATTTAAATTAAATGGATTGATTCAGCGCTGAATCCAACTAACGCCGAGCACACGCTCAGCGCTGAGCACGAAAACACGATGCTAACCACGCAGGTGACCAGAGCACTGAGCACAAAGACGCACTGCGGAGCGCCTACTGCTGTGACCCCAGTAGTAACCCTAGCTAGTATGTATATATATAAATTTCTTCATCGCAAATCCCTTTATAAAATTACTTTTATAATATCCATTCTGACCAGTATATTGGGTCTTTCTTGATCTTTTTTTATTTATAGTGCGCTTATATTTATAAATATATATGAAGCATTTATATATGATTGCCTATAGTATTCTATCACGCGCCAGTTCCTCATCAAACACCGGACAGGTCTGGGTCAGGCATGTCCTCCCCAACATTCGCAGAAACAGCAAATTTATCTTCGGCTGGATAACCATTCCCTTCATCTAACTTAGAGATGTATTCTGACGCCATTTCATTATTTGCGTAAGATCCTTCAACAGCGGCCATTCTTTCGAAAGAAAATCCGTCAAATAGCTGAGCTTTGGGCAGCATCCTGTATTCTGGCAAGACTACTTTTGTTTTCTTCTCCTTATTTATTATAACATACTCCCAGCCCCCCCCTGTAGCCTTTTGTCTTGTTATGGCGCCTTCGCCCAAAGGTTTGTATTGCTTAGCTGTAACCGGCGAATCTTTGGTCTTTTCAATGCGATAGCCGACTGTTGGATGAACTTCTTCATTTGTGATACCCTTGACCGGGATCGCGTCATCCTTTTCATACTGACCCGGTGTGCGAGGCTTCGAGCCATTAGCCATATACATTGTCGTATAACTTTCGATAAACGCGCCAGTTGCCCATCCGCGATCTTCACGGTTGACATCAGGCTCATGTAGATCCACAAAGGGTCGCAGAACTGCAGATTGTACTTGCGAGGCTTTTGAGGCAAACCAGCTTTTCCAAGAAGCTTTTGCCTCGGCCTCTTCTTTTTCGAGAAGCTCCTTGTACTTTATGACAGCTTCGTTGAGATCGCTGATGTGTAATGATCTTTCGGTTGATTCTTGATAGATGGTGGTGTTTTTGATGCCAATATACGGAGCGATTTGATCCAACATCCAACAAAATGTGATGTTAGAAAGCTCTGTACTCTATCAGCAAGTTGCCTGATCTGAAGGACTGAGCTGAGGAGATTTACCTTCTAGATCGCCCTTGTCCGCCAAAGTGCTGTTGGAGCCGCCGCCAACACTGATATGCACCCCAGGAAACCAAACTTGACGGAGCTCTGATGGCTCTTTCTGATTCTCTTGCATCTCAATCAATTTTCGTCGTTCTTTATTAAACTCTTGTTTAACTGCCAGTTTCTCCTCCGCGGTTGCATCTTTCTTGTCCCATATTCTGTACCAGGCTGATTGTGCGTCGTTTATCTTCTCCTCCTGTTGTTTAATGTCCGCATCCGAAGGCTTCTCTTGACCAACCGGGATCCACCATAAAGTTGGTGTAAACGCCTCACGATGTTCGTCTAGAGCCAATGCGTGAAACGCGTGCTTGATGTCTGTAGAATTGACATGACATCAACAACGATAGAATAAGTGGTATACTAAATTTATATATGAAGAATAACTTACTTCGATTAAGTCGGACATTATGAAAGCCAGTCTTATCGGGCCCAAATGGCCACATATGAATTCCACGGATTTTAGGGAGACCCAGCGCTCCGACTGTGTCGTAAACACCAACCACTTCGATATTTCGAGAGTTCTGATCGCTTGCCCAGTCTCCATGTGGATGAATGTCCCATTTTATATTTCTGCCAGCTTTGTAAACGGTTTGATCATAATCTGGTTGTTTATCTGCCATTTTTCCATCCACCCAATCCCAGTATGTGTCACTTCCATAGAATCTCTCACCTGGTGGTTTGTTATTCTTGTATAGCGCCCATATTTCTGGGAAGTGGTGAAGATTTCGCGGCTCACAAATCCCGATATCTGAGATCAGCCCTGCAATAGAACGAGCAGTATATGCTCCTCTGGAAAATCCGAAGATGAGAATTTGATCTCCAGCATTGTAATTGAGCACGGCAAAATTGTAAGCTTCAATGACATTCCCCTCTAAACCAGCACCTACTACACCCTCCACGATCTTTCCGATTGTAGAAGAGGTCGTGCCAACGCCGGAGTCGTACCAGACGATCTGCTGCCAGACTTTGCTATCGTCTTTCGCATCCTTGCAGGCCCTTTCTAAGCAGCGAGCTAAACGTGTGACATTAGACGGACTGTTTTTATTTCCGGAGACTGCAGACTGCCATGTCCCATCGCAACAGATGATAATGCGTTTAGGAGCCGGCTCTGCGCTTTTGGAATGAGGATATGGCATGATTTCGAGGCGTCTCGAATAACTGTATAAAGATCCAGCCTATATGTTGCGTGTTGCGATATGAACAGAACTTCTTAGAAAATATGAACTCCTTCGAATCGATCGAATGTGTGTGTCTTGCAGGTCTATAGCGAAAATATCAATTTCCTTTCCCCGCTTTTGAGCCGTTAACCGCTACGATTGACATCTCTGCGGCTGAGCGATCCCATACCTCACCGTTTCCCAGGACAAGCCACCAACGCGAGACATGCGAGACGCCACACTAAAGTTTTACAGTAATAATGACAACAACAACAATAATACTACCGAAAATAATTGAAATATATAATAGAGAAGAATTTCGCAATCATACTAATACTAATACTCATATATATACATATTTTTATTATAAAAGCTCATATTTTAGTGAAGTTTAAGGGGTAGAAACCGGTCTCAGTTGGGTATTTGTCACCCTTCACCCCTGCGGATTCCCGCCGCCAGTCGGGCTGAATAACGGCTAGGCACTCTTCGGTCGACTGTGATGTTTAGTGCTACTAGCTTGCCGAAGACAACAATTCAAAGTACACGCCAAATGACATCGCTCACAGGGGGCAGGTCAGCTTCCGTTGTTGACTTCCAGTCCCATAAGTCCCAGATCCCAACACGTACGAGGAACTTTGTGGAAGTTGTGTGTCCTTGCAGCCTTGAAAATGCCTTTTCGGTTTCCGGAAAAGTATAACCTCCTGGTGCGACAACTTCCTGCAGAATCAGCCCGGAGTAATGTCTCGAAAATAATCCGTGAGCCAGGATCACAGCATAGATGTTGAATCGAGGACTATGTTCTCTAAGGAATGTGCTTAGGCTTACATCTTTTGCTAGGAGGCCTTCTGTGCAGGAGTGGATGAGGATCCTCGCCCTTAACTGACACAAAGGCGTATGTGATATCTGCTTTTCTGCCAACTCTGGTATGAAAGAAGAGAAAATAGCAACCGATGTGATCTCTACCGTACCATCTTGTAAAATCCTCCACCCAAGAGCGCTGGGGTGGCTTTTGCAGTATGCCAATGAAATGGTCGGAATCGTCGTTTTCGGCCGGGACTTTGATGAAGAGAAGGGGAGTATTGAACCGATAGGCTTGACCTCTATACAGTCCTGTTCTGTATCCTTTTTGAAACTTCTGCTGCACAGACTTCAAATCCGGAACCGATGGATCTGAAAAATCCCACGCCAAGCTGATGCTGAACTTCCCTCACAAACTCAAGCGGAAAAGTCCCGAGTACAAGGTTGTTCTCGCCTGGGCCGCTCCCGTGCTCTGCAAGATGGTGGTTAAACCAATTTGTCGCCCCAACTACAGACATTATGGCCTGGGCTCTGCTATGCTTGCAATATCGCTGATTTGCAAGTGACAAGATTTTAAGAGGTGTAAAGCCTACGATCTGTATAATCTCAGTATCATCAAGGACGAAATCAAGCTCGGTCGCGGCACGTGGCATGTCAGAAAGTCGATCTGATTTTTGGGGTAGAGAGAATTCCATTCTATCCAAAATATCTTGGAGCCCAGGGTCAATATTGTCGATGCTCAATACCTTATTCCTCGAAAATTGATCAAACTCTTCTTCTGTGGCCATAGCTACTCGCAAGTGTTCCTGGTGAAGCCGAAATCCGGCCACGACGGCCACTAGGTTGTCCAGTGTTAATATCAAATTCTTGGGGCCCACTGCAAAGAGCCGCCAGTCGCGCGCGGCTAGCAGAATATGTGGACAGAGGCAGGCTTCTTGAAGAGTCCAGAGAGAAGAAAACCATCCTGATAGCGTTGCTGATGAGAGCGACGCCTTTCCAGTATATTGGTAATCCTCAAAAAAACCGGTTGGGTTGTCATTGGCTTCCTGTTCAAATATTTTTATCCAACCGTTTAATGCCGGAGTTCCAGCTTGGCTCCGGCTCCTGGATTGCTGAAGAAATATTGCAGCAAACCACAAAACCGCAGTCTCGAGACCTTTCCAAGAATTTATATCATTGGACCAAATGAGAACACTTGATGCGTTGCTAAATATTTCTCCCTGCCCAGCAATCTCTGAATCTCGGATTCGGATCTGCTCAGCGTCCTCAGTTTCTTGCGGGATACAATAGAGATCGATTCAAATATATTCAGCCCACAAAATTTTGGTGTCTAGTGTTTGATCCATGGTTCGTACATCAAATTTAGAGTTCAGTGGAACTTTCCAAGGTACCCCAGCAACATGTGCGGCCGGTTCACCACGCAGCCGCCACCGTCCCCAGGTATGGCTGACAGCGATGTATCTTGGTCGCTTGCCGGAAGCTATTAGGGAGTTGACCTCGACTGTTTTCTTGAGTTCAACATCCCAGAGATAGTGGGGAGACCCTCGGAACCTTTCTGAGTCGATTTCTTGTTCTTTAGTCCAAGCCAAGGACAAACTGCCAAGCTCGTTTGCGTTGGCGGGAGGAGCTTCCTCATACTTTGGGCTTCCGACAGTAACAAGCTCAGAGACCCAGTAAGTATATCTCCGAAACTTAGCCATGCTACTCTCTGGTTACATGCTGCGATTGATGCCCACAGCCTGGTTGTCTGCAGGCCAAAATGTAGGTCAATATAGTCGACTCTCTCTCTAACCAAAAACTCAGCACTCCAAAGATCGAAAAGCGCCTCATGGTAGGACGATTCCTCGAGCGGGGGTTTGTATGGCAGGCTTTCATTCTTGGCAACCCTCTTCAAAGCCTCACCCGTTTCTGCCGGGTGGCTTGCTAGATGAATATCGGTCATTAGAGGGGCTATAGCAGCTATCAGAATGTTCGAAATAATGTCCTGTGAGAGTTTCTTTTCCTGGATTTGATCATCCCACCATTCACGCAGGAGCCGGTACGATGTGATTTGCGTTTCTGAAATCATAGAGACCAGTTCTTTGCTCTTTGCCTCGTCAAACCCGTCCTGGCGTGGATCAACCATTTTAATCAAATTAATCCAGTTGAAGTATGCCCGTGTGTAGAAATGCGCATGCTCCAGCTTGCCCCACACTTGTTCAACAATCATCGCTAGTGGTCTTAGATCTTCTTTCGCCTGCATGACTTATGATCGTAGCTTTTGATTGTTCGTGCTTTCAAGAGTTGGTAAGATTGTGGTGAAGCGGCAGAAGGCAACGAAGTTGTCACAGGTAGATCCACTTCACTGAGAGATGAAAGTTGGGCTGTTTTGATATAAAAAGAGAAGAAAGAAGAGAACTGTGTGCCCCACATTCCCTTCGCAAAAGAGAATAGCAAAATTTGTATTGGAGGGTTTCGTACTTTGTACATATACATTTTCACGTGCCTGTGTTTATGTTCCTTTAATGTCTCGAAAGGCTGCATATTTTCAACAAATCTTTGAATATTGAGGCTTACTTAGAGATCTTTCACCAGAAATACAAGTACTCAAGAGGAATTGAGTGCTGCATCGCCAAGCTATATGTATTATGATGTGTTCGTTCGTTCAAGTATGTATTGGGTGAAAGTATAGGCGGTTATAGGCAGTTCTCAACGTTAGAGGGAGCTGCTCGCAGTAAGCATCCATTGGCGGACGTGGATTTCTGCCCTGTGTCGTTCAACAGGAACTTAAAAAAACTAGGACGGATCCCATTAAGATGAAACTTGTCACCATGACGAGTGAGCGACGAGAGGCTTAGCTGCTGATATAGCCGCAACAAAGTGTGGTCAAAATAAGATTAATCTAGGAAAATATGGATAATAAATATGTGCAAGATAGGTGTACACGTATTTACATATTTACAAATAGGTTTGTAGGGTAATGTACCGTGATACCTATAATAAAGAGCTGGACGAGCGATAGGAACTCGGTACATCAAATCGCCCTCGGATTGCCCTTCTCTTGATAGCGTCATACGCAGTATCCAAAACGTATGAAAAGTGCTTTCAGAGTTTAGGCTGCTGCCATACAAGAGGAACGGGCTTAAGAATTGATTCCATCGACAAATCCTTGGTATGCGGGTTTCTTGTTGTAGTTCTCATCCCACAGCAGCGGATGCTTCCCCTGAATCCAAGAATAGATATCGGTAACGCCCCCTGATCATTTGGTTAGCAAACTATCACAAAAACCTCCGGCCCTATGGTTGGGGGGGTAGGAGGGTGTACGGGGGGGCAGGGGGGGAGTGTTATAAAATGACAGGAGAAATATACGTACAAAGTGTGATGCCAGCGCAAGCGGATGTTTGCATACAAGCACTCACGATAGTTTTGTAATCGCTCCTTTGCTGATTCAGTAATGCGGAACTACTCGATGTGCTTGGCGTAGCGATATCGAGCTCGGTGATTTGGACTTCCATCCCAGTACCTGCAAGAGTAGTAAGGGTGCTCTTGTAGTTTGGGATGTCGCTGCCGCCGACGGTGGTATGTGTCTGGGTACCGACGCAATCGATCGGAACACCACGAGATTTGAGGTCCTTGACAACCTGAACGAAAGTGTTGAGCTTTGCGCCAGAGAAGTTGATGTTGTAACTGAGTAAAGGTTTTGGTCAGTTACCGCAATGTCGTAACATTATATTGTGTTTGAATTGTATAGAAAATCGAAGGCGACTCAGCAATTTCCCTCAATTCTCCTACACAGGCTAAACATGTTCCTCTAACCAACCCGTCGACCCAGAGCGGTTGGCACTTGGCAGTGCAGGACAACACAAAGTATGACAGGCTGTTTTTTCCCTCGAAAGTTGGATAAAATATTACTCACTCGTTTAAGCAAAGTTTAGCATTCGGGTCAGCTGCCTTGGCTGCTTTGAAGGCAACATCGAGGAAAGTCCAATCCCCGAAGACTTGAGAAAAAACGGAAGAACGCATGCCGCCACCATCCGCGACAACCTCGTTGGCAACATCCCAAGCATAGATCTTGCCTTTGTAACGGCCGGCGACGGTAGTAGCGTGGTTCTGGATAACAGAGGTGAGAGTAGCTTTGTTGTTGATATTCTTCACCCATTGTGGTAATTGGTTATGCCACAATAGAGTGTGACCTCGCATCTGTTTGCCGTTGGACTGCGCCCAGTTGACGAGGGCGTCGGCACGGGCGAAGCTAAACTGGCCCTGATTTGGCTCTGTAGCATCCCACTTCATGGAGTTTCCAGGGGAAACGCATCCACCTTCATCGCGGATGATGCCCATCAGGGTGGCTCTACCAAAGTCATCTTGATCAGTCGCAAAGCCTACGTATTTCTTGCCTTTGGCCTTAATAAGAGCATCTAAGCCGGTTCCTTGCGGTTGGGTGCCTCCAGTAGTGGTCGTCCGAGCCGTAGTCGTCGTGACCGCCTGAGCCGTCGTAGTCGTGGCACGAGTGGTAGCCTGCGTCTGACCGGGAATACACTGTGCGTAATAGGCATTTTGAGTCGTACACGAAGCTCCCGAGCCGCAGCTAGTTGGACCAGTGTATCCGATCCCGCCGCCTATAGAAAAATATCAGAAAGGTGAACATTAAATCATGGAGATTCGAAACTCACATTGTCCCCATAAGCTTTGCTGGGCAGACACCAATATAGGCCCTGAAATTGCAAGAAGGATACTCGCTTTCATTGCTACTGGTCGAAGACTACAGCATACCATATAAAAACTGTTGCTTTCACAATTCAATCAACGATGTGTTGTACCGTGGAGTGGAGAGCCGGATGATAGCCAAGATATACAAGCATTTCTGGTCTTCAGAACTACTCGTCCGATTCTTCATCCTGTTTTATATTCAATTGCCGTCTCTATGAACCGTCTATTCCTGCACTCATTTTTTATACTCTTGAAATTCAAGTTCCTCCATTTTGCACCGATAATTTTTTTTCCCATAAGCTACGGTTTCCGGGCTGCTGATCCGATCGAGGTAGTTTTCTTGTCACAAATCTACAACCTGGTCCACAAGGCGGACTGCGGAATTGTGCTGTCTTTCCATCTAGTCAAGTCGATCAGGACAAAAATTAGGAAATAGGGGAACAAGGGTTGTTTTAACTTCCGATGGAACCGGCTGCTCAACCCGTGGAACCAGAACGGTTAAATAGCAAGGGCCTTCCCCACCATATTGTATAATTTCGACCAGGAGGCTAGTTCCAACCTTTGAAACAGCCTAAACGAGCTAAGTTTCTGGCTGCAAAACTTCGGAAAGGGGACTATCAACAGACCTTCTCGGGGAATGTAAACTGTGTACAGGAACTGCGGTTCTTGTGTATCTGATCAAATTAGCGAAGCATAACCTAAACTTTAAAATTTAAAACAAAACTACCAGATACTCTAATCTCTTGCCAATACCTCCTTCTTTTAAATTTCATCGTGATATCACAAACCCCGTTATGATACCTGATATCAATCTCATTCTTCTCCAGATCTACAGTTCCGATCCTCACCTAAAATGCCTTTGCCAACCAGCTCACCTTTAAACTTGCCGCAGGAATACTCGATCGCGTAGAATGCGGAAAGAAGTAATGGTTACTGTTCATGACGATGGGTTAAACAATTGGTTTTCTTTGCGCCTTCATCACATCAATTCTATTCTCTAAGCTTTATCAACCTGATGAAGTTAGTCTCATAGCACTGTAAGATCAGCGCGAAAATTAAGAATAGACGTTGATAATTTGTATTAGAGTTCGTTACGTTCGTTGTACTGGTATTATTTCAAAACCAACAATCTTTGTTATCTCCCGCAACGATTATCTTCGCGATCACTTAAAGCATAGCATGGCTTTAACGGATAATTTCCATCTCAGTAATTGATCGAATATATCAACAAGGCTTAAAGAACCAGCTTAATAGCAACCATAAAGCTCGATTCTATCATATTAAATCGATCATAGCTTGAATAACGTATCAGCCATTCACACTTGAACTTCTCACAGCTGCTATGGCTTTCAGAGGGGGAATAACCAGGGGGCGTTTTCTGTGGAGTCGCTAACGAATCCGAATCCCGATATCGATACCCGTGCCAACACTCGGCTCTCGCTAAGTTTTTGCGGATCCCGGACACCATACAAAACCCGGACATTCCTAGAATAACTCCGTGAGTAGTTAATGTCTTGTATATTGGAAGTTATTGATATGGTAATAAATGCGTAAACTATGGTGATGAATTGTCATGTCGCGTGTGTTTATTTTTATATAGTGGACCTGACGACAGAACTGCATATTCAGGTCTTTTGCCTTAGTGGCACTGCAGACTAATACACACGGCGTGGCACGACATACCAGGCGTTGTGTTACATCAATGAACATTTAATATAATGTCATATATAATATACGATTATCTAATAGAAGGAGCAATGCAAAGCCTGACAGTGTACCAACAAACAAAGGTACCATCCACATACAAAGACCGCATTGATATTATTCATGGAGAATTTAAAAAAGAGCGGGAAATTAGTATAAAAAAAGGCCATTATATCCTTATAGGCTTAGTCGGTTGCCAAAATCGCAGGCAACTTGAGCAGCAACCTAGAAGAAAGAGCCGTCAAGTTAGCATGAGGCTCATTGCTAGCTTCATTTCATGTTAATGGAACAGACTACCGTCACATACTTGTGTATTTGGCGGGAGTTTGGCAGGGTCGGCGTTGGCAAGGTTGTCGCACGGGAATCCAACGCAGGGGAACGTAGTGGTGCCGCTATCCGGCACTATGATGACATTGTAGCCATTCAGTCCGCCCTTGTACTAAACCTGTAAAAGTCGCCGTAGTCGAGATACGCTGCCTTCCCTGCGGCGGAAACAGAAAGAATAGAATATGCTGCCTTTAATACTGGGACCTTTCCTACTACCCTACATAAGTGGATATTTGAAATTTTGTGTTGGTTGATTTCGAGTGGTTCTCAGCTCAGTTGTCACTTCGTGGAGCTCGGTTTACGAGACCAGCTTAGCTTTACTATCCTATAGATATCACGATCAACCATTCAACTTGCCGGCGGATTAATCCAGATTATTCTCTGATTTGTAAATTATACTTTCTTAATTAAACACTTAGCTTAACTACTCCATCACAGAGATGTTGGGTTTCCGGTGCGAGTTGTTTGAATTCATGAAACACACGGACAGGCTTTGTGATGACCGAGGCCGCTCTTGAAATTTTAAGGAGTTGCTTTCTTGTAACCCGGCTGTTAAAAGTTCGGTGCTAACTGATAACCAGCCTGTTGCATGCGTGATGATGGCTGATGCGTTGCGCGGAGACGCTTATGTAGTTGGTCTGCGAGTGGGTAAGGACTACGAGAGCGTAGTAACAGTCATGGAATCGCTACATAATAGATACTGGCCTTTCACAAGAGAGTAATGGAACAGCTATAACAGTGGCTGCAGCGCTGGTGAAAGCGGCTCTGGTATGCACAATGGACCAAGAGCTGAGTTATTCCGGGCGGTGTTTGATTATGATCTCGTGTGGGATCACCCCATCGGCCCAGACATTAAACATAGCGGTATAGTTGTCATCGATGGTGCTCTCTTTAACTATGAGGGATATCTCACCGTTGTGCCTTTAACACAATACTAAAAACTGGTATTTTTCCTCTTCTACCAACTTGTCTAACTCGTCATGGGGGGTTTAGTGATAATACAGCTTATAAGGTCGCCATAATGAGCTGGCTCACTCTCGGCACGAGCTGGCTGGTAAGTTTGCGAGTCTGTGTAGTCTGCAACGCATCGATCAGTAGAGCAGGAGTTTTGGTCCCTTCGCGAGGGCGCTGAAGGCCGGCCAGATCCCGTAAAGTTATAAGGAAAGTAAGTAAGAGAATGATGGATATTGGCTCGGCATCATTCTGCTTCATATGGGGTCCGAGCAATCTCGCGCTAGCCAGGTACCCAGGGTTTGGACGTTCTTTGATATGCGGGTTTGAAAGTAGGGCGAAGTTCAGCCCCCAGAGAATAGTTGTCAAATTATACAGTAAACATCACCCTGACTGAGAGCAGAACAACAGACAATGGCTCACATAAGCTTTACTAATACAATTCTTTACTATTAGTAGATATGATGCCAGGTGTTGAGGCCCACCTTCAGTTTCTAGGATGCGGTCCTCGTGATCAAGGGTCTGCCGTGGGAGACCATCTCCGTTGCAACTTCGAGTGGGTCTCCCTTCGAAGTCTCCGCCGCCGAATGCGATAAACCCCTCAATAAACAGATCTCCCACAAGATAAGGTGAGTTGTACCCCGCCCTTCATATCCTGGCGGCACAAAAATCAGGTTTTCAGGAACATCAGCCTTACAAGGAAGCGAACGGCTAAAGATAAGAGTGCTTCTTTTCGTATCCACACTTCCGATTGCGAACGCAACCTGCTGCGAATGTGATTGTTGCGAATGCGACTGGCAACACAACACAATCCAACAACTATCATATCGCTTGCCATTCACTTTAGTAAGTTAAGACTCTATTAGAATACTATCTCCACATCCCAGAGGACTAGCTAGCCGTATCTGCAATGATCAAGGCAGAATCTGCAAAAAAAAACAGTAGTATGTATGCATGGCCCGTGGTAAGCTAACCTGAAAGGGGTTCGCGTTGCAAAGCTTGCATCTTTCGGTCTTGTGCTTTTACATACCATACCAGGACTTTCTTTTTGTATTCAGCGGTCTCGGCGTGAGCACTCAGCTGAAATCTCCAATAAACAAGCACAAGATCTTCTATATAAACCTACCTGCGGGTTCATATGCTGTTCTTCAAATCGATAACCAGAACAGTCTCACAAAAAGATTACCAATTTGTACACTTCAGGATTTTGGAAGAGAAATAGTTACGCTTTAAATCAAAAATGGTATGGTGTTATTCCTTGAATCACTGGCTCAAATTTTGACTGTCTTCAACTGAGATGTTATCCCCTATACTGTGCCAAGTTAATGATCCGTTAGGCTTCTAAAACAGACGTCTTCGTCCCACCAGAAAACATTCGGGTTCGGCTTATCAATTTCAAACACCAAAGAGCATTAAGTGCCAAAGAAAAGCTTTCTGGTTTCGGATTAGCCCCAACATCAGACCAATCTGAAGATCAGTGGTTCTACGTCATTCCCGTTGGTGAAAAAAAACCATCTTACTACCGCTTCCAGCACATATCTACCGGCGGATATCTTTATGGGGCATTTGGTCGTACCATTCTGCTTGATTTTGACGGGCAGGTACATGCTGCGGGCGGGACTGCTATCTCTGTTGCAAATTTGAAAGATTTTCATCTTGAGCGTGGCGCAGGTAGTAGGGCCGGAGCATTTCGCCTGAAAAACGATGTTGATTCCTTGCACTCTCCTGCCTACCCTGAAAAACATTCAGCAGATCCATGGGGTGATATAGATCCATCACCTAACTCCGTTTGGTTTTCGTTCGGCTATGACCTTGATGATTTTGAATTCGAGGGTATCAATTATCATATTGACGAAAAAAAGATCATCGGAAGTGAGCTGGTTTATCTATCAACGCAGCTAGTCCACAACGAGCTTTCGGAGCGGCAGGACATCACAGAAAATATTAGCGATACTATCGAAGAGCAACGTACATTCTCGAATGAACTCGGAGCTTCACTCGGTGTTTCTGTTACAGGTTCCATAGGCCTTCCAGTTATTGGTGAGAGTAAAGTATCTGTGTCAGCCAAAATCTCTACATCATTCACATGGGGTTCCGCACATACAACTAAAAGGACGTTCACACGGGTGGTTCAGGTTCATATTGGCCCTGGTAAAGTATATAAGATCGTTACATCAGCCATCCAAGCTCAGGTAGAAATCCCTATCACCGTTATCTGGACATCTCTATCAACAGGGCAAGAGTTGAAGGTACGGGGAACCTATACGGGTGTTACCCACTATAACTTCGAAACCACTTACAAGGAAGTAGAAGGACACCAGGACCTATTGCAATGAAAATTTCTCGTGTTTACTTACTTTCTCGATGCTTGTATCTAAATTTCATCTAGTATACTGCCGTACTCATGTATCTAACTCTCATTTGGTATTCCGCCCTAATCTGGCTTTGAGAAGATCGCGAACTTAATCTCTATATTCTATCGGTGAAAAGGTCATATTTTTGTCTATGTTTGCCTTAGGGGACTCCGTACTTGATCTTTTACATTATTTGTATTAATCCTATCATCCTTACTCTATATACACCCATAGTGATTGACCGAGCTTATTTTTTCAAGTTAGAAGTTTCGTATCCAGCTTCCCGGTATGTCTAGCTTCCCGGTGGAATACGTTATAATTTAGTGTGGAATTTCTTTTTAAAGGCCATAGAACTATGTGGTATTGACTGACAAAGATATTAAACCACTCTAAACTGCTCCATCCCTTCGCTACCTCGTAGAGCGGTTTGGAGCCGGATTAGCCGCTCCACGGTAACACACTAACACTTAAATCCCACGCTATACCTCACTACGGATGGGTAACATCGTTACCAAACTTCCAATAAGCCATTAGAATCTTCTCTTTAGGGCGCCCTGCCAAACCCCTCCTAGGCACCAACCTATGTACCCATTCATCCACTAGCTTTATTCTATCTCCACTAGTTGTTCTCGCAATCCTCCAAGTAGATGAATTTCTGAAATTCTTCATTTGAAAAAACGCAGTTAACCGCATGAAAACACTCCCACGATCCTCATTTTCTGAGTTGGCAGTAACCCGGTCGGGTCCATTTCCTACTATTTCGAGGATGTCGATTTCTGGGAAACCTGACGAGAGCGGCATAGGGGTGGGAAGTAAGAGCAACCATATTAAAACGCATGCAAGGAGCGAGATCAGACTTGTAGCACTGCCAATAAACGTCCATACAGTCCAAGGTTTGCTCGCAAGTCGATCGGAGGAACTACCCCGTTGCGCCGTCGTAAGCATATCGGCACCTAAGGGGAAGTGAAGATTTGGATAAGTATAATTTAAATACTGAACACAAACCGTATTAAATTGCATCGGTATCGCCAGAAAGTTGTGTAGGTGTGTGAGAGGTGTATAAAAGTCGCTCGGGAAATCTTCATTATAGAGGCGTATGAGCCATGCCAGGCTAAAAAGCAAAGATCTTACTTGAATCGCATCGTTAGGGTTCAAATCTGTTGTATCAAACGCTTTATGCCAGATAGGCTCGAAAATTCTCCGCGTTATGTTCTGACGAATGGGTGGGGAAGTCGTTGCGACATTTTGTATTATCTGAAGCTGCCAATTATACGTCGTTGTCGCAAATTGTCTGTAGGCAGTGAATAAAACCTTATTCTTAAGTTTGCCACTCTGCCAGCTTTTGTCTGTCGTACAATTTTTCTGGCTATAGATCGGAGTTGGACACGCGTTCCATCCTAAAGAGCGTTCAGTGTGTGATTTAATATACGGTAATAGATTCTCAGCAAGCCTTCCTAATGAGGTTTTGACTAACCAAAAGCAATAGATCCATTTCTATCTGAAATACAGATTTGGATACTGTCATTTAGTGCTTGACCGAAAAATAAGCAGTCTTCCTCTACGTTGAAATTGAAGTCATTTTCAAGACGGTCGTAGCGAAGCAAGAACCCTGGAGCGTTATTGATTCTAACAGCATGGGAGTTCTCGAATACTCCCGCTTGGGATATCGTACTGTTAACTATTGTACGAACCTCCCGAACGAGTTCGAGACCGCCAGGCAAGAAGTATGATGAGCAGTTGGGACTACTACATCCATCAATGAGAATTGGAGTTGAAAATTTTGGAAGGCTTGTGAGGCTTGTGATCCATCCGAGGAAGAAGACACAAACGAATGATGTCGGGAGACCAGCTAGGACCCGTGTGTCAGGTAACATTAAACCAGCATAAACCGGGATTTTTTGCGCTTCGGGTATAAAATAGTATTCAAAAGTTGCCTGAACTATGTGTCGTTAGGATTTTCTCAATTCTCTATTCTGATCTAGAACGTACATTTGAGTATTGTACCGAGATATATGCTTGCAATTGGTAGGCCTAATCTAAAGAGAGTCAGCTACTACTACTGCTGCTAAATTGACCAAAGCCATACCTTACTATACCCCAAAAGTTCCTGAATCCGGATGCTAGCGTGAGTAAGAGTATAGAGAAGAGGCTACTGGATTCGCTTAGTTGAAAAAAGGTTGAAACAGAAACGCCCTTAAGTTGAGTAGCCAGCCCCCATCGAAGAATGTCAAGATGGCTTTTAGTCGTTAATTCTAGGAGCAGTGTGAAGACCTGCGATAGCACAGAAACCAGATAATTTGTTGGCTTGCATTTAGTGTAAGAGATCCTAGTCTTGGATCGCCCTTGAAGAGAAACTGGTATACAAACGCGCAGTAGAAACCGCCAAATATAGAGGTTATATACCAGTAAGCTAGATGTAGCCGAATAGGCTTCAATTTCTTTGAAAGAGGAATCTTTTCAATATATGTTTCCATATTTTGCTAATAAATTTGCGGAAGTAAAGAAAGGTTATCTTGGACTTCTATGGGAAGGGAATGGTGGAACTTTGTGCACCTGTTTTGGATGAAGATGGTCAGGTTTGTTTTAATAAATCGAAGCGGGGATGCATCTTTGAACTTCTTGGAAGCAACTGGGGCTGAACGATAGATATTTATCGCCGCGAATTTCTGATCTCCTGCGTCAGGCCATATCTGCATTATATGAGGTAGATATTAGTATACCTAAGGAGGGAAGAGAACGTGATGTAAAATCATAATTTAGTACAGAGATATCTACTGAGCGCAACCGTCAAAATGGGTGGTCGGGGAGGTCAATTCGCGGAGTGTTGGTTTATATCAGCCTCGTTCCCGGGTTCGCTAGCGGGAAGTTTGAACTTTTTTTTTACCCTTTCTGAGGGACTTCGCGAATTAGAATTCATTTCAGCCTTCTAGGATTATCATCAGACTGTCAGACTACACACTGCATCATAGAGTCCAGTGGCTTGTGTTCCGCCTAAATGTTGCGAGTATTGTCGCTTTGAAAATATCTGCAGCTGTTCCTGGAGCTTAGAAAGAGGTTGGTTCTTATGTTTCCAATTACCCTAAAGATTCATAACACGGGGAAATCATATCAGAATATTGCTACACTTCTTTCACTTTTATGACGCAGTTGATGATAGAATTCTGATTCGATGAGCATGGTCCGTGGCGCTTCGGGCGCCGACGACGACTGCGGAAAGCTCCGTTGTGTTCAAACCGACTACTAGGTATACGTCTATAGAATCAGGCCACTGGTTCCAACTTAACTTTAACGTCACCAAGCAGGCTGCGAGATGTTGACTGTATCCAAATAGAGTGACTCTTTTGGCGACCCTATTATTTTTCAAATTTCTATCTTCTTTTTTTATAAATTGATTAATGTTTGTATTTAGACCCCACCCCTCTGAGAGCTTGAATTCGGGCAGCACAGACCTCCCCATAAAATATTATCTCGCTTAATATTTATCTGAGAGCATATAAAATACATAATTTAAAAAAAACATCTCTGTAGTTATACATCCGTAAATAGAAAATCGGGCTTCAAAAGGAATATAAAAAACCTAAACAAGATATAAACCGTAAATGTTGGAATCAGCGCCGATTCCACACAACTCATAACTCGTAGGTTTATTCATTTGTTCGCCACACCATATGGTATTGTAGCCTAGTTCCAACAACGCGTAAATTGTAGGGTGTCTGGTAGATATGTGAACAAACTTTTCCGCTAGGCATCGTTGCTCCGGATCCCGCGTCTGAGTCCTGTGCAGTGCTGTGGACTCTGCTTTGCCCCGCTCCTAGTTTTTCGCTTTTGGCCAGAGAAAACCTGTCGGCAGCCTCCTAACACATCCTCCCATTTTCGTTCGGTATGATACTGTTTCACATTCTTCCAAGTCATTGATGTATAAACATCTGAGATCGCGGAATTTTACTATCCAAGGTTTAAGAATTTCAGTATTTGTCTGATATTCAAAGGACTGGGTTCATCCGATACTGCACACCAGAACGTAACTTGTACAGCGATATTCGTTCATAATACGACCTATAGAAAGTGTTCGAACTCGCCATGGCTGCACGGCGGGTCAAAAAAGGACATGAGGAGTACTCCGTGGGGTGGGTCTGCGCGCTTCCAAAGGAGTTGACGGCGGCAACGGCAATGCTCGACGAGAGACATGCAGATCTTCCGAGATCCAGCAAAGACACAAACGTCTACACTCTAGGATCTATCGGAGGGCATAACATCGTTATGGCGTGTTTACCTATGAATCGGATCGGGAATGTTTCAGCCGCCACTGTGGCTACCCACATGGTCAACACGTTCCCGTCTGTTAAGTTCGTCCTCATGGTTGGTATTGGCGGGGGTGTCCCACCCAAAGTCCGACTCGGTGACGTTGTGGTCAGCGCACTCACAGGGCAGTTCCCCGGCGTGGTTCAGTGGGACCTAGGGAAAGCGGAAGAGGGCGGAAACTTCAAACGAATTGGAGTGATCAACCACCCTCCGAATCTACTCCTATCCGTTTTGACGAAGCTGAAAGCTGAACATGATCTTAATGGGTCTCAAATAAGTGTGTACCTAGAGCAGATGGGACGAGAATATCCGATTTTAGCATCAAAATACCTTCGATCTGAATCGCTGAAAGACGAGCTGTTTCGATCAGATTACGCTCATGTTGATAAAACTCCCGATGATGCTGATGATGAAGACGAAGAAGACGAGGAAGGCGGGGNGGGGGGGAGCTTGCCGACTCTGCGATAAAACAAAAATTGTGAGAAGAAAGCCTAGGGGAATGCGGGTTCGTTACGGCCTGATCGCCTCCGGTGAGAAAATAGTCAAAAATGCTATTCTCCGGAAGAAACTCAACAAGGATCTTGGGGGTGAAGTTCTCTGCATCGAGATGGAAGCAGCGGGCATCATGTTCAATCTCCCATGCCTGGTGATCCGCGGCATCTGTGACTACGCGGACTCGCATAAGAACGATGACTGGCAGGAGCATGCGGCTGCCCTGGCGGCTGCGTTTGCGAAGGAATTTATGGTATCTCTACAACCGGAAGAAGTGGAAGTGCAGAAGTCGGTGAAGAATGTGTGCTTGCTAGGCTTGCTGAAGGTCAGTCCGAAAACCGACCTTCGATTTTCGAAGAGACCAGATGTTCATCTCCTTACTAACAAAATTCAAGTCGACCGAAAGGTAGACGAGATACACACCCATGTTCAAATTGCAGGCGATAATGTTAGAAATATCGTATCTAGTCAGAGGCTGGCTGAGATATGTCACTGGCTGTCTCCTCCGAACATATCAACGAACTACAAGGAAGCGCTACGAAAACGCCACGAAGGCTCTGGCGAGTGGTTTATTAAAGGTAATTCTTTCAATGGATGGAAGAAGCGACGAAACTCCTTTTTGTGGCTTCACGGTATCCCCGGATGTGGTAAAACGATACTTAGCTCGATTATTATCCAAACCCTTGGTGAGAACCTTGCGTCTCATCACCCCCTTCTCTATTTTTACTTCGATTTTACCGATGCAAACAAGCAAACCTTCGAAAAGATGATCCGTAGCCTTGTCTGGCAGCTCTCGTATAAATGTGCAGAGGCCTTGCCATACCTAGACCGCTTTTACTCTTCTTGCAAAGATGGGAAAGAAGATCCGACATGTGGCAAGCTCTGCGAAGTCTTTTCAGACATGATGGAACAAGCAGGAGAAATCTGGATCGTTCTAGACGCACTTGATGAATCTAGCAAGGAGAAAATAAATGAAGAAAAGGAAGTATTGGCGTGGATGAAAGAGATTCTCACTAGCTCAGGGCTCTGGAACGTCCACCTCATGATGACAAGTCGGTGGCAACACGACATAAAATACGGAATAATGAAGTTTCCTGATATCTCGTACATTGTCCCTATTCAAAGCAACTCTGTCGCTAATGATATATCCGCATATGTTCGTTGGAGGGTTAGAGAGGACGATGGCCTCAAGAGGTGGCGATCGCAGCCGGAGGTCCAGAATGAGATCGAGAGTGTAGTTGGAAGGAAGTGCAACGAAATGTAAGATCCCAGCCGTCCCATTTACCAATTCGTTGTGTTGGAAAATTCTGAGAATGAAAAGGTTTCGGTGGGCTGCATGTCAGCTCGACAGCTTGGAAAACTGCCTTGACCTTCGAAGTCTCCGTAATGCTCTCAAATCTCTACCAAAAGATCTAGATGAAACCTACGCCAGAATCTTCCGCCGTATCTCGAACGAGTATAGACATAATGTCATCAGAATCCTCCAATTCTTGACATAGTCTGAGAGGCCGTTGAGGATCGAGGAAATCGTCGATGCTGTAGCCATTGATACGGAAGGAGACAGACACTTCGATCCCAAATACAGGATGCCTGACCCTAAGGAGATTTTTTGTTATTGTTCTAGTCTGGTAGTTGCAGTTTCCGAAGAAGCCAATGCCGAACTTCATTTAGCGCATTCATCAGTTAAAGAGTATCTATTGTCAGACCGACTCGACGATGATATGATGTCGGGTTTTCGTGAAGTCGAAGCGAAAGCATCAATAGCAAGAATTTGCCTTGCGTATTTTTTGGATCTGGATGTTGAACTCCCGACAGCTGTGCTCATCAAGGACTTTCCATTTGTAGAATATTGCACACGGTATTGGATCACATTTGCGAGAGTTGCGGAAAGCACAGACAAAAAATTACAAAGGTTGATAACAGAGTTCTTCAGCGACTGGGATGACACGCATAGAAGCCGTCGCAAAATTTGGCGACCAGATTCGCCATGGGGTGTTATCTGGAAAGGAGACGAAAAATTTTCAACCCTATTTTATGCGTCATTGGGAGGCCTGGTAAATACAGTAGGAGATTTACTGGTAGGAGGCGCTAACGTCAACGCACAAGGCGGACACTACGGCAATGCGCTTCATGCAGCTTCTCATAAAGGCCACACCGACGTCATCGAACTGCTGCTGGACAAAGGCGCCGATGTCGACGCCCTAGGCGGAACATACGACACTGCGCTCCAGGCAGCATCTAATGAAGGCCACGCTGATAGCGTCAAACTGCTGCTGAGCAAGGGCGCCAACGTCAATGCCGAGGGTGGGTTCTATAGCACTGCGCTCCACGAGGCATCTTATGGAGGCCATGCCACAATTGTCAACCTGCTTTTGGACAACGGCGCCGACGTCGACGCCCAGGGCGGCACTGCGCTTCACGCGGCGTTTTATCAAGGCCACAATGATATTGTCAAGGTATTACTAAGGGCGGGTGTTCATGTTAACGCTGAGGACGAAAGGTACGACACTGCGCTTCATGCAGCATCTGCTGAAGGTCACATCAAAATCGTCGAGCTGCTGCTGAGCAAAGGGGCCGATGTCAAAGCTAAAGGCAGAAGATATGGCACCGCCCTCCACGCGGCATCAGCTGGAGGTTACATCAAAATCGTTGAGCTGCTGCTGAGCAAGGGCGCCGATGTCAGGGCTCAAGCCGGATTTTACGGCACTGCCCTCCATGCTGCATCTTATAGAGGCTATACTGATATCGTCGAGGTACTGGTGAGCAAGGGTGCGGACATCAACGCCCAAGGCAGATCCTATAGCACTCTACTCCACAAAACCACGCTCCACAGTACCGCACTCCATGTGGCATCTTATGAAGGCCACGCCGAGATCGTTGAGCTATTGATGAGCAAGGGCGCCAACTTCAACAACCAAGACAGGAGATACGGCACTGCGCTTCAGGTAGCATCTTATAGAGGTCACACCACTGTCATCAAGCTGCTGCTGAAAAATAGCGCCAATGCCAATGCCCAAGGCGGAGAATATAATAATGCGCTTTGCGCGGCATCTGATAAAGGCCATGTTGATGTTGTCAGGCTGCTACTGAGCGAGGGCGCTGACGTTAACGTAGAAAGTGGATTCTACGGCACTCCGCTTCAGGCGGCATCTTATGGAGGTTATACTAAGATCGTCGAACTACTGCTAGATAAAAAGGTCAATATTAATGCTCAAGCTGGTGCGTACAGTACTGCGCTTCACGCGGCGTCTTATAGAGGTTATGATAAGATCGTTGAGCTGCTGCTGAATCATGGCGCTGACGTTAATGCTCAAGATGGGGAATACGGCACCCCGCTTCATGTGGTATGTAATGAAGGTCGTGCCAAGGTCGTCGAGGTACTGCTAAGTAACAACGCCAATATCAACGCTCAAGGCAAACGATACGACACTGCACTTCAGGCGGCATCTTATAGAGGCTATATTAAGATCTTCAAGTTGCTGCTGGATAAGTACATCAGCACCCAAAGTAAACAATACGACACTGCGCTCCAGGCGGCATCCGCTGGAGGCTACACTAAGATCATCGAGCTGCTGCTGGATAAGAACACCGACATCAACGCTCCAAGCGACCGCTGGGGCACTGCGCTTCAGGCAGCATTTTCTCGAAATCACATTAATATTGCTGAGCTACTGCTAGATAAGGGTGCTGACATCAATACTTTAGACCCACAATCTGATAATGCGCTTCAAGTTGCATCCGCTAGTGGCCACGCTAAAGTCGTTGAGCTATTACTGAAAAATGGCGTTGGAGTTAATATCCGTGGCTTTTGTAATACTGCACTTTATATGGCATCCGGTAAAGGTCATATTGATGTCGTCAAGTTACTGTTGAATAATGGCGCTGATATCAACGCCCAAAATGATTTCGAGGGCACTCTACTTTGGACGAAATCTAATGGAGGGTATACCGAAATCGTCAAGTTATTGTTGGATAACGGCGCTGATACCAACGTACAGAACAATTATTTATAAGGCCACTACACTTCGTACGGCAGCTTGTCATGGCTATACTAATATCGTCAAGTTATTATTGGATAACGGCGCTGATATCAACGCCCAAAGCGAATATGAGGGCACTGCACTTTGGACGACATCTTATCATGGTTATACTAATATCGTCAAACTGCTGCTGGATAACGACGCTGATATCAACGCCAAAAACGGAATATACGATGCGCTTCAGGCAGCACATAATAATGGCCATGTTCAAATCGTCGAGCTCCTGCTAGATAAAAGACGACAACACTAACGCCCTAATTTGCAAAGTGAACTCCGGGGCCCTGCGTTCCACGCGGCATCTTATAGATGATAAAATCTTCGAGCTGCTGCTGGATAAGAACACCGACATCAACGTTCAAGACGAATGCTGTGATCCTCCGCTTCATATGGCTTCTGTGGCAGGCCGTGCCGACATTGCCAGGCTGTTGCATTTTGGCATTTCAACACTTCTTGACCCCTGCACACCTAAGTCGTTTTCTACATTGTGGTTTTGGGCGCAGGCATCATTTTTTATGCTGTTAAACCTTGAGCCTTCGTCCCATATACACTGACGATATCATTTCATAAATTTGGGGTGAAATGAGATGATATGCCACTATCAGGTGGCCTGATAGCTGCAGATTGTGCTGCAGCCAAGACGGGGTGTTTAGATGTTTGCAGTAATCTTGCAGCAACCAGCCTTGCACTGAGGCACTGATATGACCAATGAAGACAGGCAGGGGTATGACATTCAAACTCTACAATAGCCTGGTCTCCATACCTTGTTTCAGTACAAAACCCAAAAAAGCTTAGTTTTGTGCAACCTCAAGAAATCCTGATTTTCAATCCTGGGCCAACTTTCGAGCTGCAAGGTCTAACGTCTTACATAATACTACACTACATAGTATCTTTTGCTCTCTTTCTTCGGTCGTAACAGGTCGGCCTATCAACGCTTATGAAGTGGACCAGGCTAAGTTATATCTGTCAAACTAGTTTATAGCTGGGGTACATGTTCGAATTATCATCAGTGGCACGAGTAAAAAACCTAGTTATTGTATTATGGTAGAGTAGCGCGTCGGCGTGCGCCTGCTTTTCGGTTAATCCAAAGGGGTTGGGAAGCTCTTAACTATGACCAGGTCTACTACAACTACGAGACTAGACCAGGTCCTAACGTGCCCAAAAAAATAATATTTATTGCTCGAGAAGAAAAAAGAGTCTACTCGCATGGAGAACGGGGTATTGCACCGATTGGCGATGCACCACGGAATCGAATGCTGATAACTGATTGGGCGTCAAAGTACCGTAACGGTTGCCTAATTGCGCCGATGCATGCTCGAACCGCAATACATCGACGGCTGCATCAGTGCATTGCGATATATTGCTAAACCAAGATTTCGATAATGGATGGCGGCCATAGAGTGTTCCGCCTCGTGGCCTCGTTTTTCAATCCGCTTTATCAATCTATCACAAGCGAAGTGTTTGTGGATGCGCATCACTGCGTCTGCGGAGTACTGGAGTATATGAAGAGAAATACAAAATTTCAAAGATCGGAATAGCGGGATACAAGGTTTTCTATCTGCGACCACGACCGCGACCCCGCTTTTGAAAGATAACTATTTTGCAATCGGCGTCTTGGTTAAGAGCTCCCCAACATATATGTAGCTAGACGAAAAGCCTTGGAAATACTTGTCGATGAATACCCTGTTGCAGATATAGTGTCAACTAAAATCTAACTGAATAAAACTTTGGAATTTCTCGTTGACCCATCTATATTGGCTAAACATCATATACCGTTACCGAGGCCTTTTATCTTGATCCTTGATTCGACCTTGCTAACAGACTTCATCAATTGTATTCAAGTGAAGCTCTAAGGGTGCTTGCGGAGCGTATTAAGCAACCGACATCAGTTTAAGTTATCTGCCTCAGCTATTATGGTGCTAACTCTCCAGACAAGTTTTACTTATGATGACTTGGGACCGACGCCCGTGAATAGTGTGGATATTGTGGTTGGATTTCCACGCTATGAGGTTGTTGACGACCCTCAAACTGGGAATGTGTCTCTCGTCATCACTGGCGAAGGTCAGGTCGCGTTCGAACAGCGGCTTTCTAACAATCAATATCACGTATCTATCCCAACAGCCGAGGTATGGGGTGCTGGTTATGGAGCCACGCTCGTCAAGTACCTGGGTACCTTGGCCAGAGCGGACCCGAAAATCAGTATTCAAAGCCTCACGATTCCTTTCACTGTTCGTTATGGCTCGAGCGATAATGGGGAGGCTTCTTCCATGGATGCGATTTATTTCATTGCTGGTGCCAAGTTCTCCAAGGGACGGCTAGGTGATGTGGCAACCCAGGTGCCACGACCTAGTCTGACCTCTGTTGCTTCATTCCCTGAGGCGACGGCCGCAGGATCCTCCACAACAGGCTCATCGCCCTCGGCATCTGAAGTTTCGCCAAACATAAACAAGCTTCAGCGATTCGGCTTGCATCCGCTTTTTGCGGTGGCTCCTAACCCGACCGACTCAATTGCGGCGGGACCTATCAAGGAAACTAATGAGAATGATCGCCTAATCGATGGCCTTCTGTTCTGTCTCAACAAATCGGTGTACCTGAAAATACAGAAACAGCTGTTCCCGAATTTGGACTCACACGACGAGAGTCTGCTTTTGTATTTGATATCCAGCCTCGTGGATGTAACCAGCCAAAGTCCAAGTCTTAATAATATCCCCGACACCACGAAACGTACAACATTCCAGACAACACTTACAGACTTCGGACAAGGCGAACTCGTTAAGTCCGGTTCCTGGACGGCAGCATATGATGCAATTCTCAAAAATTTTACCCAGTTCTTCGAGTTCCCTCTTGTGATGCCGAAAATGCAACCTCTGATAATTGCGGGAGTGCTCCACATCAATGACCCAGAAAAGAAGGTCTTAACCATGTCGCAATTCTCCTTCTATCATCTGAGTGTGAGTTTCGCAGTTCAAGCCGGAGGCAATGAGCCTGTCCAACATATCTCGCGATATGACTGGCCTGCAGATGCAAACCCTGTGAACAACTCCCTCACTTTCAAGTTCAAAGACAAATATACACTGAACTCAATATCCGAAAATGTCGTTGTGAGCGTCACAGGCTATGACAATGTGGAGGTATTCTCACAGGAGTTCCTCCCGCCAGACCCCACGCTGCAGAACTTAAATATCACTCTGGACATACGCCTTCCGCCTGTTCTTAGTGGTACCAGTAGCCAGACATCGGACAAGAAGCTTCGCGGAAAGGTCGTTGCAATGGCGAAAATATGCACCCTAAAAGGCTCCATAATTGTGCAAGCGAAAGCTAAAACAGATGATCCGTGGTCAACTGTCTCAAACGCTGTCTCGGACAAGACGGGAAACTTCGTGATGGCATATCCTTATGGAAAATACGCTATGGCCCAAGCTTTAACCTCCGTAGACCCTACCGCCGTCACGTCTCTCAAAATTGACGATCCAAACTCTGCGACCAATGAGTCCATTTCAGCTGATTTCATTTATATTCTTCTACAAAAGCCTTCTGATGAGAAAACCAAGAAAGAGGACTGTGGATGCAATCCGATAATGACTGCAGGAAGATTGCCAAGCCAAGATGACTTGATTCAGAGCGATCAATATACACAGGATGTAGGAGGCACATGCATGAATCTTTCGGTGCCAAACAGAACACTCCGTGAGTTTGCGTACACTGCCGTCGTGAGGAATTCGGATCCAGATGTAGCAAACTACAGGCTGAGCTCCACAGAATTCATCGATGAGCATGGTGTAAGGAACGTCACATACCAGCTTACCAACCTAGGCAAAGTGACCCGGCGTCTGATTGACCTCAATAACCCGATTCGTTGGGAAGATGTCTCTGGAATAGCCGACGAGATGCTTTATGAGGCCGTCACGGTAGCAACTGGCCATGTTCTACACTATAGATCCCAGTTTCGGGCGGATGGTTACAGTTTAGGGAATCTGCTTTACTCACTACCCCTTGCTCCTGGTCAAAAAAAGGAAATTGTTATATTTGACAATTCTCATAGCTTCAGGGGTAGTGAGTCTCAGTCCCTGTCACAAACGGAGCGTCTCTCCGCAGAGCTATTTAGCCAGAGAGATGTGATAGACCAGATTGGAGGGAGTATTGGGGAGCAGTTGGCTGGTTCAAGTGAAGCTGATACTGGAGGAGTTGCAGCAGCGGCAGGGGCGTCGGCATCAGGCGGTGCCTGGTCTGCGAACGTGGGGGTGGCTGGAGGTTCGTCGAAATAAATTATACGATGTCATGGCCCGTGAAGCTGCGAGCTGACTCTAGTATGTAGGATATGCGAAGTCCACGTCCTCCGCTAACCAGACAAGTGGAAGGAATCTTTCAGGATTTTTCCTCGAAAATCTGAGGCAAGGAATTCATCAAAATGCTCAGGCATATAGGAAGCAAAACAGCGCCATTGTTACGACTTCAAAAGAGGCTCAAACCTTCGAGGCTGAAACAACTGTCGTCGCTAACCACAATCATTGCCACACGATCACCATCATGCACTATGAGGTTTTGAGGCATTTTGCTGTCTATCAGGAGGTAAGTAGCGTTGCAAAAAAATACCGACCCTAAGAAGCAATGAGGGAGGATCACTAAGTCTCATTTAAAGTTGGTTGATGTGGAGGAATGCGTCTTCATTCCATTCCCACTTACCAAGTTCACCGTACTAAACATCGCCAAATGGGCGGATGCCCTCTCTACGAAACTTCTCCCTCTCCACGCCAACACTTATAAAGACCCGAATCAGTTCTACGGAAGTGGAGAACGTCATCCTCTATATCCGGCTTTCGATGCAGTAGAACGGGTCCGTACAAACTGGGAGCTGGTTGACTGGCCAGATGGACCTTATTCCCAGGAACAGATTTTATGGGTGCAAGGGGAATACACTGTAAGCCATATTAGTTAGACCCTACTCTGGCCGACACTCATGAATTCAATAGGCTAGTGTGAATATTCCTAGACCTGCCACTAGATATGATATGATACGGTCCCTGCCGATAATAACACAGCATAAAGATGAAGATAGTGTAAAAGTTTGGCTCTTGGGGCTTTTTACTGGTGGGCTTTCCTTCCTTGGGGATAGCGGTGGCGGTGACGAGACCCAAGTGCGTAAAGATATTAGTAACAACTTCATAAAACTTGATGCAGGCTATGAAAGCCGCCCGCTTGCTGATAGTATCAGACTCATCAATGCACAGCCAATGCCCATAGATAGCAAATCAACGAGAAAATTTGATCCTGTTGAATTTTTCTATGACACTCCAGTTGACAAGAGGGCTTGGTTGGCATACGCGGCTCTTCTTAACCTACAACCTGGGAATGACGGCCTTCGTGAAATGATGGAAACTTACTTCCTTGGCAATACAATCTCTGAGTGGACAACCAATTGGAACGCATATGTTGTTCCAAAAATCTATCAGAGGATGTTCGACAGCTTGCGTGTGGATGGCTTGTCCGTCAATTTCACGAAGATGACACCTTACAAGGGTGGGAGGCAGCTTGTGACCGTTCCCATCAGCGGAAAGGGCCAAGCAAAAAGACAAGATATCCAATTTTTTACCATAAACTGTCAGGACGTCACAGTCCGGAGGCTCGGCAGCTTTGATGTCGAGTGGACCCTCAGATCGCTTCGTCTTTCGTACGCAACGCAGCACTTCAACGGCATTTTGTACAACGGCAGCGTTAATAACGACTTTTTGGACGGAGTAACGATCTATTGTCCATTAACAGAGGCAGAGCTTAAGAGTCCCAAACAGGATGACAGATGGCTCTCACAGCGACTCATCACCCATCTGAATCGGAACCTCGAGTATTATAATCGCGTTTTGCTGTATTCTCTCGATGCTCAAAGGCGTTTCATGCTACTTGATGGATTCCATATCCAAGTCTACAAAGAAGACGGCTCGTCGGCGGGATATCATAGTCTATCATCTGTTCTCAAAAACGCCCCGATTACGATGGTCGGAAACTCTATGGTGTTTCCGGTTTCACCAGGGTATAAGGTTGACCGATCCTTGATTCTCAGCAACGGCCGTGGAGAAGGCCCGGGGGCGTCTCTATTGGATCTTTATCGACCTGAAGTCCTACCGCCTCCGTATCGGATTAGTGTTCCGTCTAAGGGTGTCTACTCAGAGTCAATGATGGGCAACTGCGATTCTTGCGAGAAGCTGAAGCCCGACTCCTCTCAGGATTGGACAAAGTTCACAACAGATGAACCGACAACTATTAATGCCATCCAACCTCCTCAGGTCCAAACCACTACGTATAATCCTGCGGTCAAAGACTTCGCAGCTCCCATAATAAACATCCAAAACGCTCCTGCCGCACCAGATCCTGGGGCAGGTCTGGCTTCATCCGGGATCACAGAACTTTTGGGGAAAGCGGGAATATTCAAAGACGTTACCGGCTTGGAAGGAAACCAAAAGAATGCCCAAGCGACATACGCGGCAAACCTACAGGCAGCTCAAGCTGCTGCTGGTTTAGCTTCTGCTGCGGCAACACAAGCCCACAACACTGGGAACTCGTCTGCTATCATGGGTACTATCACGGCGGCCACGGACTCTGGCTTCCTGACGAAGGCTGAAGCTGGTCAGCTAGTCAAAGAACACATCCAAAGCCAGATTGATGGAGGTAAGGCCCATCAAGCAGCGATTGAACTCAACAAGTCGGCGGCCAAGCCAACTTTATCAGATGCAGCTGTTGAAGCCGTTAAGAACAACAAGGCTGTGGAAGCATCTACGATAGATGGAGATGGTAATGTTTCTTCTGTCAAGATTTCGCCTGGTTCTAGTAAGGTCAGCATCCAGGCCAAGGTATCCCCTGCTGTACCCATTATCAAACAAAAGGCGGGTACTCCAACTTGCTGGGCTGCCGCCGCCGCTATGCTGCTGAGTTGGAAGGCGGGAAGCCTTCTTACCATTGAAGAAGCTCTCCACAGGGCAGGTGATAAATATGTCCAAATGTACGCGGCAGACCAAAGTCTTCAGGCCGAGGATAAAGATCCTTTCGTTAAAGCGTTGCTTATGGTTTCCGAAGCGCCGGCGAGCCATGTACCATCTACTTTCATCAAATGGATGAAGAACTATGGACCCTTATGGGTCACAACGGATGAAGGTCCTGGTGAATCATTCAGCCCTCACGCAAAAATTCTAATCCAGATTGATGGTGACGGCAACGACAACGGGGCAAACACAACATTCACGTGGATTAACCCACTCACTGGGGACATGCCGAAACAAAGTTTTAAAGATTTTCTTGTTGGGTATGAGGAGATGGTTACTGATAACTCTGGAGCATTGTTTACGCAAATCGTTCATTTTGCGGAGCTATTATCAGGCTCACCGCAAGAGGGCAGCGGTGAGAATGGGAATAATGGTGGAGAAGGGTTCGGCGTTGAGGGGCCTTTTACTATCATGAGCCCAGTACACGAAAACCTAGTTTTATCAGCTCTTATCAGCTCTGACCTAAAAGTACCTGACAATACTACCCTCAAAAATGCGTCTCCTCGTATAAAAGGTATTCCTTCCTCTGAAAACGTTTGCATAGATAATCCACGCTAATTGCACCTTCAGAGTTCATTCGTGGAGTGTTTTTTAATGACGACCCAGCCTTGTTGTTCTTCTATAATAATCAAAAGAACACCAATTGGCACTTTACAACTGGGATCGAATGGTTCTTCACCCACTTTAGTTACGGAAAGTCACACCAGCGCGATGAAAACACTGCAAAAGGGAAACAACACTATTGGCACCTCACAGAGCGTAAGTATTTCTCAAACGAGTATATCGATCGGTGGAATTAACCACTTGCTATATTAGGTGGGCATTTTTGGGACTTGCAATTCCTGCATGCCATGGCCAGTTCTGTGGGAGAAGACCCCCATGAGACGCTGGGGAAAACCATGCTCTGGCTGGAGGTTATGTACAAATTGGCCACCGACCAAGGCGTTAAACCCACTGATAAACTTGCCGATATTGCTGTCTCCTACAAGGTCAACACAACGGAGTTCAAGCTTTCAACCTTCTTCACCAGTGACAGCCAACCTCCGAGCAGCGCGACGATTAACTTCCTCCTATGTGCCGATACACCATTTACAGGATTGCAGATAAAATATCGCGCTCTCGGTTCCATCCTGCATGTTATCCAAGACAGCTACGCGAAAGGACATACCAAACGCACACTATTAAACCCAAGTGACTTAGTGCCGGGCTCACAGGACAAGTTCCAAGCTGGAAAGTGGGCGCAATTGGGAGAAATAGAAAACTTCCATACATATGCTGGGCAGGATACAGATAAACACGGGAATTTCGACCAGTGGGATGACGATAGCTGGGGTGAAATGATACCGGGGAAACCGGAAAGCTTCAACCCATTGTATGGTGCGAGACAGGCGAGAGAGAAAAGCGTTGAAATGATAAACTTCTTTGCTAGAGACCCCCCAGCCCCTTGGGCAGAAGTGAAAAATTGGTTGTACGGACAGGTCTTTCTCTTCGCGGCAAATATTGGTCCAGCAAATACAGATATTTGAGGGATGAAGAAGGATGCTGTACTGTTGACGCAGGGTTATAGGGATATATATGCCTCCGCGCAAATTACTAATTCTCTTACTACCCTCGCTACTGTTATAAAATTAGTGTACATATGCAAGGCATTCTGTCAGATCATATACATGGTACAAAGGACAAATTCCACACATTAGCTAGTAGGATTCTGAAATTCCGGACTTTAACTTCTAACGCTTCATGTACTTTGCACTACTAACGAGTTATTTTGTCGATGTTACGACTATCCACTAACTGCTTCTAGAACATTACCGATGAGGCATTTGTAAGATGCGTATTCTAGCAGCCGGATCTCAACTTCATCTTCAGTATCCGGGTGTATATACTATATTTTGATATTTGTTTAAATACACTGCAGATTGGTGATAAAGCCAGCGGTAGACTTGGGGCTGGTAAATATTGGGCTCGTAAGATTCAACATAACTTACTTGGTAAGAAAATATATTGCGGTTGAAATATTCTATAACGCAATGATTTGCATACCGTGAATAGCCAGTATGTTCCTTATTTATTAACCTAAAATCTTTTTGGTTACGTGGGCGACTTCGCTACTGGACGTATCCGTAGCTTCTTCAGTATTTTGACATTGACTGCTTATCGAGGTAATGAAGAAATTCTCTCAATTTTGATTGGATAGCCACTATAATCAAATCATCTTATCACTACCGTGCATTTGATAGACAGGATGTGACGAGGCTCATACAATTCTCAGCCGCACCAAGAAAAATGGCGTTCGAAAAAGTTGGACGGCGTTTATTGCCAAGTCGCACAAAACAAAGGTGCGATAGCCGAAGCGAACCATAGAGCTCAGCCGATTGGAAGAATATTTACGGCCGAGCAAATCCAGCACGCCGAGATCCCGTGTGCTCAGAACTTTGCATGATTTTTGCATATGCGGCAGCCTTGTAGAAGGGCTAGATAAAGAATAATTGATCTGGTAAAGCGACCGTGACAAATGCAGCCTGGAGGCTGGATTGAGGCTCTCGCATGCAGAGGAAGAAGTATAAATAGAGGGGCATGTGGCCTAGGCTCAAAGGTAATTACTACGTCGTATCATCCACCCGAGCCGGGTTCTGACTGTTATCGATATCGGCGAGGCTGCCACAATTCCGAAATATGGAGGCCGGAAAATACCCAATCCCTTCTCCGGTACCGCCCGCCTATAACACGGCAGCTTATCCGACAAATGAGATTCCTTCCGGATTGATACCGATGGAGACGCACCAGGATATTCAGCATTATCCCGGCAGTGGATCTAATGCTACCCCAGCTAGCACTATCTATGCTGCCGCTGGACCCGGGTACCCTGCTTATGGCCACCATCAGCCTGTATACCCCACCAAGACGGAAAGCTCCCCCGAACACTATAGCGGTGGCCCGATTATTGGAACAGGGCCACCTCCTAAGAAGGGCTGGGTAGTGCCACGTCGATGGTTGGTCCTTCTGATCATTGTTGCAGTTGTTGCCGTGATAGTGGCGATAGTTGTACCCGTAGTCATTGTAGTGGGCCGACAAAAATCCACCGACAGAGGGTCTGTCGTGAGTGGCTCGGCGACCAGTCCAAGAACCCCTAATGGCTTCCCGGCTTCCACAACAACCCCAGCGTATGGACCCACCACCACAGTGGCAAGTCCGACCACAACCCTGTCTCCTCAATATAACTATTACCCACCAGTTGGATATCATACACTGTCTTTAACATACATAACAACATCAGGCGACTCGGATCTTTGTCTGGTACAATGGTACAAAGTTCCATATACCTATACGGCATACCCAAGTATCACAAGCTATTCAAGTTCTTATACAGCGTATTGGAAAATATCGGGCTATTCAGCATATTCAAGTACTGTTTCGGATTCGACAGCGTATCCAACTTCCACGGGTTCGGTTACCATGTGGCGATTCTATGCAGGTCATTATTTCTCCTACGATAGCTGCTTAATATCGGCGTACGATACTTTGGATTACAGGGAGGATGGACAGGTCGTATACGTTCAGTATGATATTACTCTTACCTGCCAGCGAGAATATACGGTTCTGATACTTTGCTTAGGTACCTCACTGTCGCTGAATCCAGCTGCAGAATATCATCAACCCGGTATTATGGGACTGAAGAATGCACCGTTTGTAAGTTTATCGTTATATATATCAGATTATTGAAAAGGAAATAACTAACACCGGGTGTCTGGTATTTTAGCGTTCCAGGGAACTTCGACGAGGTAGCGGTCGGATGAAATTATCACGGTCGTACCGCTCGCAGGGACGCCCAACCTGTCAGATGGGCCAGCATGCATTGCTCGACACTGCGCCCCTGCCTTTTTTCCCTCTTAAACTTAATAGCACCGGCCTTGAGACTGAGGGTACTTGTATTAGTCCCCTCATTCCATTTATTCAGTATCGGGGGGGCTTGTTTTCATATCATTGACCGATGTCTGCACAACTTCACGGTTAAGGGTACGCAATTGTGTTGCTTGAAGAGGCGCGTTGTCGTGTTTAGGTTGGTTGGAACTTCCAGGGATGGTATCCACCGAGCGAGTTTCTTTTGAAAGCGGGGCTTAGAAAATTTTAGTGCAACCTTTTAATCCAGGCCCGTTTAATCCAGGCACAGGCTAGGGTCCTTTACCTTAGTGGTGCAGATACCATAGGAACTCTCGAGTCCTTGGCAGTAGTTAGTTACGCTTGTAGGGTTTATTGCTGGTGTTCTAAATTACCCGGTGTTGGCTTGACCAAAGATCAGAGCTACCCCGAGCTACTGAGCTTGCCAATTTTGTCGTGCCAGGTCGTGACAGCCAATTTCAGCGTGGTTGGAGGCGGTTGCACCGTGACCACGGGTTCAGCCGGGAGTGCGATCGAAAGCAGCTTGGCGCTAGAAGCTTGTTTTCCAGTCCTCGAGTTGTGGTGCGGTTGGAACGTCCCTGCGAAAAAGTAAACTACTTACGAAGTACTGGGGTCGGTATTCGTCTTTCCAGCGGGGGTTCTGAGCATGCCGAGCTGCTGTGCGAGAGATCTAGATCCTTGCATTCCGACTTGCAGAATTTATGGGTGGGTGTTGGGTGGGTGTTGGGAGCTGAACTGTCTCGAAGCGAAAAGATGCTTGGCCCAAGCCGGTTGAACTCGGATCGCAGGTTTCCATGTAAATGCGCTTGGAGGACGAAGTTCGACTTCCAAACGTTAACACGTGCACGCACGTTTGTGATCGAATCGTTCTCATTCAATTAATTGTCACCCGAATTCAAGGGCCGATGGACTCACAACCCCCCAGCTACTTAGGTCGGTCCAAGGCTGCGATGGACTGCATGTGTTGTTTTTTCGAGCCTCGGCAGCTTCGAAACCAAACCCCGAGACTGAACCAAACCTTTGATATCGACGGCGCCTTCAAGTCACTGGTGATCTCCCGAGCTCGATCGACCGAAGGAGAATCTGTCTACGAGACCATAATCTATCTATCTATCCACCTCAGAAATATCTCCAATAATTCTTTCTCTCATGTCGAAATAGCCCGTATCTTCACCTTTGGTGCCAATTAATTTTGCCGACCTGGACACACAAGTGCTTGGAACAGAACATGCTTTTCAGCTTCACCGCAGACCCGCGGACATTTTCCACCTAAGACAAGGACTGCTCAAATTTTCCCATTGGTTGCTAAAGCACCTGAAAGCATCGATCGGCAGCGTCTCCGGCTTGAAGATGCCCTTCTGTGGAACCAATGGCTGTGTTCGCATTGATTTTGGCCGGACCAGAACGGTATTCTTGGACTTTGTTGGGCATGACGTCACCCCACGAAAGCTAAGAGGCTTCACCCGTTCGGTTGGCATCAAATCGCCGGTACTATGTATGGCCACAGGATGTTGACAATATTTCCATTCCACAAAACATGACCTATGTCTAAGCTAAAGCTAGAATGGTGAGGCGGCATGATTAGGTAAGTTGCAAACACAAAACACTTATCATTCCGACTGCGGCCCCGTAACCTGTGTTCTTTCACTGATGAATACCTCGCCCTCCATCCTGAAGTCCCTACCCAATCAGTTGCTAGAAATTGTCTTTTGTCTTATTCCGCAATATTTCCATGATATGGGACCAGCTTGACAGCCAAACAAACGGTTCCAGGCCCCTCGCAGCATTCTAGCCCTACAGCAACCCACATAGATCCTCTTCGACCTTCCTTGTCATTCAATATCGTTAGAGAATCAGCAACGAATTTTCTCTTGTAATCCGGAATTTGGGACATCAATCCTCAAACCGAAGCTTCCAGGAGGCACAGATTTCTCATCTATCGGAATTACGTCGATACTTGGCGGAGACCAGTTATGGCTAGTCCCGATGTTTTTACTGAAAGAACTGAGCTATGCGACGAAAAGGCCCGGGTCCAGTACGTTGACCTAGTCAACTAGCTAACTTCACTTGGTGAAATCTGCTTCCACCTAGGTTCTCCGTCATCCCTCTTGACGCTTCTGAAAGCCTTAGTAACGCAGTCGCAAGTTGGTACCAGCGAAGATGTTTTGTAGTTATTTCCTGAGTTTTTTTTTTCCATAGTTTACCTGACCATGTATTTATATTACTTGGTTCCATAATTGTGATGTCAGCTGTTGGAGTGTGCATGCATGACAATACAGTAAATTTCACTACGAAGATTGTTTCCGCCGGCGTTCCGGCTAGGTATCAGCGCTATCTCTGCCGAACTTTACCGCTGCAAAAAAATATTCCCTCTTGGTACCAGAATTGTATACACCGCAGTTGTACCGTCTAGTTCACGAAAACAACTCATTCCATGGTCATGCAAGTAGGTTTTGGGAAACCTCTTCTCATACCTAGAACTAGTTAGCTTGGCTAATTGGAAAGATAATTTTTCTTCGGAACCCCTGCATCTCCCACCTGTACGTATTACTTCCCCATCTTTGACAAAACGCCACATAAAATAGAACAGGAGATCTATAATGCAAAAAGCAAATCATTTAAATCATACAATGAATAGATACCTACGGGAAAACTTTTTTTTTTTTTTTTTTNAGAAGCGAACATCGCATCAGACGGGGGGAAAGCCTCTGCAGGAAGTCCAGTTTTCTTTATTGATGTGAATTTTGTGGCAAAAGATTACTTAATATTGTTATTCCGTTATTAATATTATACTACATTTCTTAAAATACTTCTTTTGGTTTTTGTTTAGAGATTGTATGAATTGTTAGTGTATTATTTATTCTGTCATTACTTCGTCTGGGTATTGTATTTGTAAAAACCAGATAATCACCAAAATCGTCTTTCATTATCTTATGAGCCTCACCGAACCTCCGACCTCCGCATAACTCATATCAAGCCTTCGGAAGAGCTTTGAGGACGGATCACTCGATCCACCGCAGAAAGTTGCGCCAACGCAAACGTTCACCAAGCAACAGGTATCGTGAGCGCAGATTTCTCCAGATCCGCAGTCTAGGCTGGTAGAGCAAGTGGCTAGGCTGGCGCACAGTGTCCCACCGTCAACGCAAAAACCAGTGCCTTCGGTCGTGCTAGCGCAGACACAACTTCCGCCTGGGCCGCAAGGCCCAAAGCTTGAACATGTCTGTCCTGTGCAGGTGTTGCTAGTGCAAGCACCGTTTCTACAGGAGCCAGTGTCACACTATGGAAGAATCATCGATGAGCAAAGATATACCAAGAAATAATCTGGATGTAAATAGGCCGTTGATACGTACTACGTTACCGCAAGATCCGCAGTTTTGGGGGTCATTAAGCAGGTCTCCACACGGCTTTGGTTGGTTACATATCTCATCTGAGACAGCACTGCTAAGAGCATTCAAACCTGGAAGTGCCTCCGAGACGATAAAATTACAAAGCAGACTAGCCCCAAACACGGATAGGAACTCCAACTCGGGAGCCACCAAGGCATTAGCGGTATATATTGCAGCCACACAGGTTTCCACGAGGTCAACTTTGAGAACAGCGGTGACTAAGGCTCCGGTTGCCAAACCGGCAAGATGATCACATATGGCCTTTTCAATCTCCGCAACGAGGTTATCCGCAAAAGCATCACCACCGTCAGTAACAGCTGTCAGCTTCCCCGCCAAATATTCGCTGAACAAATCTGCGAATTTTTTCCAGCCGGATTTGAGCTGCCTCTCAGAGAGTGATATATCCGTAATATTGACAGGTTTGGGAAGGGTTATTGGTGCGCGGAGGGATAGCGCGTGATTCGCTCTGATAGCCGACGCAGAGCTTATTTGGAAAATCCCGAATACGAAAAAGAAGACCCAGAGGTATTTCATCATCGATAGCTTGGCGCGGCTAGATCCTGAGGTGTATACCGGCGGCGGGATGAGCACGGTGCTCGTGGTGCCAGTGCTCTTTGGAAGGTGACTGCTTGATGAATATACAGCTGTGTTGTACCCGTAACTGGAAATACCGGTCTGATAGGTGGTTGCTTGCAGAGCCTGGGAAGGAAGGTTTGTTCGAACGGGATAGCTAGTATACGTAGGGAAATAGTATATTTTGGAAGATGCGGTCAATTCTGAACCACAAGGCACATATGCGCCAGCAACTGTAGAGCATCTGCATAATTCCGTAGTATTACCATTCAGCATGGGAAGGTAGGTAGTAGGCGGCCATGCTGACGGTGGAGCGTAGGTTGAGTGAAACTGCGTTCCCCCATAGACATGGGTGGTTTCACCAGTTGCAGTAGTGACGGCTGGGACACTATCGGTACGGCTGATTGTGAAGTTTCTAGGAGGGGTTAAAGTTGAAGAGGAAGCCGTGGAGGTAGTAGAACTTGAGCCGGAACCCCCACTTGGGATGCATTTCGAGTTTTCGGCTCGGATCAGAGTGCCGTTGGTACCTCCCGTGGTACCGTCGTTTGCGATTTCTATCCCCCCACAATCGCCAAAGTCGATTGTAAGCGCCTGCGAAACAGCTAAAGCCGGCTGAGTGAACTTAAAAGCAGTCGTGGGAACGCTATCGTCTGGGCAAATCACCCCGTTACTACAGGTCAGAATGCCACTATTAGACGTGCAGGTGGTTTCTGGAAATGCATCCAGGGAAGAGCAGCTAGGTCCGGTGCAGGTATAGGACAAGGAATATTTTCCAGGTCCGCAGATGGTAAAAGTTCCCTGCGCAACTGTGCTCGCAGAATCGGACATTATGACAATCCGTTTGTTTTCGGAAACGAATGAATGGATAAAATAAATTAAAAAATATCAGCGAGTGCTAGGATAACGAGCGGTGATAGCTGAAGAGCTGTGTGAAATCGAACATGCGGGCCTCAAGATTCCCAAATCGGTTTGATTGGCAGCATTCTAGAGTTTAGAACCGTACTTATATCTATTTACAATATAAGTTGAATGCTTTCCCAGCCCCATATTTGTTCCGGGCCGCGTGAAGGCTTAGTTAGTATCACGCCCCAATCTATATTATTGTTGGAACTTGCTATGCCCCGCGCGCGTGTTGCGGGAGATTAATTCTGCATAGGATTGTGGTATTCGATTAGACAAATGTAACCTTCGCCCACCCATGTCCGTGGACGACCCATGCGATCGGTTTTGACCAATCAATCTCCAATTTCAGGCAAGGGCCCCCTGCATAGGAACGAATATGCACCTTGGAAATTACATACAAATGCCCGAAACAGTTATATATGTCAATCCTGCTCTGATATTTGTCTAGATACACTGCTCATTGATGCCGGAGGATGGGTAGACTTAAGACTGTTCGATACCGACATTGAGTTTATGAAATTTCAACGATTCAGTGAACCTAAAAAAAACATCGGACTGAAGTATAATATAACGCAGGTAATTTGCATCTAGCCCGAGCGCCTAAATAGACTTTGAGTCCAGTAAGAACTTTCGGATCAATAAACAAGGTGTACAGCCTCACACAGTCCCATAGAAACGTCTCGGTTCATCTGCCTCCATGGAGGTTCATGGGACTATCTGCTTTTGATTACATATTTGTGTAGTGTTTTGCTATGAGCGGGGTTTTCTCACAGCGGAAATACTTTCAGGCAAGCCAAAATACAATGAATGGCACGAAAGATAACAGAGGCGGAATAAACCACAAGTTATTCAGCAAAGCTATTTCACAAACTCAGCCGCAAGCTTTTAAGCTCATGTAACAACAATCATAGGCGAATCACGCGAGATAATGCTACCGCTACGCTCCTGCAAAGTCTATGCGAGTGGGTACATCCCCTAACCGCCACTTGAATCTCCCGTTGAAAAGTTTTCCACCCTAGTTTTGTCAATACGGATGCCCTCGCCACCCAGACCGGCGTTGACAGAACAATGGAGGAAATGGCAGCACTGGCAGCCCACAACATCAACCTGGCGGTGACTTCGATGGTATACGCCGGGCATATCGGCAGATTTTTTTTGCGACAACGCTACTTACGCTGCCTATACTCGGCTTGTGTGGTCTCTTGCTTGGACTTGTCTTCAAATATCGCGTCACTAGTAGTTCATTAGTTGTCAATGAAGGCGACCCTGACGTTGGAGCTTACTTTGTCAGAATCAGTGCATCAAGTTTCACAACCATAGCATCCTGTTCAAGCTCAATAGTTCCGTTGCTCCCTGGTGTCGTCATGACTTTGATGATTCTCTCAATTGCTTCACGAATCCGGAGGTCATCGATTGCAAGGGACACTGCAAAACTACTTACTCCATACCAACTGAAATTGCTCGTGACCATGGCCACGGACAGACCTGGATCTCTTTGGGAGTGGGTAAAGTACATGGCTTGGAGAAACCGTGAGAAACATAGCCCAGACACGCGGCTGTCAGTTTTTATTCTAACATTCTCGACACTTCTTGGGTATGAGCCCCTTTTAACCCAGGATATTGATACTGACCGACCTACCCTACTGATAATTTTGAAATTTTGAGTTTTCAGGCATCTTATTTGGGCTGCGGATACTTGGCTTCATGTAGCCGCGACCACGGTGTTACTAGATCAAACGATGCCGTCAACTATCGGATTATCGTTATACAGTCGACAAATACCTGCTTATTGTTGGGATGACTTCGGAGGTTGTATTGGACTTTTTGGTAGCTGTCGCCTTGGTATCTCCGCATCTATGGCCTACCTCATAGGTGGTTGAAAGTCTTAAAGCAATTAGCAACTAGTCTATTGATAACTAAATAATCACTGCCAGCCTGAGCGAGGGTATTCTTTCCTGTATAACTGACAAGGAATCGCCGCCTCAAACGGATTTCACAACCGAAAAATTCACTACTAATGTCAGCTGCATGCAAATCAGTCGTCAATGCCATCTGGAACGTATATCTGCACCCTTAATCCGGCTCAATTGCACCGACTAATCTTTTGGGGATATAACACAGGGCAAGGCCTACTTGGAAGGTCATCTTTCACTTGATGGAAAACGCATCGTTGTGGTTGTTTCTACGATAGAGAACATACACAGCCAATATTTGCAACAGCAGAGGTTAGTAATCCTTTCTATTTTGTAGTTGGCAACCTTATCAAAATAAATAACAACCAGGGTGGTGCTGGAGGGGATCTATCACAGGATCCTGATATCGTGGTCGGTACCTACGGAGGAGATGCCTTCATTCTCAATTACAAAGTAGGAATATAAGAGATGAAAATACAAATACTCCAATATGTCGGTGGAACGGGCTTCTTTCTCCCAGCAAATATCAGCGTCGCCAATTTATTCCTAGGTCAGCTCCTCGCAACAAACTTTGGGACCTCCACATCCAAACTAGTCTGATCACGGCTGGGATCAGCAATACCTCACAGGATATCGCTGACAAGTTTGCGGTAAGCTTTGGCCAAATTACTCTTGCCGCGACGGTTGGTATCTTGGAACTGCGGAAGAATTTACAAGAACAACTCAGATCTCGATTCCTCGTGGCTAGGGTGCCTATCCTACCACTCTGCACCATCGTGGGTGCCAATGCTTTGTACGCTATCTTGGGCTTGCTTGTTGCAATTGTTGCACTGAGTAGCAATCCCAAAATCAATAACAACGTTCGAGAGCGACTGAGCGTGCTCGGACTTATGGCGAATATGTTCGAATTCAACAGAGGAAGAAGCTATGCGAAGCAGCCTCGTGATCTTTTTGATGAGTCCCAGATTACAGGAGCAAGTACAAGAGCTGGTATGCTTAATAACGAGAGAGCAGGTTGGGAGTACTCTGTCTGGGGTGGTTCAGGATAGTTGCTATTATCGATGGTCACTCGGTCTCGCTATCTTGAAGTTACTATTTCATATAAAATAGAAGGCCGGTTCCGATATAATCGTCTTGGGAATTCTGCGCACAATTAGGGCACTGACACCTGTATGTAGCGATATTATTTACGTGTAACTCTGTGATGAACACTCCCTCTCTGCAATAAGAGGTAGAATGTCATGATTTAGGATTGCAGAGGTGGGCTGGGAACATACCAAATCAGGCCTGAGAAAAGCCTAACTCATAAGCAGTATCTGCACAAAACTCACTCCCGGCATGTTAATACAACCCCGCTTCAAGTGTCCCAACAATAATGACCCCAACTTCTAGGGCGGTTTTTTTTCCCGCCTGGTGTTCTCGCCGCCCATGTGGAACACGGCGCATGCAATAAAGCGAGGCACAGGACTAGGGGTATCAAGCAAGCTAGTACACCGCAAGATTAACAGATCAGACCGGACTACGCACGATGGACGACGGCGGCCGCTATACCCGCCAACATATCTTGGCCCACTGACAACTGCTTTCATCCCAACAACTTCATGCTTTGAGCTGACAGCGTTACTTCAAGCCAATGTACGCCTGATGAGTATATATTCTGGTGGGTTTGTGAATCCCGGGTTCAAGGCAACGCCATACCAAGCGACCGATTGCTTCCCATCTCCGTACTTACCCGGTCACTAGAGTTGTTCGCCAGCCCCAGGTTCCATATTTCTTCCGGAGCGTGCTCGTTAGGGTACTATATTTTCAGTAGCACCATCACTAAACTCGAGACTTGTGGGCTCTGTTGCATACCAGGGTTAGCCGCACCGCGCATGTTAGAAGCCTTGACGGCATGAACGCTCGTAAAGTACAAAGATCACTACCGAGAACAGCTAGAGTCGGGTGGATTGATAGCGGGTAGTCAGTTCGGCCTCGTGGGGTCAGTGATTCAAGCCCGCTTCAGGGAAGTTGGTGTCAATCCACCAGCAGCAGATTCTATCCTTGTTCCTCATACAACTACCGGTAAAGGAACACCTACTGCTTATCCGAATACCGTTCATGGCCACAATTTTTACGAATTTTGAACCGAGATCACAAGCTAGCGTTTTTTCGTCACGTATGAGCGCCTTTCTCAAGACAACGAAAATTAGGATTGGAGTTGAAATTTCGAAATCGCCGCGCCTTGTGCTTGCCGTGCTGGCGATGCCTTAAGGGTTATATCTCTACCGGACATGGCAGAAGCGAGTTAAGCTATATTTTTTCTCTAGGCAAGCTAGATGAGGGGTATCTATCCCCCATTAATTAATTATATCTCTTTCTTTCTTCCTTTTGGGATGGGTGTTTTT
>JAJTTS010000007.1:2145143-2226718 GCA_036971165.1 Arthrobotrys iridis | reverse complement strand
ATATTTTACATCGGGAGGTTGACCAGGGAAGCAGGACATCGTCCCAATTTTCTGATTGGCTGAAAAGCTAGCTTGGTGCCTAATCCGGCAGGTTGTGCGACAATAGACACTCGAAGATGTCGAAAATCGAAACCATGTTTGGTTTGATTGTTTGATCGGTTGAAAGCATGCTCAGCCCAAGTATATAGGGACCTGACTTGTGCCCTCTTCTAACTCATAAATTCTACCATGTTTTTTACTCATGGCTTTCACCGGGGCGTGGTTCGTGTACTTTAAATCGGGCGTCCCGGACCGCACGCTGGAGTCGTGGATGTCGTTCGGGTTCAGTCCCGCGCCAAGTTTTTGATGTCACACAGTCGGTGAGTTGGTACTCAGGGCCGCTGAAGATCTGTGGTGCAAATATATCATGAATTAATGGTTTCCTCGCTTACATCGACGACTCGATCGGATCTGTTAATCTTCCATTCGAATGTTCTTGTTTTAGAGGCGGATATTGTAGGATGGACCTATTGTAATATGCTTGAATTAGCCAGGTTGGTTGCCATGAGGAGGTTGGGATTTTGTTTTAAGAATTGGTGCAGATGCAAGCAGTGACATTCGGCACTTCGCTTCAAGAGTGTTGCAATCCTTGCGGCCATCGAAAAGTTGTGTTACAATGTGGCTTTCGGAAAGCGGGTTGGGTTGGCGGGTTCTCTTGTGGAGCGTTATTTTCCCTGCATGAGCATTGGTTCCAGGACCCTTGAAGCGGTCTAATGATTCACATATTGTGACGAAAAAATCTGCGTCGGCCATGGACTGATCCCGGTATGCCCGACTGATCAGGCCCTCCTCAGTCAACCTGCAGGCCTGATGCCAGCCCCTCAAAAACAGACTTTTGGGAATTTCGATCCTCGAGGAACATTGGAAGTCATTAAACAACATTTTATCGTCTGAGAAACTTCGGTGAGGCGTTTGCTGTAGAGTTGTGGGAAAGTTACCAAATATCATACTCGCTCTCTTCGGCTCTACCTCGCCAGACTCGCTCGTTTGTGTCGGCTTGTGAGACAAGGGTCGCGTTGTGATTGTCAACGTGGTTGCTGTCAATCACGTTGATCCCTGCACGTGCCAAGGCTTGTCTGGATACCAATTCACTTTGGCCCAACGGTGTGTCTGTTCCTTCTCCGAATGCGATTCGAGGCTAGCGGGCCCATGAAAGCAAGAAAAAAGACAGAAAAAAGAAGAAATGCAAAAATCACGTTTGCATCCAGCAACGGCTGTGTGGCTGCGGAAAACCCAAACACTAAGCATGTCTGGACTCAGTCCCTGGTGCCCAAAATTTCTCAACCTGAGCTCTAGAGTTAAGAGATAGCTATGTAGTTAGGGTCATACGTTGAATTCATGTATATTGAAACTCTAGATTGGAATATCAGGTTCAAATTAATACTCAAAAATTAATATTGTAGTTTTACGAATTTTCTGACCTCGCTATCATTATCGCCATTACTTCGTAGGTCACCGTGAATCGTGATTTTGCCCATTTTGGTGTGGTGTGGCATTCGTCTCGTTGGACGTTAGTTTTGGGGGTGTAGTGCCGTTTGAGAGATTTCGGAAATCCGTGCAAAAAGAGAGAGGCTCTCAATTCCGAGTCCAGAGACCTGTCGGAATTGATTTCAACGATAATCCAATTAGAGATGTACTTACTCATCGGCGTATATTTCTATGCAGGGAGGTTGCCAAGCTACAGCTGGGTGAAGCCACCAATTATCCAACGTTACGCGCCGCAGAATATATCACGACCTATATTGAAGCTTTCAGCTTGCGCACCCTAGTACCCTGATACTGGGTGACAAAATAAAGTTCGATTTCAACATAACATCCGAAATATAGGTACCAGTTAACTACCTCTGAGTTATCCGAGATTGGCAAAAAGTGATATAACTCGCTCAGAGTATGTATGTTTTTATGAACCTTGTATCAAAAGACAAGCACTCTTGGCCGGCTTTATTACCCTCTTAGCAAGTCTTAATACTCGGTACCTATTTGTCGTGTTGTTGGAGAGGAAAAGTCGAACGTTTTTTTGTCACCCACGTACCTGGTACCCAATAATTCGGTGGAGTATTAGCATAAATTTTAAGAACCCGCCCCAAGGCAACCAACCACTCATTATCCCACATGATGGTGTTTACAAGCACTTTTAGTGGGCCCAAGCTGGGCTGAGGAGTTGTTGCAGACGCATCCCAAGCGTTAAAATAGTCTATATAGGGCAGTTAATCCTTTCTCACGAACGCTGGAATTCGCGGAGTCAATTCAATTCAATCTGTACTTCAATCTCAAATAACTGAACTCTGTGTTTCTTATATCATGAAGTATTACGGAGCCTTCACGGCATTTGCCGGCTTCCTTTGCTTCACTCATGCCCTTCCTACCGCTATCGCAGCAGGAGACCTTACAACCGAAGAAATTTTCAGACTTGCTGAGGGTTATCCTCCACATAATCCCCATGTCAAAAAGCGTGCCGGATGCAATGCGGACAACCTCCTCCGTCTGTTTCGCGATAAAAGATATAGCTCAAGCGCAAGTGCTTTCTGCTCCGACTTTATTCAAACTACAATCGCGGACACCACGCAGGTTCCAACAACTCTCACGACTGAAAAGACAGAAACGCCACCACCAGCGATTATCACAGTGACTGACATTTCGTACGTATAGACTGTGCTGCTATGTCTTATCCAGGAGGTTACAAATTAAACAGAGACGCTTACCGTTACTTTTTAGTACTGTAACGGACACAGAAACCTCTACATCTACCTTTTACATTCCAACCACCGCCATCGCTGCCCCGAGTCTCGCAAAACGCGACGAGGGCGCTTACCCACCATGGCTCTCGACTCAGTATCCTCCATCCCGTGTCTCTAGCGCTTGCTCCTGCCAAATCACCGCTCCTAATCCCGTCACCCACGTCACCAAGACCATAGTCACTGGCACAGAAACTAGGTTTTCAAAAACCATAACTCTCCCACCTGATGTCTCGACGATTACCGAGTCCGCAACAACCGCGGTCACAATAACCTCAATATTCACTACCACTCCGGAGGTCATAACTTGCGGTGCCTCTCCGGCTTGCCGTAGAACCGATAGACAGCCTTTAGGCCCCTATTACGCTGATCTTACACGTGAACAATGTTTGACAACCTGTTTCCAAACTGATGGTTGTTTATCGATTCAGTACGGGGTTTCTGGGGGTGTTCAGGGGGTATGTTTTTTGAGCGCATGGGATGTAGCGGATACCTATGCGGCGAATGTCAGTCCGGTAAACTCAATCTGCGGCTGGTGGGTTATGGACGATGTCGAGTGTGTTTATCTTGGCTAGCGAATTTATGAATCGGGGCTACTTGTAACGATGATAATGTATCCATATTAGTGACTCTTTTATGACCCATATAGGGGATATCAGCCAGCTTTAAATCTACAGGTCTATTCTGACTATCGTGAGCTGAGAAAAATATGACATGTTGCTTGCCCCTATGTAACTTTGATCATGCCACTGTACACGTAGCTTATATATAGTCATTATTGCAAGAATTCCCCGGACACGGTTTTACCAAATCTCTACTTCCTTAGATGTAGGAAGGGTTATAGCAGAGTAGAATTTTACCTATGCATGTTCCGTCGGTGGATCCAGTTTGTTGCCGCAAATCATTTAGATTCCGAGGTTTTGGGATCTACGAAATCGGTACCGAGCATGCCGATACGCGGTACTGGAGCAGACAAGCAGGTTTTTGACCCTCTATTCAACGACATTTTAGATCATAGCACTTTATATACTATTCAGGTTTATGCCCTGACTTATAAAAATCCTTGAAATCAAGGAACAAAATAATTTTGAAATTAATGGGCAGAATAGCTGATGTACATGGTCTCCCTCAACAGCCTGCCGAGCGCCATAAGTCTTATCTGCATCATGTCTAACAAGGTCTCGATATTGTTCATACACGCCTACGAGCGCATGCTGATCTTAAAAATTACAAATTATATACAGAGCATCCGCAACGTCTAAAGTATCTGTTCAGGCTAATTTCTCCAAAGCGATTTGTGGCCAAAATTTTCTGTGAAACCTAGCTACCGTGACCATACAAAGGATGATCCGTGGGTGGAGCTAGGTTCAACCTCCATCGTGCGCGTCAGGAGGCTTATTCGGGAAGCAAGCCTCGTCTCAATTTTCTGACTAGTTGAAAAGACAGGTTCATGCCTAATCGGGCAAGTTGTGCAAAAATGAGCACTCGAAGACTTGGAAAATCGATGCCACGTTTTGTTTGATTGTTTGATTGGTCGAAAGCATGCTTGGTCTCATTGGAACCAGACAACGCACTGTTTGACGCACTGTGTGGGCATGCTCGGCGCGAAAGATACTGCCATTTCATAACTAAGTGTTGGATCAACTCAGTCTCGGCACATGTCCACTGCGCTGCGGCAACACATGTTTGCGAAAGTAGCGCTGGGACTGACGCTGGGAACACAGATAACAAGCCCAAATAGTTAGGTCGTCAGCATGCACAGCTTGCTTGCGGGGACCTCCTAGCCTCTGCTTCTAGCCTGTTTCCAGTACAAAGTAAGGTGTTGGCCAGTAATTTGTGATGAGGCTCTTTTCGCTTTATAATGTGAACGCCTGTTGGAATCCACAGCTCCGAGAATAACCACTAAAATAATTATAACTACGTTTCCGAACCGGGTTATCCATATTTACTCAAGCATATTTTACTAACGATACGCACAGATCATAGCACAGTTAACCTTTCACTGAAAGCAATATGGCGGCGCTGCCACAAAGATGTAAGAGATTTGCAGCAATGCGACGCGGTGGCGCAGCTCCAACCCCGGCGACGTGTCTGCATTTGCCCCGCAGCCAGTCACGCATTTAGACTCTTCACCGACCCAGCAGCTGAAGATTTCTAGCCTCATGTTATCTTTCGTTCTTAAAGAGCTTACCTTGGCCTCATCTTCAGTAATTAATATTTTAGCATCTATATTTATATGATATAGTATCACCGTTCCTGCTCCACGGCGGGCTTACCTTTGCTTTGCAGCCAGCCACCCATCTGGCCGTTGCCCCGCTGAGCAGTTGAAAAAATTCCAGCCTCTATCACCTCAACAGTTCAGAGCCAGCTACGGCTTTGTCCATCGCGCAGCAACCCCGCGCTGGAGGCTCGTCGCTAACACCGACGACGCCGAGAAACAAATTTGAAAACTCGTCGGCGCTATGGCAAGCGTGCTCAAAAGAAGCGACTACTCCGTAGGATGGATATGCGCCATCCATACGGAGTTGGCGGCGGTACAAGCAGTTCTCGACGAGACTCATCCGCAGCTTGACGCGGCTGACGGCGACACTAACATCTATACATTCGGCAGGATAGGCAAGCACAATATCGTGATATCGTGTCTCCCGGCGGGACGATACGGGATCGCTCAAGCTGGTATCGTGGCTACCCACATGCGGGCATCATTCACAAAATTGCGATTCGGCCTGATGGTTGGAATCGGAGGCGGTGCACCTAGCGAGGAGAATGACATTCGCCTTGGCGATATCGTTGTCAGTCAACCGACCGATGCCTCAGGCGGTTTTATTCAGTACGACTTTGGTAAAGCAATGGAGCATGGGGTGTTTGTGCGGACTGGATTCCTAAACGCCCCTCCATCAATTCTCTTAAACGCGATACAAGTCATGAAAGCCATGAACCAGAAGAGGTTAAGCAAAAAAATATCGGATGTAGCTCAGGAGATTGAAGAAGATTCGAGGTTCCAGTATCCCGGCCAAGCCGAGGATAAACTGTTCAACGCAGACTACTATCATGTCCAACATGAAGGGCCACAGAAAGATACCTGCGAATCATGCGACAATTCCAAGGTGAAAACTCGGCCAAAGAGGCAATCTGATCACCCGTACATTCATTATGGTATCATAGCGTCAGCGAACCAAGTGATGAAAGACGGGTTGAAGAGGGACAAGTTAAGTAACGAAACACGATGTCTTTGCTTTGAAATGGAAGCGGCAGGCTTGGTGAATGACTTCCCTTGTCTTGTAGTTCGAGGCATAAGCGACTACTCTGATGGGCACAAGAATAAACGCTGGCAGGGCTATTCTTCCCTGGTTGCAGCCATCTATGCGAAAGAGCTGCTTCTCCAAATACCAACAATGAGTAAGCCGCCTTGCATTCAAGGATGATAGATAGGGTACTAAGTAGGGATGCGAGTTATAGCTAGCAATGATGGAATGAAAGAGGATGTTCCAAGTACGAGCCCCGTATTATCCCCAACCGTCCCTGCCAATGGCACTGTGGGATACGGGCGCTCAAACTGACTGTATTCTGACAGAGCCACAGAAGATCAAACAAATCAACTTTGCTGTTCCCTTTAGCATGCCATTTCCCCGGAACGCCACCTTCGCCGGTCGAGAACAAGAGCTTGAAAAAATTTCGGAATACTTCTCAAAATCAAGTTCTGCGACTGTACCTCGTATCTACGCACTCACCGGTACCGGAGGGATGGGTAAAACGCAAATCGCTCTTGAGTATGCTTATCGCTACTATAAAAAATATACGTCCATTTTCTGGGTATCCGCTGCAAGCGAAGACTCCATCCGCACCTCATTTATCAATATTATGCAGCGCATCGTCGAAACGCAAGCAAAGATAACATGGCCAGAGTCTCCTCCAGATTATAAAACAATTAGCTTCAAGCTCTGCATGCAAGGTCTAATTGACGGCAACGGCATAGTAAGCGCCGATTCGGAGACAGCCGGTAACATCCAATCGGCCCTGTTCCACTGGTTGCAGCTTGCCGAAAATAACAAATGGCTGTTGATTTTCGACAATGCTGACGATTTGGATACCTTTGATTTACAAAAACACCTTCCCTCTCAAGGAGACGGAGCCATCCTCATTACGAGCCGTAGGACGGAGTTCTCACAAAGCGCGAAACAAGTGGACTTGGACGGACTGGACAAAGAGAGCGCGGTAACCCTTCTCTTACGTTTAGCTGGTTTGGAAGGCGATGCAGAAGGTATGATAGCAGGCGGCGGCGACAGCACATCAACATATTACTCACATTTTTCTTATAGATCAAGTAGAAACAAAACGCGAGGCGACGGCGCTCGTCAAACTTCTGGGTTACATGCCTCTTGCCATTAGCCACGCAGGTTTCTATATACACCAAACCAAAATCACGTTCCCACAATATATCTCACGGTACGAAGAAGCCTTTGTAGATATGCAATCAATCACACCAAAATTTGGGTGGAATTATGGCAACAAAACAGCTGCAACAACCTGGGAGATATCGTTCTCGCGGGTTAAGAAAGAGAGCGCGGAGGCGGCGTTGCTCTTGCTAACATGTTCATATCTCAATCCTGAGGAAATTTCTGAGGAACTATGGGAGAATGATAACATGAACGAAACTAAGAACGGCGAAGTTAAAGATAGAGTTCGGCTTCTCGCATCATACTCACTTGCCAAAATTAGGCGTTCCGGAGTTTTTTCTATCCATCCTGTTGTCCACTTGTGGGCGCGAGAGCGAGAGGACCGAAGCCTGAGCCTCCCAGCGATGATGCATGCAGTGAAGATTCTTGGAGAAGCAAGCAGTCTGGAAAATGTATCACGAGAGAGCAAGAATTGGGAGGCTCGAGAAGAAAGGATGATAGTTATCCATTTGGGATACCTTCATCGTGGCATGAAGCCTGACATTTATAGCTTCCCCCCGCAGGAAGATCAGGTTTATGAGAGCCAAGTCCTGCAGACTCATATGCATAATATAGCCTCAGTCTTCGGCAGCCAGGGCAAATACGGCGAGGCCATTCAGTGGTACGAGCGAGCACTTGCTGGCGAAGAGAAGGCCTTGGGCAAAGACCATCCATCGACGCTCACCACAGTCCACTCCATGGCCTCAGTCTTCAACAACCAAGGCAAATACGACGAGGCCATGCAGTGGTATGAGCGAGCACTTGCTGGCCGAGAGAAGGCCTTGGGCAAAGACCATCCATCGACGCTCACCACAGTCCACTCCATGGCCTCAGTCTTCGAAAACCAAGGCAAATACAACGAGGCCATGCAGTGGTATGAGCGAGCACTTGCTGGCCGAGAGAAGGCCTTGGAAAAAGACCATCCATCGACGCTCACCACAGTCCACAATATGGCTTCAGTCTTCGACAACCAAGGCAAGTACGACGAGGCCATGCAGTGGTATGAGCGAGCACTTGCTGGCCGAGAGAAGGCCTTGGGCAAAGACCATCCATGGACGCTCACCACAGTCCACTCCATGGCCTCAGTCTTCAACAACCAAGGCAAATACGACGAGGCCATGCAGTGGTATGAGCGAGCACTTGCTGGCCGCGAGAAGGCCTTGGGCAAAGACCATCCATGGACGCTCAACACAGTCCACTCCATGGCCTCAGTCTTCAACAACCAAGGCAAATACGACGAGGCCATGCAGTGGTATGAGCGAGCACTTGCTGGCCGCGAGAAGGCCTTGGGAAAAGACCATCCATCGACGCTCACCACAGTCCACAATATGGCTTCAGTCTTCGACAACCAAGGCAAGTACGACGAGGCCATGCAGTGGTATGAGCTAGCACTTGCTGGCCGAGAGAAGGCCTTGGGCAAAGACCATCCATGGACGCTCACCACAGTCCACAATATGGCCTCAGTCTTCGACAGCCAAGGCAAATACGACGAGGCCATGCAGTGGTATGAGCGAGCACTTGCTGGCCGCGAGAAGGCCTTGGGCAAAGATCATCCATTGACGCTCTCTACAGTCCACAATATGGCTTCAATCTTTGAGGAACAGCGCAAATACGACGAGGCCATGCGGTGGTATAAGCAGGCACTTACTGGCGAAGAGAAGGCCTTAGGCAAAGACCATCCATCAACGCTTATCACAGTCCACAACATGGCTTTAGTCTTCAACAAGCAAAGCAAATACGACGAGGCCATACGATGGTACGAGCGGGCACTCGCTGGCTCAGATAAGGCCTTAGGCAAAGACCACCCGTCAACGCTCTCTACAGTTCACAATATGGCCTTAGTCTTCTACAACCAAGGCAAATACGAGAAAGCCATACAGTGGTACGAGCGGGCACTTGCTGGCTGGGAGAGGGCCTTAGGCAGAGACCACCCGTCAACGCTCGCCACAGTCCACTCCATGGCCTCAGTCTTCGACAAACAAGGCAAATACGAGAAAGCCATACAGTGGTACGAGCGGGCACTTGCTGGTCACGAGAAGGCCTTGGGCAAAGACCACCCGTCAACGATTGCCACAGCTCTATGCTTGCGCGCTCTTACTAATATTAGGATAGAAACTAGGTCACGGGGTCCAGGCAGTAGAATGGCTATCCCGCCAGCTATGGACCTGAAAAGACCGGCAGATTTTGTATCATGGGCGCCGCAAAAGGCGGTGAGGACAGGCCTTCGTACCCGGGAAAAGATTTAGGCTTTCAAAAAAGCATTTTCTAGACCTTGGAAAGTAAGCAAAGCTTCTAGAATTTTTAAGATATCTGGTGGGAAATTCAGCCTAAGTTACGCAAAAGCCGCAAGTTCCTTAAGCAGCTGCGCCGCAAATTATATTAGCTGCAAATTTGCCCTTTTGTAGGCCTTCAGCCTTGATGACACGCTGATAACTGCAACTGTTACGCCTGATCGAGGGATCCTGAAACTAATTACCTAAATCGCTTACCCCTTTGGCTACTCTTTTTTCAACTTGGCAATTCAAGTCCCATTGGGGACGTAAAACGAGGAGGGGGGGCGTTAATAGGGCAGGACTCTAAAAAGCGAGCGAGAAACTAAAATGAGGGAGTTGAGGTGAGGACCCCTCTGCAAGGAAATTGGACACAAAATACGCGAATGACGCAAACTTGAGGCGGAAGGCCGCTTAAGCCGCGGGAAGGAATCGATGTTCAAAATTGCGGAAACTAGTTAACGCCCCCTCGTCTCCGGTTTTACCAAGTTAACAGTCCATATTACAAGAACGAATTTCAGGGCGAGGAAAACACGGAGGCGGAAGAGACTAGGCGGGGGTGATTTCCCGACGCGGCGTCGGGAAATGAGAAGATGTGAAACTTTCCGACTCAAGCCGGCTGCGCCAAAGCCTTGTGAATGTAAAATTTTGCGATTCCTTAACTAGTTACCTCACCGAGCCACGCTCTCAGGCTTCTGTGGCATCCACATCACATGACACTTAGCTACTAAGTTGCTAGAGTTAACGCGCCATTTTGACAGTTGAATAAAATCGCACCCTGCTAAACGAAAAATAGAAGGGTACAGCCACTTAAACCGTAACTCCAATGTCGCCTACACTCGCCTCTGTCCAAGGCATCGCCGCTTAAAAGCGCTGGGCCAACTACGCCGTCATCTATGTTGTTCGATTTGCTCATGTCGTTTCTGGCCAAGGCTAAATCGAGGACCGCCTCCGATCTTATACTCAGTGGGTTTGCTCTTCCCTTTACCTATAAGTTTCGAAGAATGAAGATCTGTTACGTCAGAGGCAGGGGGGAATGGCGGCTCTGGAGACTCGAAGTGGGACGCGCGGGGATGAAACTCTCCAAACACTAAAAGAGACGCGCACTCAATTTCTTCGTCTACGAAGTCCACGTACTTGTTAAGGCGCTGAAAGGACCCTCGCAAATCTTTGATGGGGCGGAAAATTGACAGTTCTCAAATTCGTGAAATGTCATGCCCCCCAAGAAAGTGATTTTGCAGAAACCAGAAGCGGCCGAGATGTCCCTAGTCGGATGGCCAAAATCACCTAGGAGGGCGGAGACTAATGGAGAACCAACGCGTTTCGGGATCTCGGAGAGGGTGATTGTGAGAACGGGGTAGCGCGGTGAGAGAGGAAGGCCTAGATGGAGGAGGTTTGATATTCTGGGAAGGAGCATTTGAGTCAGTTCGCCCGGGCGCAGTTGTTGCAAACCTTGCCAGGCCCGTTAGGGTCTCAACTACAATCATATCTGACGGATTTAGCAAGGCGCGCAAGGTACTACATATAATTCCTTACCCGAAGAGCGGCGTTTCGCCATTTGGCGTTCTGCCGATCCATGAGGTTCTTCTGCATGTTGCCCCCGGTTTCTTTGCCAGCGTTGTCGATTAGGCCTCCAGACCAGAAACCACGCGTGTTATGAATGTTGTTAGGGCCGAACAACCGCTCCGCCTTTTGAAGCCTACGGCGTGATCTTTTTTGATAAAGTCAGAGCGGAGACGGCGACCGGTGCGGGCGTTGCTTACGGCTATAGATATTGCCAAGGCTCGGGAAGGTGAGACAGCCGCTGGGCCGAATGAAAAGCTGCCCGACAAGCGTGGTAGATGGAGATTTGAAAGGTTTGTGAGGGAAAAGCTAACGCAGTTGGCGTGATACAGAGAACAAAGAGAGTGAGAGGGTTACGCATGCGGCACAGCCAAAAATGTTACTTTCCGCCGTAGGCCGAACTTTGGAGTAAAACAAGGAAATAGCGCCAGCAGGAAAGGTGCGCATCTCCGTCTTAGCTGCAGAGGCTTGCAAGCTGCTGCCGCAGATCTAAACCAGCTGCTTATGAAAAAAAATTCACTAGGTTACCTTCTAGTGGCGTCAGAAGGCCCGGCAGTCGTCGTGAGGGCTAGCTGGCAATTGGGATGCCTGCAAAATAACGAAAGCGGGGTGAAAGAAGGAGGGTTATGAGGGGTAAGAGTGAACCGTCAGGTTTGAGGTTACTCTCGGAGGCATAAAAGTAGGATTTCGCGGGGGCGCTAACTAGGTGAGTAGCACATATTTGTTTTAGAACGTCAAAGAAATATCCTGAGCTTCAAAGTTTCGACTTACGCTGGAGGGCCGACGACGGGCCGGAAAGGATGACATGCAACAAGTGTTAGACTATCTGACATCCCTAGACACCAATGTTCGCAAGAAGGCCCTTGAAAGCGTATCAACTTATATGTGCGATTGGGTGGTACAAATGGGTTTCTACAAGGAGCAGCTGTGGGAATACATTCTGAGTGACAAGGCACCCAAGAGGTTGTACCCCAGAGGGCACCTTCGATACCAAGCGATGAAACATATAGCCGACGCGGCGGAAAAGTCGAGCGAGAGGCGAAGAGCACACCCCGCCTATGTGATTCTGTGCAAAAGCTGGTCTAAAAAGGTCGCCCGCTGCGTAGTCGGAAATAGTTCCTGGCACCTCCTAGCAAGTCAATAAGATTTCAAAAAAGATGCCCTAGAGGAAAGCTCAGAACTTGTTAAATCAGGCCATTGTCATTAGATTACGCAAAAAGGCCAAGGGTATGCGAAAAGCGAAACGGCTCACAGCTCAAGATATTAGAGACGCGATGGAAAACCCGGAGACCAAGTTGAAGGGTTTTGTTAAGATTGGGGAGCCGGGGTTGCGGTATGGGCCTCATAGGCCTCTTATTGAAGTGAGGAGGTGGAAGAAAGTCAAGAAGTATTTCCCGATGCCGCGCCAGAAACCGGGGAGGGTCGAGATGAGGAAGTTGAAAGTGAGGGCGAAGAGGAAAGTGAACGGGAAGATGAGAGGAGAGAGGAAGGAGAAGATAGCGAGGAAGAAATCTATGAGCGAGAATATAAAAGGTCGATATCGAAGGATAAACGAAGAAAGGAAACAAGGAGGCATAGGGAAGTGCCTCGGAGGGGGCCTCAACGGCTGCCCCAAATAAATTTGTGCCACTAGCAGATGTGTCTGAAGCGGGAAGGGGAGATTATGGACCGATCATATTGAAATTAGCAGCCACGAGGAGTCAATGCACATGCGACGAGAGGGTTCCCAGAGGATGGCTGGAAAGCGTGCAATATGTCAAAGCAATTTTTCATCTCACGGTGGGCTTGATTGAGTTTGGCGAGTGCCTGTTCATGGAAAAGGCACCCCGGAAGGTCTGTTTTAAGCATTTGCAAGGGATCGCAGCGCACGTTGGTCTCAAAGTGAACGAGTTGAAGGAGGCGGCCCTGCGCGAAAGCCTGGAGGTAGTTTGGCGAGAAAGAGATAGACTGCCGGATTGAAGACGGGTCGAGATATGTACCACTGGTTCCGTAAGGTCAACCGACCAGAGCGATTTACCGACACCTTAGGGCTTGACAGACTAAGCCGGAAGGAAAGACGGGCGATCGAGTTCAAAGGCAAGGATGTGTTCCTGAAACATTCCGGAAGCGAGGCGGACTAGAGAAAGTCCCAAGAAGACGGAAGCTTCATGGTGCTAGATGTTCTGCTTTGGTGGAAAACGACGGGTCTTCTTGACATCTTCATCGCGAAAGGAAAACTGTACAAGCATCACTTGCGAAAAATGAACGGGATCAAATATTTAGGATGGCTCCGCAACATGTACCATTCCCTCGGTCAGCAAGCTACCCGTTAGGACCCAAAACTCTACATGCTCTTTTGCTGCGCTAGAAACGACGGCACATACAAGGCCATGCCCCATCCGTACTCCGGGAAGGGAAGCGAACCTTCCGAGAGCACCTTCTTCCGGCATATAGACATAAATCTCAAGGAGTTCCTCGAGAAAGGAAGAGGGAGGAACGTGCTGCAATTGTCGGTCAGCTTGATGGATGAAGATGAGCACACCAGCACGGAGGTTCTTTCTGGAATGCGCTATCACGTGGAAGAAGCGGTCAGGAACATGGAAACTCTGAACCAGCTGAAAGGCGGAGGGGCCGCCCAATACAATGAGAGAATTGTGACGAGGGAGGACGTCGAGAAGTGGGGGCTTAAAGGGTAGATCCCGCAAGTTTGCAAGGCAGGGGGAGTCAGGGTTTCGAGGGCGAAGCTGTTCCATGGCGCCACCCGACAAACGACGAGGGAAAGATACAGCTTTCTGCCATGGTACATGGCGATCCGGGACGAGAAGGGGAGGGGGAATACAGTGACCTGGAGATACCAGACATACTGTACACATCCGAGGATTTAGCAGAGGTCAATCGTAAGTTGGTAGCACCGAAACGGCACCCAACCGCGAAGAGTGGCAGGTGTGGGCTGCCGCCCTACTCGTTCCCAGCAAGTGCCAGCTCGCCGGCTTGGGAGCGCTGTATGGCGCATTGGTGGGACGCATTCCTTTCGACCACTCCTTAGTGGAGCATGAGCGCAGGATCCTGTTCGATGGGGCGAAGGAAGAGGCCGAAGAATGGATTGACGAGTGGAGGCGCAAGGCGGAGGCGGAGATTACGGCGGGCCTGGGAGAAGATTCAGCAAATGGAAAAGGACGTTTTTGGGGAGGGAAAGGCTTGGAGGTACGGAGCGGAGGTAGGCGACCTCACCGACGACGTTATGCCGGACAGAGACGTAGCCGGCAGACATTGGAGCGTACAGGCGGACTCGGATATGTTGGAAGAAGGGAACCCGAAGGCGCGGGCGAAAAAGTAGATTGAGCTGGGGCGTTGCATTAAGACGGGTCGGTCCGAGGAAGCGGATGAAAAGGGCACGACAGGTGAAGCGGAAGGACAAGATTACTCGATAGCCAGATAGCCAGATATCCAGATAGTCATGCCTTCCAGCTGGAAGTTACCGAGGCCAGTCAGAATCAAATCTCACAGTTGTATAAAATAATAATAATAATAATAATAATAATAATAATAATAATAACAATAATCGATGTAATTGCTGAAGACTATCAAACGATCGACATTCTCTCTCTTCTTCTCTCTCCTTTTCTCTCTCTTGAGAATCCCTCTGGTTACAATGCATTTCAATATTACAGAGCTTCCAACTCTTCGACTGGCTCTTGTCGCCGTGAGGCATTATTAGTGGTCATGTACAGGCTTCACCGCCGTGCCACAACGTTGGTGGCATTTTTTTTACGCCGCAGTAGAATAACTAGCGTGTCTCAGCCCACACGAGCCCGGTTTCTTTCTCCTTGGTTGATGTCTCGAAACAAGCAGCCAATCGAACATCTGCATCATCGATGCTCGTGAGGGGAATACCGTGATGGAGATGGCATACCTAATTACTTCGTAGATTTGCGTCTTAAGACGTCTTTTTTTGTCAGTCTGGGAACGGGAACGAGAATGAGACCGGTTTGCGTTGATCTGCGCCTTCCTTCTCCGAGAATGTGTTGACTCAGGCCAAGCTTCTGCTGTGTAACCCAAAGGCTCTAGGCGAAAGCTATCGGACCTTGAACCTTTTCAGGGCTCCGCCGATTATTTTCCTGACACGACTTTGAGGTGGAGGCTATAGCCCTGCTTTTGCGCCAGCTGTAACAGGAACAAGTATTCGGCCACGGTGTATCTGGAAAATGATTTTATCAAGAAAATATGAACTTCGAGTTCAGACACACTTTCAACGCTGTTAGTCTGTCGATACATAAGATCCAGCGGAGTTTGCCGTTCAGGGGTCCATGGATCCAGAGATTGAGATCGATCTGCGGCTGAGGGTGGCGCATCCCTTTCTCACGACGAATCAAAACACCAGGAAATCATGAAAGACTTAAAAGGGCTCCCTTTTGTTCGACTGAGTAGAACTTGATTTCGCCGAGCCTTCGATCAGTATTGGCAATCCTTAGGCTTCACACGTTACACGGGGTATCGGGCGACAAAATACATATTCAAGGACTCAAAAAAAATGCTCTCTCCCTTCATTTCAGGTCACCTCGGCCTCGGACTGGTGCTCACGCTTTTCGTAGCCCAGTCGAGTGCCCAAGTTCCAACTGCCGGCGTCTCCATCGTTTCCGACCCAGACTACGTAACCGCGCGCCCATGCATTCAAACTTGCATCTGGTATAATGGCGGGCTTGGTCGTGGCGGAAACTCTGGCTTCGATGATGTAGGCAAGGGCCTCGGGTGTGGGCAATCACCGATCAACGCCTGCTATTGCTCCGACCGGTTAACTGTCAGCGCGACTAGCTATTTGAACAGTTGCATCAGCAAGCTCTGCACCGTTACGGACCCGGCAGATCTATCGAGCGCGCTGAGTCTTTACGGACGGTATTGTTCCACCGCGAATCAAAATGCAGCAGTGGTCACTACCAGCACGAGTGGGGCCGGACAGGGTGGTTCAAGTTCATCTCCATCGGCGACATCGGGGTCTTCACGTAATAATCCCTTCTACTATCCTACATCATTGGCCTTTTTTTGTCTTTGATCGTCAAGACTACAACGCTAACTTCTGCGCGCGCATTAACTAAATTCCAGCTACCCAAACTTCACTTCCCACAAGCACGGGTTCACCGATGAATGAGCCAGCTTCTTCCAGCACCGGGCTCAATACAACTTCAAAAATCGCACTCGGGGTGGGACTTGGAATCGGAATCCCATTGCTGATATTACTCGCCGCTATCCTCATCCTCCTGATACGGAGACAAAAGGGTCAAGGCGGCAATGACGCTGGTATGGGTGGGATCGAAACAAGTCCGAAACATTGACGGTCCTATATGGTTGAGTTTAAGCTGTTCAGATTTTGTACCTTTATTCATACCTTGATCGGGCTTCATCATGCAATCGCGGTCAATTCAGCAACCTCGTCCACCGGCAAATTAATACCCTCTTAAAAAAGATTGCCGATAAAATTTGAGTCACTGAAACCAGGTATTGGTTCAAACTTCGATTGTATCAACAAACTATAATGTTAATGTAGCTAGAAATTAATATCATGTCTCAATACTAAATCCATTATGCATGTGACTATCCTAATAGCTATCTGATAGTGTATAATATAGTAAAAGACATGCCTACACGTACAGCTACAAATTGAAGGGTATAAAAAAGTACGGCAATACCTGTTTTACCACTCTTGACGTGTCAAATCGGGATATCGGGTGTATTTCGTTTCAAATATTCAAATTATCCGAATGTGTAACTTGAATAGGTAATGATAACAAAGCTAAATAGATCGGACAGAATATTGATATAAATGACCAAAAACTGTAGATAGAAACAGAAATATTATAGACAATACGCCGGACCAAACAGAAAAATAGCTGAATTTTGCTAGCCACTCCAAAAAAATATATTTTTTTATAGCAGCTTACCCATGGCCCACCGTTAATCCATAAACGTACCGAAAACCCAAACTTACACAAATGTTTGAAACATGACGCAGAAATTAAAATAAAACCCAGGAAACATTCAATCAAAAATCGACTTTATTCGGTGCAGTACTCCCACGAAATGTATGTAAACCCAGAGATAAGATTTCGCCCAGCCTTCAATCCACAAGAACTCCATTGCATAGAAACCCATCACATCACCTTGAAATTTTGTTCGATCGTTGACCTGCAACATGCAGCGAACTCAACTTTCACTTTATTACTCGAACCCGACGGTAACTAATTTTCGGGATTTCCGCCTGCCTCAATTCGAGGTCGAATAGGGTTTCTTCTCTCTCTTTTGAAACCCGGGATGGGGCAATTGCCATTGGCATCAGCATTTCGGATTATACCATCGGTGCAGGAGCATTGAGCTGGATCCTCAACCCTACAATATCAATTATTAGTCATTGCTGCTACTAAAACTTCATCAAAACTTTCCGAGCTTACCTGCGAGAACATTCAACTTTTTTACCCGTTGATGGATTATATCCACCGTTCCCGGTAATATTTATATTCCATACGAGACATTCGGTGACCCTAGAGCCACCATGCTTCGATTCAGTGGTATCCGTATCGCAAGAATTAATCACGCTCAGGAATTTCTGGACGCAGTCATCCTCCGTCATGATGTATGCGGGCTCGTTGTTGCAAGTTGGGTCGTTTATCTGCCACTTGACCCAAGTATATAGGTTATTAAACACCGTGCCGTCGATGGGCCATATCATGAGAAGGTTTTGCTGTTTCTGTGCGTCCAGAGGAACACCCTTAAAGATTGCGCAGCTTTCTCTGATTTTTGACTCCGCAAAGGAGAGTGGGACGTAGGCGCTATCGTAGGGCCCTTCGTAAGAGAGTTTGTAGCAGGTCAATCCAGGTTCGCTTTGGGGCGCTGGTGTTTCTGGCGTAAAAACAACCGGCTTTGGGGGGCCAGGAAATTTCTTTGTAAGAGCTCTTATGGTATCCAGATAGTCTTTGCTGTAACTAGTGTTATTCAGCGCAAGTGGATTGGGAGTTCGTGCCACAAGATCTTGTGAGGAATTTTGACAATAAGTGTCATCATCGCATCCCGTCAGGCTATTCAACGGCCCTGACGTGCCACTATAGCTGTCCCAAGCTGCTTCATCTGTCACTATCAGTCGTGGTGGTTGATACTGCCAGGGGATCCAGGCACTTGCTATATCTCGTTTATACACGGGAGGAAGACCAGGGTAACTATTATCAACAAGAGAAGTGGTTAGAAGCCCGTAATTATTCACATGGAAAATTATGATTTAAGGTTCTCGAATCACTTACCCTTCGAGCTTGTCGGTAATATATTTTGCTAATATTGAGAAAATAATGTTAGCCTTTCCTCGCATACGGAATTTTTCAACGATTCAAGAAGAGTTTGAAAAATCCTGCAAAGAGAATGATCGTCCATGTAGCAAGAACGTCTTGCCGGGATCTGTCTTACCCAGAATGAAGTTTTTATATGAGTCGGCTACGCGGTCGATAGATCATGTTTTAGATTGATATTAGTAAAACTCCAATATCACAACTTCAAAGGTATTCAATCGAAAAGTATCATACCATTTTGTCGAACAAAAAAGGTTCCAGAATCGACATCGGAATTCGTGAAAAGGGTAAGTAATTTGGTAAACGCCGGCCCATATGCCCGTGCTTGCTTTATAACTTCGTGTTCGTCATTCTGTTCGTCTCTTACCCAGTATTCCATCGGTACATCGGTTACATGAAGTTTTAGCTTCGAGCCAGATTTCACGATATCATCAACGTGAAACATTTCATGAAGAAAAGTGCTGCCTTAAAATAATCATCGTCAGATACAGGTATTCGTAATGATAGATAGTTGGAACAGACATACCTTGATTATTATGATAATACCGCATGTCCCATCTCGCTTCATCATCTTTGGATCTCGCCATCCCCGATCCAATCACATATCCAAGGCTGTTCGTTTGGCCCGCGCGTAGAAAAAATTCCGGGCAAAGCGTAATACAATGTGCACCAATACCAGGGCATTTTTGATTTGTGTATGCAGGATTCACGCCGCGAGTCCTGCCGCACCTTTTGTCCCAGTCTTTGCAAGTGACTTGTAACTTGTAAGATCCCCACCAGCCGCTATGAATGTTGTCCCATGTGCTAAGTTGCGCGATTGCATCTAAGTAGTAATCAATTAATATCTCAAGAGTCTGTCTAATCTTCTCAGAGTCGCTTACCTTCTATTCCTTCTCGGTACTTGAAATTCAACTCCGGGGACCCAAGATAGTCCTGCTCAGATCTGCCATTATTCCAATCTATTTTGTCTTTGGCATACTTCGCCATGCGTATCGCATCAAGCCAAGCTTGGTTTATCTCTTTTTGTTGGTCGTTATCACAATCGTAATAAACCAAGGTTGTGCCGTCAACTACATATCTATCGCCCGCTTTGGCAGGAATCGCAAAACATAAAATGAAATACAGAAGGAATGGGATTGAAAATGAAATCATTACTCTCAATTAGGCAATAGAGAGCAATAATTACCGACAATCTGTGGATGAATGCTCTATGGCGTAGAGTAGGTTGCCTAAAGATAAAGAGGCACTCTTAAAGATATGCTGATATATATGGAAAGTATTTGACTGAAAGCTTCAAGCAAGTTAGAATTATCATGCGGATCTTGTCAGAAGAATGTATATATAGAGATTTTATGGATGTGAACTTATATTTCGCATTTTAGGAAGATCAGATGCACTTTTATATATGATCGGGATACCGATACATATTTTTTGAATGCTGATATCACCTTCATGTTTGGTCTGTTTGTAGGAAATTCTTAGAGAAATTTCGCCTTGAGCTGTTCATCATAGCCTGTTAGAGCAGACTTAACTGAGAAGAGGCGCGGTCGCGGCATTAGAAATCCTGGCGTCTAGCAACCGCCCTGAGTTTGGATCACATCTCGCACCGATATCTGAAGTTTGCTGCTCATTCCTTGACGGTTTTCAAATGATGGGGGTTTGCCACCATATCTACATATATGTGGCACCGAGCTTGATACAGTATGTTTCGCTTTTCGTATATGAGGGTCTGCAAAGCCGCAGTACGAGGCAATGCTACTATTTCGCTATATAATAGAGGACGGTTGAGCGGTGCCCAAGAGGCGGGGACACAGTTTCATATCAAAATAGATCTCGACGGCACGGATAGGCCCTAGAACTATGACAGAACTTATACTCCCCTGTGATGTATTCTCAAGACTCGCAAGTAGCAGACGTAAAGAAAAACTCCCCACCAATTGTTAAAAGAAATATCCCAATTATATCGATAATTCTTTAGTTTACACGGATGCGTGGGTGAGATTCGGGCGAATCGGCGAACTGCTACATAAATACAGGTCAAATTGATCCGACTATTCAATATGTGGTGGAAACTCTGTCTATTGCAGCAGGATTCGAGGGTGAACACCTCGGATATGAATCTCGGGGATTAGTCCTATGGCGTCTGGTTTTGTCTACAACCGCGGCATTAATGCCAAGATCAGCTGTGCAGCAGTAAATCATCGATTTGGATATCGCGAATGCCTGACATACTCATTGTCAAGGCTACTTAGTCTGCGAGCGGTTAAATTCACGAATCAAGTCTATGCCAGATGATATCCTGGGAAAAATGGAGGCCTACTTTGGGAGACGCAAACTTGCGGCACAAGCAGCGCAGGGACTGCTCGTTCACTTCAGTAGTATTGCAGCCGATCAGTCACAGGGTCTTTGCACTCTGCCAAGCACCATCGGTCTCGGCACTAGAAGCATTCTAAATATTCGTATTCCTTTCGAAACAGTAACAAACAAGTCATGCTACGGCACGGGTAGCAGCCCAAGTAATTCGTTTCTGATTTAACGCTAAATTTATTTCTTCTGCCTTGCTTTGCCTCGTCCGTCAATGCAATGAATTCTTGGTGAAGACGCAGAGATGCCACGTTGGACAAAGTGCCCAACACACGCCGACGATAGGCTCGGCTTTGCTACTTACTCAAGGAAGCGCTGTGATAGTTACCGGCCTCTATCTAATAATCGCACCTCCAGTTCATAACACCCAAATACCGCACACACAAACGAAAACAAAAACACCCATATGTATATCACAATTTCAGCTTTTCACGATCGTATGGTCCTGGAATCATTAGTTATCGATTGATTTTAATAAATTTTTTGAGGCGGCCTAGAGAATTATTACACACCAAAAGCTATAGCTAAACAGAACGCAGCTATGGAAACGCAGCAGCAGCACGAGCCCTCGAGAACGCAGCCTCAAATTATACAGCCCAAAAAGACATATTTGACCTCGCTGTTCTTCATTTTTTCCGTCACTTTATCCTTCATCATCGCATCCCCTCTCCTTACAGTGCTCAGCTTTCCCAAAGGATTCGGGTTACTACGGCCTGTTAGAGCTGATGACACAGAGCACCCTAATCCCCCCTCTGCGCTAAGGGGTGATCGTGTCGCTAGATCGCGATTCCATCTCGGGGGCCGTAGCTCTTTATACTGCTATCCCAGCGTCGGAGGATTTTGGTACGCAACACATGTACGTGTTAACTCGGAACTTGATCCCACATCCGCCATAGATTATGCCTTTTTCCAGCTCGTTTATAAATTAAATGCTAATGAGACGCACGATTTCTAGGTTTCATCCGTCGAATTAGACTTCCTCGGAATAGATAGATTTGAGCCACAAGATCGAGTGTTCAATCAAACGGAAGAAGACGCCTTTTGCGAAAGGTTCCAGCTTCTAGATCCTTACCATGAAGACGACAACTATGCAGACTGGTATACTTTACCACCTCCCGAAGACAAAAACAAGAACCCACGTATCCGACACATATTCTGCTGGCCAAAAACTGGGGGCGCATGGGTTATGAAACTTTCTTATAGAAGATACGGAGGGTGGTATGGCGGTGGAGAGACAACCGCTACTGCTGAAGGAAAGATAGGTCTAGTGGGGGCAATATGGAATGCTCATTCAATGGAAGAGCGATGTGAGGCGTTTGAAAGGGCCGAGGGAAAGTTTTGCGCTAAACTCGAGGATTGTGAAGAAACAAAGCGATATGTTGGAAAGAAAATATGGCTTGATGATTAAAGATTCTGGGTAGCGATGATGTCTATATTCTAAAGCGTTTACTATAGAATATATACCATACCTCTGACATCTGGTATCGCTAGAATAACACTGAATGATAACTTAGCTGCGTGAATAAGGCCCAGTTAGATAATCGAACCTACAAATTAATCCATCTACTACTCTGATACGTCGATCTCAAGCTTTTTAGGTTCTCGAAAAAATTGTCGCACAAAGATCAATACATTTAAGATCCATCATATAATGAAAGAGTCCAAATATATATACGCTTGAATTTTTTTAAGATCTTCGCTGATACCTTGAATTATAACGTTATCTCTACACCGCCTTAGATCTGAGCTGACTGCCACGACATTAGACTAGGACTCTTGCGCACGCCGCGACTGGATGTTCTTGCTGCCGTCGGGCGTGGCCACGTTGCAACTCCCACCTTCACCGAGTATTTGGTGGCATATACCTGTCGATTGATTGAGCGGATATTCGTAGGAGATACTGTTCGCGTAAACATCAGAATAGTTGACCTGCAACAGCATGGGCTGGCCAGACTCACTACTGTGATAATTGAGAGCTATATTTTGGATGTGAAAATAAGCAAAGGTCCGGAAATAGTAAGGAAATAAATTTTTGGGCTTAACAGTGATTGAAACCAGAATCGGATTTGTATCTACAAACAGAGATTTAAGATTGATTGAAAACTGCCTGGGTTTGTACGAGTTATGGAATGTAGTCGGAATATCTGTATTTAAATACCAAAACAGCGACGATTTAATTGGTATTCAAAAGAGCTAGAGTAGCATTAACGACATCCAAAACATATTAGTATCGGAAGGCGAAATGGCATAGCCAAAAATAGTGCATCAACAAAGTAAGCACAGGCATTACTCAAAGATAGTCGGAAAAGGTGGTTAGGATATGATAAGCTGTAAGATGATTCTAGGCCTTTTAGCTGTCTGTTTGCTTTATCCTGGGGCACTGCGTTCTAAAATACATTGAGAGAGAAACGTCACATAAAATAGAAGCTGTGTACATCAGATCTAAAAGTAGAACCTCAGTCAATAATGGACGATATCGTATCAATAGTAATGCATACGGCAGTGCGATAGATCCGATATGTTGTTATCATGCGCTATATGGTTGTCCTCGTAAGTTTTCCGCGGGAGTTTTTGATGCACGGGTGTGTTGTCATGCCTGTAAACCATATTGGCAAGGCTGAAGTTTTTCAGAAGATATAGAAAGGTATCGCTAAATCGGGGATTTGGACTTAGAAAGAGAAACCATGAATCCTCCGACCAGCACCAGCGAACTGCTTTCTATTAGTCTATGAGTCCCGGCGCACCGAAAGTACATTTACCGGTAACCCCCCCCGTTGTACTACTACTCCAGTCCGAGATCGAAATGCCGCCACCCAGAGCGCCAAATGCGATTCCGCATGGAAATCTATCGACGACTAGATATTCGTCACAGACATATTCGGGTTCCGATTCAGGTACAATAAAGAAAATAGTCCTTCATTGTCTAGTAGACCACTGTTCATAGATGTAACCTTTCTATTGAGACAGAAGCAGATATCGAGGCAATAGCAGACTCAGTCCAAAAACTAGAAATCTCTTCTGGTATAACTGAGGATCGGAGACGTCAAGAATCTGCCGGCTCGACAGACGATTATCTAGCCTCTCTCCAGAACGCCGTCAATACGCTCGTCGAGCCCGCCGAAACAATTACTTTACTAGTGAAACTTACCAGATCTCTCGCTGAAAAAAAAAAGGAGCTGTCGACCACACAGGCATTCTCTATACACAAAGCCATCAAACCCCTTACAGAGCTCGCCTCCAGTCTTCAAAGCACTTCAAAACAATTAAATCGATTAGCAGAAGATTCTATCATCGCACATCTCACCTCACTAGAACCTCCAAGTTCGCCCATCATTATTAAACTATTATCACACTTTGATAAGGAGATTAGAGCTATTGCTCAAAATACTTTCGATAGTAGCAGCGAAGAAGATGTATTATGGAAGCTGGCCGAAGATTGTTATAATGAAGCGATCGGTCCTTTAGGAAGTCTAGACTCCGATGAATACTTTGACTCCCTTGAAGAGATCTCTATGGAGCGGCCGTTTGACTCAGACTTTGAGAGCGAAGAATATTACGAGCATGAAGATCGTCTAAGGGACGACGACTACTCTGAAGCGTTCGAAGAAAAATCATCAAACAGATATGAAGCGAAATGCACGGAGAGACAAAGTGGGCAAAATATTTGGCAAGGATTTTGGCTCAGTGTACTGAACAAGTCACCCGCTGGGCCAACGCTTTTCAACCCGGCAAAAGGCAATGGTTTTGAACATCCTAATCCGAACGATCCCCCACTATATTTGTTTCGCACTTTCGATACAGAAAGCTTTGGACGAAATGATGAGACGATCGTAGCGTCTGCTGCAAGCAGGGCAGAATCAGATAGTATCAGTACTAGTCGCACCGATATCTTAGACCTAGACATGGTTGAGGCAACGAAATTACTTTACCTTCATTTAAAGAACAAGCCCTTCGTCAGCGCAAAAAACTGCAATCTCGTGTCTTGGACGAGCTCTCTACCTAACGCAATTCAGTATGCAATTTATAGGCACGGGAAATCTAAATGCGATATGTCTGAAATCAAGATTTGCGCGGTCAATACCAAGAACTTCCCACGAGGACAGTTTGCTCAGGATATTTGGCTATTAAAAACGTATTGGAAAGTCGCAGGATCGCTCCGCGGGGAAGAGATAGATTTCTTCCGCTTCCGTCTTACCAGGAAACCTTGGTATAACGGTGAATACCTTTCTCAAGGAGTCGTAAACCATAAAGATCGATCTTGTGTGGTTTCTCTAAAGTCCTTGATAGAAACTGGACTCCCTAAGTTATATCCTGAGTTTGGAGAATATGCAAATAGCGCAGGTTGGACCGACCATTTGAGGGTGCTGCGCGAAAATTGGTCAATGACGCAATCTACTACTAATGATCTGGAGATACAGCTTTCACTCAATATAGCACGCGATTGCTTTCACCTACATGACCCGGTCGACATAGCCTCAATATTTCTAACTTTCAAACCACGCAAGGTCATACAAATAGGTGAGTTGCCAATAATGAATCTTACACCCGAAGCTAAGTCCATCGGCTACATCTGACATATTCAAGAAAACTCTTATCTATATCAGGAACAGCCACCAAGCTGGGCGGTTAAGCCGGCCGAAGTTTTTAGATATTGGAATTCTAGAAAAATAGCTAGGGCCCGCGGTGAAGCTGACTGGGAATCTCCAGAAAAGAGGCTTCGAAGGATTTTTCAATGAAGCTATACTGTTAGGAATTAAATATGATGAAAAAAGATTTCATATTCGGATAAAATCGTTTGCTTATAGTTATACTGGTTGCTTGAGCACAATGGCTTGCGGACAGAAGATCTACTCAGAACGGCTTAGGGATATGAAGCTAGAAATATCGATATTACGCTATGTTGATTAAATTGCTCAAGTCTGTTGCAAAATGAATTCAAATTATTTTTGTTTCTTGACCTCATCGTGGGTGCCTTTTCGAAACGTCTTTTTATGTCTAGTCTGACTTGTATGATTATTGAATAAGATTTTCGCCGATTTAATATAATGACCATGTGTAGACGAATCGATCGCGTTCTAGGAACAGGCAATGATGTATAGCCTGAGTAAAAGGTTTTTTCTTTAGGATAACGATACTATGAGCTTCAAAATTGAAGTATCGCAAATTGATTAACATTTAAAACATCTGTTGGCCATCTCAAAAGGGCTTAGCAGTTCTACGCAGATTTTCCCGCGGAAGGTCTGTGAGAGATCCCTAGCTTTGGCTGTTCCCTAAAGATCCGTACTATTCTGATAAGACTCTATGTGTTTAGTTGATCTAGCTGTTCAAAAGATTACAGTATTCACACTCTTTATGGTATTTGGAGAGGGACACCATATTAGATTTTCGCAGAATAGAAAATCAGAGGTGCCTAATTAACTAGAATTGGGAGGCATCGTTAACATCACCGCATGTTGTAGTGACGATCCGCAGAAGGAAACTACATTATTGCTAGTCGGCAAAGTCTAGAAATCGAGCCTCCACGATTTCTTGAATAGAGTCTAGGAAATTGTAACCAACTGCCTTGCCGGCAGCATTATATTTATAGAGAGTAAATTCGACTACCGGACGAGTATCCGTTCAGGTGCAACCATTACTCAAATTATGAACCATCGCTGCATAGCCTAGAGAACTCAGACGATAATCCGTTTCATGCAGTATTTTCTATGATAATGTTACAAATATGAAAATTAGGATGAGCCAACGCTAAAGTGCTTTCTATTCTTGAGCATTCGATGTGAGCTGTTGCTTAAAGTGGTCTTTCGACTGTGACATGATTGTTTACGTAAACAAATCGATTTGTAGGTTACATAAACTAAGAGAGGTCTTTTTAGGAATTCTTAGGCTTTTATTATCTGTGGTCCTCTAGTTAAGAGATTCCGGTGGATGGGTGAAGGCGGACCCTGCCAAGTCTGCTTAACTTGGCGTCGATATTGCGTAAATCAATGTGATTGCTGGGATCCACCATTCTGATAATCGTGAAATGCATCTACGCATAAAGTTCGTCAACCTGGCTAATGGAATCTGTTTAAATATATCTATATTTCCAACAATACAATAGGATATTATACTCAAATTTTAAACTCATTGTGATATGGGAGAATAAATTAGGATTAGATCCTCATAATTACCAAGCCGGACAAGAACCAATAGTTAGCTCTCAGGCAACAACAAATAAGACGCGAGCTAGCCTTCACTCGTGCAGTTAATAGCTTATAGATAAATGTAGCAAGGGGTTTTGTGGATGGAACAGGATCAGATAGTGCAATTCAGCAAGTGTTATCCTTCCTCTAGCGCCGCCGGCTCCGCTAACCTAACCTCTCTGCTATCTAACTCAGTCGCTGGTTCTTTTGAGTTTTCGTTCGCAGCAGCCATCTCCGCTGGCTGCTTTGTATCCGACCCAGCGATCTCAACCGGCTTCTCAATTACTGGCAATTCAACTTTGGCTCTGCCTGAGAGCCATCTGGAGATGCCTTGCCCGCCCAACTCAAACGGTCCGTGTCGGAGCTTCAGCCGCTTAAAGAACAGAATGAGACAGAAAACTACTAAAATGATTCCTGCGACGCTTCCTCCTACTGCAATTCCAACGGTTTTTCTTGTCTGCGATCCGCCCCCCGAGGTATCCTTTGTTGAGATTGAACCATCTGTAGGAGTCGATGTCGGTGTTGACGTTGGAGATACGCTCGTCGACCCCTTCGATGGGCATATCAATCCAATCGGAGGGCCATATTCGCACTTGCAGGTAGAAGAACAACCATCTCCATCTAAAACATTGCCGTCGTCACATTCTTCTCCGAGGTCAAGCCGATTATTTCCGCAGCCCACAGGGGTGAGACCTTTCCCTCTTCCGATAATGTAGGGTACGCCGTACGTCCCATCCCCAAAAGAGAGTGTACCGGGTATCGTTACGTCTTCGGAGATTGCAATTGGAACGAAGCCACCTGTTTTGGGGAAGCTGTAAAATATTTCGTGAACGGAGCATGACCAATTACTCAGGTTTGTGTCGTTAAATCGTTCGAGGAGAGGGTGCATCGCAACTTTATGGACACTATCAGAGCCAAGGCATTCTTCAGAGGAGTCACTACTACTATTACCACTCCCGACAACAAATTCCCCAAGTTGATCCAAGACAGTTAGATATTTAGCGTCGCTGACGTGGAAATACTTGCTAAGAGACATGTAAAGTCCAGTGCCGTTTCCTCCGGCAGCGAACCTAAGCCCACCCGAAATGAGCTCCTCGGAATCAGGATAGTGGTTTGAGGTATCCGTTCCTATTATATAGTGGGCTCAGCAACACTGCAAATCATCAGAATTAGGGTTAGGAGATCACCCCAGAGGTAAAGGCCATACCAATTAATATGATATTCCCGGTAATTGCAGCCGTCCACACGAGCCTTGTAGACTCCAAAAACTCTAAGTCCTCTGGATCCAATGATATTGGGTCTCCTATCACTATCGCTTTGTATTTTGCGAAATCCTCCACTGCCATAGCCTTCCATTCCGTATCAGTAACCGTAAGGTAGGATAGAGGATTACCGTAGGAACTGCTGCTCGCAACATAATCCTCGTAACCAGTGAAATAGTAATGGAATAGCAAGTCCTCGGAGGCTACTAGCCGGGCGAGAGCGCCGATCGCGACTAGCAAGACGACGAAGAAGGAAGAACCCCCCTTAAGCATTTTGTGTTATTTTAGTATTTTTCCCGGTTTGACTAATCAAAGCTCAGAAAGACATGTTTTCCGTTATTTAAAAGGAAGGATAGAGACTTGTTGTAAGTGTTGGGAGAAATCTCCGTATTCTTCGTAGAAATTCATAAAGGGTCTTCTCTCTAGCCCGCCTCATGCGAGGGTCCTTCCGCCATTTTCTTGAAAACAGAAGAAACTAGCGGCCTAATTACGGTGCTCCTCTCAAAATCACAAAACCGCCATTCTTGTTGCTCTCTGTTCAACCTCATGACTTGCTATTCTGCTTTCTTTCGTTCCTGTTCATACGGTTCGGTGTTTACCGAAGGCTGTTATATTTCAGCTGTCTGGTCGACAGTTCAGCCGCACCCTGGTCCTAGCCTTCTTTCTGATGCAGTAATCTTAAGCTCAAGGAAAGCACCTCGCAGGACAGATATTCAATGCGTTTTACGATCTTTATTTTTCGATGTGGATGTCGTTAAAATAGATACAATATGCATTTTATATTAAAGTTAAATAATTTCATAGGGGAATTCGTTTCGGTTCATTCTAGTCACTGTTGAGATTATTTGAGGCAGTGTAAGTGGTTAGCGATTTATATTCTCGCAGCATCGTCCATTAATATCATTTGAACCAACATACAAATTTTAAGATGCAAGATACCCTATTTTTCTCTACTCACAAAGATTAATTTGTGGTATAGGGTTTATTTCTCCGCGCCACGGTTCCTTTGCCCCTTGTAAGCCCGATCGCACCGACCTGCCCGCCCGCATTCAAATCACCGATGGTACCAGGCAGCTTCTCCAACTTCTTTTTGCTGCCTCTCACCAGATCTTCGGGTGTAATATCAACAGGGCCGTTTATATTCAAGCCGAGAACAAACATGTTGAAGGTATTCAGTTTTTCCGCCCATCGCCTCCGGAACTGGTACAAGGCGGAGAGAACGATGATTCCCAGCGCCCATGCGCCGAGAAGCCCCAGGACAGCTTCTGGTGGAATCACTCCGCGCACGAGGGCTTTAGCTGGCGTTGCGAGATTGATATTTGGATTCGACCAACTTAGCGAGGTATCGCCATTGCCGTCGTACATTAGTTGTAAAGCATAGGAATGGTGTATCCTGAGTAGAATAGACCTAAGATCATCCGCTTGGATAGCACTCCCAAGATAGTCGTTTCCCTCCGACGTGATTCGCACTTCTCTCCAGTAAAACCCTGCGCTAGTCAATAAATTATAGTACCAATCGTTAAAAAAATTGCCGGTACTATATTCGCTAGGCCTGACATCTTCTTCGCCGTATCTAGGGGTGGCGCTGACCGCTCGAACCAGTACCCCGTGTTCGAAGCGCTCGGGTGTCAGATTTTGATTCAATAGGCCCAATCCTCGCGGCACTGGGGATGAAGGCGTAAAATTAGAGTAGGAAGCTCTAATACCATCTATGTTCGCAAACCCAGTATTTGAACTGGCGAAACAGCGGCAGCCGATCGCCTTTTGATTTCCGTATAAACCCCGCAACTCTTGAATTTCGTTGCCCTCAACGCCGCGCACCGGAATACTCATGTCACCACCGGATGAATTAAGGCGATCCGGTACATTCTGCCATAAAGCGACCTCTAGAAGCACTGGTTGGTTGATCCCTCCGAACGGCTCAGATTCTGCGTAATGTCCGCTCTGATATCCTGTCAGGTTTGACAGTGGTATACTAGTACCGACTTCTATGGTGGCATTGACCTCAGGTCGGTTGAGTTTCGTTGTGTTCACTCTGAGTAAAACTAATACAAATGGTGAAGTCTCTACATTTTCCTCAACTAGGTACGATGCGGTATTACCTTCCGGTCCTCTCCATATAGGACCCGGATCGGTCAAGTTTCTGCGTCGATTCAGTATAGTAAACTCTGTTGTGGAGTTAACGATGGTGCAATTGTAGCTAACTAGTAAGCCGAATACCTTTTTAGCCATAAACGGATAGTTTGCCTGCGGAGCGAGGAATATCGGGGTGGTTGCGTCGTCTGGCATATTATTTCGTTTTGTCACGTTCAAGGGCGTCCGGGAGCCTGCTACTGTATACAGCTGCCCACGAGGGAGCTCACCGATTAGACCACTCGTTCTCGCGCTGATCTCGCGAGTAAAAAGAGAGTCGGTATTCCTCCGACTAATCGGCAAAGATATCGAAAGTAGTATCAGTATATAATGCGACTGCAAGTGTAACAAAGTAATAGTATGAATATTCATAATGAATATAATGCAAGCTTCACTCACTTAAAATTAGTTTCATTTCGACCAAGGACGTTCCCACCGGTGGGCCCATTTCTGAGGTCAATGGCGAATCCTTCAACAGTTTGCATAGTAAGACCAGTGAAAGGCCACGCTATGAATCCGATGATATTGAGGACCGTGAGCATATTCCAGAGTAAACCGTTCCTTTGCCCAAAAATAGAGAGATTTCGAAGTATTGAAAGAAAACTTTTCACCCAGTTGCTCGGATCTGCAAAGCTATTGGCCGCTAGTTCTAGAAGCCTAAAGCCGTTGTCTGAGTTATCGCTTTTAGTTTGATCGTCTTGAAGAGATGCATTTACACTCTAGAGTTTGCAGGTGACCAAATCTTTGCCATCGTCATCGATGCAACCGAGCCTCCTATACAATAGGTTCCCAGATTTAACCCGAACGCAGATAAGACAAACCATGAGTAGCTCACGAATTCGGCATCGTCTAGATATCCCTTCATTATCCACGCCTCACCGCTCCCTTCGGGATATCTCAACCATCTTATATAGGTGAGAACATAGTATGCGATTAGGGTAAAGGGAATTATGATTGAAAATATCCCCCGAAGAATAAACCGCTCGAGAGGCTGGCCTATATCCGCGTCTTCAAGTAGCTGTTTCAGACAAGATTAGTGGGTGTTCGACCACGTTTGGATTTTTTTCATGGTTTGTTAACCTTGTCATCAGACTCGAGGTGGGTGGATTCGAACTATAATTACAATAGCTAGTGAGCCGTTGTTTGAGCGCGAGTTTGCCTACGCACTTCGACGGATGGTCTGACCAGTTCTCTCTGAAGATCGGTTATACTGATTTGTTCGACCGTTTTGCCTGCTATATCTTTGTGAACGATCGAACTCCACCATGGGCGTGCCGGACCGGTTGTAGGTGTTGTTCGCTCTGTAGAGGTAGTTTTTGTATCGTCCCGCAGGGCTTGATAGTCGCTATATCCCGCGCCAGAAGACATCTTCGATCCTAAGCCTACGATTCTTTGTATTTGAGATTTCAGTTCCTGAGTAACTAGAAGAATAGGTGAAAGCAAACAAAATGTGCGGTATATATATTGAAAGGCATGTAGACACCCTAGCTGAAATTTGCATGAGAGCCATCATCGCTATCGATATTTATTGATAGCGCATGCGCATGAGTTAGCAGTCAACAGATATCATGCTGCGCCGCCAAAACAATGTGATGCATGATTTGAACCGGCGCACCACATAATCGTGCTCAATGCTCGCAGCATGAAAGCCCCTCTTACAGTGCTCTAAATTTGGATCGATGAGTAATCAACAATAGGCTCGAAGCCTAAATAGTTTTCAATTCTTAGATTGCTAAGAGTTGGAATATCTATCCCGCTCGGTGAGTGGCTATAGTTGCGGGCACATGGGCGTTTACGATGGGGCTTTGATGTCGAATCCTGGTCTCAAGCCGTCGGGTTAATGTGTTTCCATGCAAGCGAATACGAGAACTAGTTAGCGAAATCTTAAAAGCGAGCTTCGAAGGAAGCGAGAGAATTGCCGAAATCATGAAAACGAGCTTCGAATGAAGAGACAAACCGACTTCATTTACCGGGAAATATATCATGAAGTCATGTGCGGGAGAGCTCGCTGATCCCTATCCGATTGTGCGTTTGTTCGGGAACTGCGCTTAAACGTTAACGTTCAAATACCAATAACCAAGCTGAGAGAAAAGTTATCTCGGCGTATACAAATTACATGCGTCTATATTGTAGAATCAGAGACTAATTATAAATTATAGATCTGTTGCGGCTGATGCAAGGTCAGAATAGTGCGGACTTGGTGGACAATCGACTCCTTTGGAAGAGGCGCCAGCTCGCCGCCATTCCTAAATGTCACATTGTGAGCCTGATTAGTTTATCAGGTTATGGCGCCGGCCTACGCAGTTGCTTAGGAGAATGCAAGCGTCCCTGTGACCATGATAAGTTGTCTGAGGTAAGGCTGAGGCAACCATATCGAAGGAGCAGAACAGTCGCTAGAAAACTTAGTTACCATTTTGCTACTGCCAGGAAACTTACAATGGAGACAAATTCGTGCTTCTTGGCTGTGCGCCGAGAATAGAGTACATGGGTGCTGTTGCAAAACTCTGGTCGCGTTGAAGCCGTTGATAAAAAACAATCAAGAGCTACATATCGAAGGCGAAATACAGCGCCAGTACTACCAAATATAAAATCATTTACCCCCGTTAACGTTTCGGAATGGAGCAACCGCTGAGACCCCAAAACTCCAAGATGCTTGCTCGGACCCTCCTTAGTATGCCGCATCAACTACCATAATATAATTCATTACGGTAGAGTTCACCGCCACAACACATACGTCCCCACGTCTCGTCGTGAGAGGGTCCGGGTCTGGTTTGCGGGGCAAGAGAGTCTAGAGGATGAGGAAGGTATCAAGATCCGCATGAGATATTTCGATTTTGCCGATTTTGCCGATTTTGCCGCATGTATATGCCCAGAATTATATTCTCGAAGTAGGATGTTTCTTTTTGCCGCGAGATATCGCTGTATCTCAATCACATGTTAACAGCAATTCGGGAATTTGAACTATTTTCACCCCTGTCTACAGGTTATACATAGTAGAGTTAGTTGCGCGATAAAATTGGTCCCAGCAGGCGGGATTTCTTGCTGCACATGCCAGGATTAATTTGAGGTTGTGCATTTACGCCGGATCGGAGAAGTCACTGTGTACTGAAATCCCAACAACTTGATTGGTGTTGACCTTCCGGGCTGCCTGAAGCGACCTTGAAGAACCCCTCTCCGTAGCTCCAACATTAAACGCTTCCGTCCCGTCGACCGCCTGGACCGCAACATTAACATTGTATATACTGAGCATTTTTCTTTAGCGATTGAAAATATGAGGTCTTCTATAGCTTGCAACAGTCTCGGTTTCTTACGAATAGCGCGGTTTCGTTCAACACCAATTGTTACGAGATCAGTCTTCCACTCGAGGGGCCAGCTACAGGTTCGCAACAATGCTGCAGTGGCGTTCGCCTCGGATCCAGTTCACGATCCGGGACTGCAAACTTTGACGGTCGGTAGTCTCGACAGACAAGCAAATGCGAAGAGAATATTGCAAGATGCGGTAGCTGCTTCTTCCCCGAGACAGAACTGGACTAGGGATGAGATCTCTGGCATTTATTATCAGCCGTTGTTAGAATTGGCGCACCAAGCTGTGAGTCTGCATACCGGTTGCCCAATATTTTCAAAGCAATACCAACAACACATATATATATATATATATTTTCAGGGTGATAGAATACACCTAGTTAACGAATCTCACAAAGTTAGAGCTTGGTTCATCGTCGGTTCCACAATCCCGGTGAGGTTCAACTTTGTACGCTCATGAACATCAAAACCGGTGGTTGTACCGAAGACTGTTCCTACTGTGCCCAAGCGACGCGCTATCAAGACGGTACCGGCCTCGAAGCCAAACGTGTAGAAACTGTCGAATCTGTCCTCGCAGCCGCCAGAATCGCCAAGGAAAACGGTAGCACACGTTTCTGCATGGGCGCCGCATGGCGAGACATGCGAGGCCGCAAGAATAGCTTAAAAAACATCACTGAGATGGTCAAAGGTGTTAAAGAAATGGGCATGGAGGTTTGCGTCACTCTGGGTATGATTGATGGCGAGCAAGCGAAGCAACTCAAGGAGGCTGGATTGACGGCGTACAACCACAACGTCGATACCAGTCGAGAATTTTACCCCAATGTTATTACGACAAGGACATATGATGAAAGACTCAAGACGCTTAGCCATGTCCGTGATGCGGGTATCAACGTCTGTTCTGGCGGTATCCTCGGCTTAGGAGAGTCGTCTGAGGACCGGATCGGTCTTCTTCATACTGTCTCTACCCTGCCTTCACACCCCGAGAGTTTCCCGGTCAACGCCCTGGTTCCCATTAAGGGTACACCGTTAGGAGATACACCACCCATCCCCTTTACCAGCGTGCTGAGGACAATCGCGACTGCACGGATTATCATGCCCGCAACCATTATTCGAATTGCCGCAGGGCGGAAGACGATGTCGGAAGAAAAGCAGGCGTTATGCTTCATGGCCGGCGCGAATGCCATTTTCACGGGTGAAAAGATGTTGACTACCGATTGCAATGGCTGGGACGAAGACAGTGCGATGTTTGGTCGTTGGGGTTTAGTCCCGATGAAGAGTTTTGATAAGCAACCTGTTGAGCATGCTGGGGATATCCATACCGCGACTGCTTGATTCTATCTAATTTAATTAACTGAAAAGAAATTTCTAAAAAATTATGTATAAAATAGCTCGTTTTCGTGAGCATTCAGTAATTACAACTTGCTCATTCCACCCGTAAGAGCAGGCTTGGTAGCTCGTAGATGGCTAGGCGTTTCCTCGACTAGTAGCCGCTCCTGAAGCCACTGCTCGATTGCCATGCAAAATCCACGCACCTCCGCCATTGTATTCGCTGCATGAATACAAAGCCGCAATCTATCTGTGCCCTTAGGTACTGTTGGAGCCACAATCGGCCTAATCATATACCCTTTCTGCTGGCAATACTGGGCTAAGCTTCGTGCCTCTTCTGAAAAGACAGGAATAATGGGCGACTCCGGTGGGGCGATATTGATACGAAATAGCTGCGGTGGTGGTCTGTATCTTTGACATATTGACAAGAGAAGAACGTGTGCGGTGTCGATTATTGAAAAGAGGTCTTTGAGAAGCCCATCTGCCCGGCCTGATCTTAGGTATTCGTATGATGCCTGAATTGCTGCAAGCATGGGATACGCCATGGCAGTCGTGTATATGAGGCTCCGAGCATAGTTGATGAGATATGATCTTGTAGTAGGTGTACAAAGAACGATGGCTGAATGAAAATAAATAAAATATATACGTTATTATTGGCCAGCTCGGAGTTCAAATGAAACAAGATGTATCGATGCTTACCTCCCGCACATCCCATGGCTTTACCAAACGTATGAACTCGAGCCCATATGCGATCTTCCAGACCCAGGTGACACACTAGACCTCGCCCCCGCTCTCCAAGCCACCCCGTTGAGTGAGCCTCATCGACGATTATATATCCATTTCCTGCGGGGAGCCACCGTTCAACGCATTCAACTATTCTCGTCAGTGGGGCGACATCACCATCCATGCTGTATACGCCCTCCACCGCAATGAATATATTCTTTGTCCCACGTTCGAGACTTTCGCGGTCATCTCCTTCTAGCAAGCCACGCAGAACATCATCCAAGGACATCAGTTTAGATGAAGCGGGCACGTCCGCCTTTATCACGCAATTGTGTGCAAATGGAATCGTCCTCGCCCTACTCAGCTTCATTCCGTCGTGAACACTGGCATGGATTAATTCATCATATACCATATAGTCTTCTGGTTGCGGCGCACAACTGAAGAGGCCAGTATTCGCTTCAAACCCGGAATTAAAGAGCAGTCCGGCTGGGGAATTATGGAAAGCAGCAATCTCAACTTCTGCTTTCTCTGCGGCCGCCGTGTTGCCGTCCAATAGACGGGAGCCCCCCGATCCAAGCGCGAATGCCCCTGCTTCTTCAAGTTTTGAAAGGTATTCTTTTCTAAGGTCGGCATTGTTCGATAAGGAAAGGTAACTATTTGACGAAAAGTCAACTAAGCCAGGACCGCGAACCGTTAGTTTGCGAAGACGATTCTGAGCTTCTCGACGAGTAAGGATGGATTTGTATATCTCGTCGAGATGATTTCTTGAGTTTGTCATGATCGCAGTGGCACCAATCAGATCTTTTTTTTTTCCCCGACAGAATTTGGTGGGTCTCAGTTTAAATTTCCGTCGTTCCTGAGTGCATTTGTACTACCCGCACCCCGGGTAGTACATATACGCACCTGCAATTGTTGGTGCACCCGCCTGCCATTCTGGTCCTGACTAACGGGACAGCAGTGGTGGCCTATGGCTTATTCCGTGCGATCTCGGCCTTGGCTAAAGCTTAACCTCTTCAAAAAAATTACTTATTTAAGTAATTGTTGGGGAATACTGAGCTTTCATAATTAATTTCAAGGAACTGTGGGAGCGGCATTAGCGCCGTGGGGGTCGACTTTCCGGGTTTCGAAATTCAAGGGTTGCAGTTTATGTTGAGTGCCGAGGTGTGGTTTCACAAGCTCCGACAATATCAATTACATGTTGCCATATACTCCACTAACTAGGCCTTTGTGCTCGCAACGAACGAAAGGAACAAAAAATCCGAAATTTTGATATTTACAACAACCAGACCTAGTATGAAGTCACCGCTGGCTTCGCTGCTTTGGCGATCGTTACGGGTCTACCAGATATTTGGTGCGAATACAGATGTTGGGAAGACAATATTCACAACACTACTAGCCCGGACGGCGAAGAAACTTTGGGAGGATGAGCAAATCGCTTATTTAAAACCGGTTTCGACGGGAGCGGAAGACGAAGCTGATGATAGGTGTAAGCTGCCATGCTCTTGGTATCATGCTTCTGCAATATATTTTCAGAGGTAGTGTGTGGCAATTGAACTTGAGCAATTAACCGGAGATATATATAGAATATTGAGCATAGTCCTACGAAATAGATATATTTTTAATCATTTGATGCGAGTAGGCACATACGCCGTTTCGCGCCTGGCGTATCATGCTCTACATTGTACCAATACGATATTCCCTGCAGTCCGCATGCAGCCGCAATCGCATCTGGAAGGGTAAGAAAGTCTGGAGCCATTGGAAGTTTCAGAAAGAGTATTGATTTGAATACGAGAAACAGCCTATCCCAACAGACGATACGCTTCTAGCTAACTGCCGAAAATTTGCGGCGCAATGTGCCGGCAAGGAGCAAGGCTGGCTCTTCATCGAGACCGCTGGGGGTGTTCACTCGCCCGGTCCATCCGGGAAAACGCAGGCTGATCTGTATATTCCATTGCGCGCACCGTCAATCCTAGTGGGTGATTCTCGTCTAGGAGGTATTTCGCAGACCATATCCGCGTTTGAGTCCCTCCGGATTCGCGGCTACGATGTGGAAAGTGTTCTTTTGTTCGAAGATGATATATATGGGAACTATCAGTATCTGGCGGAATATTTCAAGAAAAATTATGATATCCCGGTTGTTGGATTATGCAAGCCGCCTAAGCGACATGAAGACCTAGAGAAAGATGCCGAATCGTTGGAGAGTTACTACAATAGTAAAGACTCCAAAGAAGTGATTGGGAGAGTGCTGGAGACTCTCAACCAGGCCCATCAAAACCGGATATCGACTTTGGATGGGATGGCTAGTAGAGCCAGTCAGCATATCTGGTATCCATTCACGCAGCAGAGCCTCGTTCAGCCTAAGGACATAATGACAATTGACTCCGCACACGGCGATTACTTTCAGACTTTATCGGCCCCTACCCAGAATAATGAACAGCCAGTTTTGCAATCTTCCTTTGACGCCTCCGCTTCATGGTGGACCCAAGGCCTCGGCCACTCCAATCCCAAACTCACTCTGGCGGCGGCATACGCCGCCGGCCGCTACGGTCATGTCATGTTCGCCTCTGCCATCCACTTGCCCGCCATGTCGCTGGCTGAAATGCTTCTCAAATGCATGAAGAACCCACGTCTCAACCGCGTCTTCTACTCTGACAATGGCAGCACTGGCATGGAAGTAGCCATCAAGATGGGCCTACGTGCGGCTCGAAAGCGCTACGGTTGGGATGTCAGCCAAAAATTGGTTATTCTAGGACTCAAGGGAGCGTATCACGGTGACACTATCGGCGTGATGGACTGCGCTGACCCAAGTATTTACAACGAAAAAGTTGAGTGGTATCAGGGTAAAGGATACTGGCTAGATTACCCTACCATTCTATGTAATAACGGTGAGTGGAGTGTTACGGTAGCAGATAGTCTAAAGGGAAAACTCGGCGAGGGACGAAATTTCGCCTCTCTGGTAGATATCTTTGACATGGAGGCTCGGGAGGCACGTGGAGAGCATGCGACCTACGAGGAGTACATCACATCAACTCTCGAAAAATGTAAAAGCCAGGGTCTTAAGTTTGGGGTGTTGCTGTTAGAGCCCATTATCTTGGGAGCGGGTGGCATGGAGTTTGTGTATGTTAACCCCATCCCGAGTTCTAATCGGAGTCTATAAATAGGGTTGTATACTGACAATTATTTTCTAGTGATCCCCTATTCCAGCGTACTTTGGTCAAGGTGGTCCGAAAGTCACCACAGCTGTTCGGGAGTGCTACCCAAGATTTTTCGGAGCTTGCGACCAACCCTAACGAATGGACCGGTCTGCCGGTCGTTTTTGACGAAGTCTTCACTGGTATCTACCGTCTAGGGCGCTTCACCCCATCATCTTTCCTGGATGTCTACCCGGATATCTCAGTACATGCAAAGCTGCTAACTGGTGGTCTGATACCGCTTTGCGCGACCCTCGCCTCTGAAAGTATCTTCGAGACATTCTTGAGTCCTGATAAGACGGACGCCCTACTTCACGGACATAGCTACACCGCTCATCCTATCGGCTGTCAGGTTGCATTGGAATCAGTAACGGAGATGAAGTCGATGGAAGAGCGAGGCGAGTGGAATTGGGCGAAACTTCAAGGCTGGATGTCTTCGGAAGCTATATCACGTAGCGATGATAAGCTTCAAGTTTGGTCCATCTGGCCTCACGAATTCGTTAAGGCCTTGTCTCGCCAAACGGATCGTATTATTGGTGTTTGGGCTCTAGGAAGCGTACTTGCGATCCACCTGAAGGATACAACAGGCTCCGGATACAACAGTAGCGCAGCGGTCAGTTTACGTGATCGCCTGAGCATCGGAAGAACAGAGAGTGAAGGAGGCCCATGGAACGTCCACAGCCGGGTTCTAGGGAATGTTCTCTATGTTATGGCCAGCCAGGTAACAAGTGAGGCGAGTGTGAAGCAGCTTTCGGAGTTGTTACTGGAGAGCCTTAAACAGGGACGCGAGCTCTAAAAAGATGACATGCGTATGGAATTTGGTTGCACCAGCTGTGACGCCCAGAGCGTGTATTTATCTATACAGTTGTGTCATGGCAATTCTGTATAATCAAAATGTTGTATTTACGGCGAAAAAAGTTTTGATTAAAAGAATCCTCGTGTTTCAAAGAATGGGTAATCCATGATGGCTGATCCCAGTGAGATGGTAATTCTCATACACGATTAAGAAGATTTGGTATCCCGGTATCCCGGATAACGGGCTCGTGGAAACGCTCTCGTGGCTGCTGTTGTATGTTTTTTCGCCAATCTGCGCCAAGACAATCATGAGCATCGGATTTATTCGCGGTCGGAGGCCAGCCAGGAACATGTTGCCCAATTCTCCGATATAACCCGAGCGCTCCCTGTCCGTTGAATCACGAAGAGACCCCAGAATGTCGATTTTTAGAACGGGTACTCCGGGATCAGCAAAAAAAGGAAAGGGAGAGAGAAAAAAAAAAATTAAGAAGAATAAAAGCCCGAATAATATTTTGGATTCATCTTCTGATATCAACTGATTCTGGTCCTATTGAGAAACGAGTGAGAATCAATTTCAACACAGAATGGCACAAGATGCTCCGACACACCCATCCTCTCGGTACAGTGGCTGGTAACAGCCTCAGAAGAAGGACTTTGGCTACTATCGCAAACGCTCAGAATATAAGAAGTTTACCCTCACAGACTGCTGAAAATAAATCAGGTAATACACCAATAAATCCTACCATATCATGATCATGATCAGCTGCTAATTGAACTCAGGCAGAGAAAGGGTTGTTATCCTAGGATCAGGGTGGGCAGGATTTACTCTTTCGCGACATTTGGATAGAAAGAAATTTGAGACGATTGTAGTCTCGCCACGCCCATACTTCGTCTTCACGCCGCTTCTGGCTTCAACAGCTGTCGGAACACTAGAGTTCCGAACAACACTTGAGCCCGTTAGAGCGCGCAACACCGATGTTGAATACATACAAGGCTGGGCGGACGATGTCAGCTTCGATCGCAAAACTTTGACGATTGAAACTATAGCCGGTCGGTCTCCGGATGGCTCGAACTCTGTCGGGGCGAATCAAAACCAGAAAGGAGAGCTTTTCGATATTAGCTATGACAAACTCGTTGTCGCGGTGGGATGTTACAGCCAAACTTTTGGTACTAAAGGTGTCCGAGAAAACGCCCTATTTTTAAAAGACGTCGGAGATGCGAGGAAAATTCGGAGGAGAATCCTAGAATGTGGGTTTTTTTCTCCTTTACGTGCGTACTCTGTGCTAAGGATCTTAGGTTTTGAAACGGCTTCACTCCCTACAAGCTCGGAATTTCTTAGAAAGCAGCTCCTGAACTTCGCCATCGTGGGCGGTGGACGTAAGTATCAAGATCTTCTTCCCCAAGTTTTCTGTCCCACAGGTTTGTAATTTTCTAACTGGCTACTTTATGTAGCGACTGGGGTTGAATTCGCTGCCGAGTTATTTGATCTTTGCCATGAAGATCTCAGTCGATTGTACCCAGCGCTGCTACCACATGTTAAGATTTCCATCTACGATGTGGCGCCGAAGATACTTCCAATGTTTGACGCCAAACTTGCAACGTATGCCTTGAATCTCTTCAAAAGAGACGGAATCAATATTAAGACGGAACATCATATCCAAGAACTACGACCAGGGCTTCCTGGAAGTGAGGGAGATATTTCCGAAGCTGCGGGATGTTTAACACTCACGACTAAAGAAGAAGGAGACATTGGCGTGGGAATGTGTGTATGGTCTACTGGGCTGATGATGAACCCATTCGTCCAAAAAGCTCTAGACTCGGTTCATACATATCCTACATCATCAGCAATTTCAGACATCCACCAAACAGGGTCGACTCCCGTGTCCGAGCAAAAATGGTCGATAAAACGTCACCCCAGAACTGGAGGACTCATCGTTGACGACCGCTTTCGCGTGAAACTTGTCGAGCCCAAGCTATCAGCTGAAGCGACGGTCTCTGATGTGTTCGCGATTGGCGATGTCTCGGTTTTGGAGAGATCGCAGCTCCCTGGGACAGCCCAAGTCGCGAATCAGGAGGCTAGATGGCTAGCAAAGCATCTGAACAGAGGCACCATAAACTCCCATCGCTTTAACTTTAGGAATCTGGGCGTGCTAACATACCTCGGGGGAATGAGAGCGATAATGCAAACTGATGGGCGGGATCTCAAGGGGTAAGTTCGATCCTCTCGCCGTGTTTTCTGTCGTTGCGTACTTTCCCATAATCCGGCTTCCTGTCAACTAACTTCGTTTTCGCAACAGGAGAACAGCTTGGCTCATATGGAGGGGTGCATACCTAACCAAGACAGTGAGTTTGCGAAATAAGCTACTGATACCGATATACTGGGTCATAAATTGGGTATTTGGAAGAGATATATCCAGATTCTAATCCTCAGTTTCTACGATTGGCAAATCCACCAATCCGAACCTTGATGCGTGTAAGATACTGCATATTCCGGCGTTTCTCGATAGGATTTACTGTCAGACGTCTGGCCACAAACATGGAAGTGGCAGCTAGCCCCAGCCTTGACAGTTTTCATCCATCACCATATTACCTATCATGTACTATAATCTCCCCATTACATTAGAAAAATCATCTAGGGATAAGTTCCTGGACGATCGTTTCCATTATGTTGGAATGATGTAGCCTGCCGTGAAGACCCTGAACCAGACAGCCTTTTAACACGAGATCAAAACTGCATCGAGAAGTTGTGTATCTTGAAAAGTAAATTCTCATATGTCCTTACCCTGCGTTAACCTGTGTTTGAATTCTCTAGGACTTCGGTATGAGGTGTTCTAGTATCTTTCTAGATTGCCACATGTAATTTAGTGTTCCGTTGTAAGACTTTTAGCTAGGGTGCCGGTTCGACAGTCGGATATTTCGAGGGAAGCTCAAGTTTGTTCAATTATGATACTTGTACAAATACTGATTGGTAAGCTGAACTCCGGTTTGATCCCATGTGCACATGTATCAACGAGTGACTGCATGCCGCAATCTGTACCCCTGCATAGCTCCAAGCCTGCAGCGTGTGCCACATACACTTGCGAAATACGATAACACATATCAAGCAATCCTGGGTTCAAACCATCCTCGCGGGAGCCGGCACAGGTACCTAACCCAGCTTCGTACCACCGCTCTATACGGGTTCCAATTGCGACCAAGATTTTTGCACAACTAATAAAAATTTCTTTACAGGCTTATCCCTCCCATCCGAATTCAATACGGCTTGGGCCGGGATTTTCTATCTCTGCCATCGGAAACGCCGCTCGTAAATGCTAGTTTCCAGCAAGTATATCTTGAGTACACCGGGTATGCCCAAAATTTCTATTGATCGTGATGCAAAGTAGTCATTTTCAGTTGACCAGCTGGTCTATTCAAGCTATGTGGATTCAGTGCCTCACAATGGAGTTCTTTTGGCCAGCTCCGTACATGTATCTAAAACTCCTTCCGTCGAGAGTGTGAAAGTTATTGCCATTATTTATGCGTATTATTTGATAGTCTAAGGAAGACGGGGCCATATCCATCGCAATTGGCGGGCCACCCGCCTAAACTTCGCAGCGTCGATTTTATGTCGGGAAGAGACTTCGTCGAGTTTGTGATCCTTGCTTGGATTAATCACCTCACGGACTGAGTGGTAATTTGGAGCCCTGCAAAGCATGGCCGCTATGCGATAGAATTTCCAGCGCAAAGTGTACTTTGCCATCATGTACACGTAGACCGGGAAATGGCGATGTGTGACAAAAGGGGGTATCTTTCGAACTGGGAATCCATCATAATGGGCTCGAATAATTGAGAACAGAACGTCAGAGCTCTCGCTGAACTTCTGCCAGGGTGTTTCCGCAAGGCGACGCTCATGCAACTCTTCGCGAAGTCTATCCCGATACCATGACGGCGGTGATTGACGTGATAAACCCAGCATTCTGTGCCAGCGTCTCAATAATTTATCGATGATAGGACGCATTTTTGGGGAGCTTTGCCACATTGGACGGCTTGAGTAAGTCTATCGGCTGGCTCGGTGGAGGGCGAACTGACAAGGATGAGGAGGGCAGCATACAACAGAGATGGATATCTGACTCGCGACTGATCTGAGCAGTGAATAAAGGTAAACTTAGCTTTATCCTTCGACTTGTTCTTATGGTGGGTGACGAAAACAAAATTGAGAGCTCACCTATATGTCGAGTGCCGTTCCAAAATAACATTAGCGCAATGTAACAGTACATGCACATATATGTGAGGGCACAAAATTTATGAATATATGAAATGTGCCTGGAAAATCAACAAATCCATGCTAGCAACTTTGTGAGACTAGCGTACTTTACTTAGAATTCCACAAAAGGGTAAAGCGCACCTTAGTTTGATCTATCGCATAAAGATTCTCGAATCCATGGATCCAATAGTAGTGGCTAGTTCAAATAGAAGACCCCTGAAAATTTTTAAGAAAACCCGGATACCGGCAGGACACGCATATGTTGCCTGAAAGGCTTTGATTCCAGGCAACATTTGACCATTATGCTTATCCTTACCTTTCTCAATAACCTGATAAGTTACACGGAATAGTAGCATTGAAGATATCCGTCACAAAGAAAATTTCTACCGCCAAAAAAATCTGTCGGCTGCCTGCTAGTGGTCTGACCATGGTAGTGTGGGAGTAGCAATAGGTGCAGGGAGTCTTCCAAATGGTTCCACCAACCTATTTTTTAGTCCTGATGATGCTAGAAGAATGAATCTGTTAGTACCGCCGCTTTTTATGGTGCTATTATCACAAATTAAAAAAACACTCTATCAGACTTCTTGATATACGGTCGACTTCACCTGATGGATATAAGGTAAAGTGATGACCTCTGATTTATCTCTATCCTCATTTATATATCGAAAAGGTTCATATCGAGCCATTAATCCGATAGTACTGTGGTGGGTCGGCGTTAGAACTGGCGACAGTATTCCCCAATTCTAAATAATTTATTCTCTCTATAACTTGGAAACCATGTCTACTACAGTGCAGCGTATTACTGGCGAGGCATCTGGAGACTCCATCGCCAGGTCGAAACCAATCGTTGTCGGCATATATGGCGTGCCAGGTAGTGGCAAAACCTTCCTACTCAAAAAACTAGAACTAGAGCTCGAAAACCAGCCATTCCTTTTGTATGAGGGATCCAAAGTCATTGCGGATCTTGTCCCTGGCGGTCTTGAATCGTTTAAGGGGCTAGATGAGCAGCAGAAGTCGCATTTCCGCGAGCTCGCTATCACGAAAATCAGGGATGAATGCGTCACGACAGGTAAGGTCGGGATTGTAGCCGGGCATTTGATGTTCTGGTCTGAGAACGACAACAACGGGCAGCTAGTGTGCACTCAAAGCGACATGGAGACATACACGCATATACTGTACCTAGATGCACCTGCTGAAGTTGTTGCAGAGCGCCGACTGAATGACAAGAACAGAATACGACCTCATATGCCTATCAAAGATCTACACAAGTGGATGGAAGCCGAAAAGACACATTTACGCCGTTTATGTTTTCAGCATGGGATTATCTTTTCAATCTTAAGCCACCACGAAGCATTGATCAGGAAAGTATTATCCATACTCCACGACTTCCAGCACCACGATGAGGAGGTCAATCTGTCTCGGGCCCTGAGCAGAGTGGACAGCATTTTCCCTACTAGCGAGAAACGGCCAGATACAGTGCTAGTCTTAGACGCCGATAGGACTTTAGCGCCGCAAGATAGCGGGAAAATATTCTGGCAGAAACTCTCTAAATATCGACAGTTCCAGGGCCAAGATTATCCATTGAAGGCACTCTTTAGCAGCCCTTTGGGCTACTCATACGTTGCTTTTCGACAGGCCACTTTGCTATACGAAGAAGTAGCGAATGAGCAAGAATTTGACGACCTCTGCGAGGATGTGGCGGGAGCCGTCACCATGTACCCTCAATTTGTGTCGTTGTTGAAAAGCTTAGAAGAGCAACGACATATCGGGGTTTTGGTCGTCACTTGTGGCCTCCGACGGGTGTGGGAGAAGATCCTTGAGAGGGAAGGTCTCTCCAGCAAGATAAATGTTGTTGGTGGAGGTCGGATTACAGACGGCTTCGTCGTCACCGCCGCAGTGAAAGCTGCTATCGTAGGCCGTTTGAAAGCTTGCAATACACGCGTGTGGGCCTTTGGCGATAGCGTTCTAGACTTGCCGATGCTAAAGGCGGCCGATCAAGCAATCGTTGTGGTCGGCGAGGAGCACGCGAGGAGTAAGACTATGGAAGCTGCTTTGCTAACCGCCATCGAGAATGATGGACTTTTAGCACGACAATGTATCATTCCTTCCACCGCAGCCCCACGTCTGGATAAAGTCAGACTACCCACAATCGAACTCACGGATCCAGAGTTAATCAAATCTATTATCAGCCCCCGCCATCAAGTCACCCTCCAAGTTATCCATGCCACTAGCAGAAACGCAGCCAAGGTGCTCATGACGCCAATGCGCGATGCGACGGTTGCAGGTCCAGCACTAAGAGAAGCTCATCGTCGTGTCGGGTGGTACCTTGCTACCGAATTCTTAACAGAAGCAATTGGGATCGAAGAGTATTCAATCCCACATGTTCAGGGAAACAAAACTAAGGGTTACCAGCTACAGCACGAAGATAAAACAACCATCGTGGCGTTGATGCGTGGTGGGGAACCTATGGCTCTGGGGGTCAATGACGCATTCCCTTTAGCCATGTTCGTTCACGCGAAAAATTCCGAAGATATCACGGCTCAGCACCTAGCGAAACGGCGCACTGTTATACTTGTTGATTCGGTAGTCAACAGCGGCAAGACCATAGTAGAGTTTATTAAACAAATTCGGAACCTGAGTACCGAAATTCAAATCGTAGTGGTTACGGGAGTCCTACAGGCTCAGTCGATCTCGGAGGGAAGTCTCATTCAATCACTTGCCCAAGAGTTCACCGACTTCAGCATCATTGCGCTTCGAATCTCAGATAACAAGTTCACTGGTAAAGGGATGACAGATACGGGTAACCGCCTTTTCAATAGCACACAACTTCCTTAACAGCATCTCTTGCTTGCTCGTATCGATCCAGGAGACACTAGGGGTGATATCGATATCTAGATTTTTTTTTCGGGTTTGCAAGATCTTTAGTATATATCTCGCACCACTCCATTAGGCTTGGAATAGCTATTATGTAACTTGAGACGCTTAGAAAACGGTTTACTAGTTAGCTGAGAGCTACTTTATCTTTTCGCCGTCTTCTTAGCTATAAAATGAAATCTAAATCCTACTGTATACGCCTTGCTACTTCGAATCACTTCGGACCAATTGTTCAATTGCAATTAATACCTGAGATTCTAAACTCCAATGCTAGTATTATCTTCCTGCCTAGTTAGGCTGCCGCTAATAATCCGGTAAACGGGAACCCTGCAGCCACTCCCGACTAAGTAGTTTCTCTAGAGTTCACTGGACTACCCATATCTCGGTCTAGCTAAACCTATTCCTAACCAACCTTTAACACATCTCGATTCGAATCTGACTCGAATTTGGTGAAAATTGCAATCCGACTACAAAGGTATGATGTTCTAGTCAATTCAAATTTCTGCTCATAAGGAAATGCTTAGAAGCGCGAGACATGAAGAACTGAAAATTACTACTGACAAAATGTTATATCGACAACGCGCTGGAGGTAAGGCGTTCGGCAATACACATACGATTATATGCTTGTCGTGTTTGACAATGAAAACCTCAAGATATCTAAGAGAAGGATTCGGGCTGCAGAGGCTTACTTAGGGCTGAGCGATATTACCCCGCTTTGTAAGCGAAGGACTGGCGGAGAACGCATGGGCAATATAATATGCGAATTCGATGTATATTGATCCCAGTTAATGGGGCAAAGGCATTGATATAAAGATCGGGAAAATCGCGCGAGAAATATATAACAGCATCAGAAGGCATTTAAAAAGGTCTAGAGCAATAGGCCCAAATGAGTGGATTCGAAATTGCAGGAGTAGTCCTCGCCGGACCGGCAGTCGTCCAGCAGCTCATAAAAGTCTCCATCGAGGGGTATCGAATATTCCAGGACACAAAACTTGTAGGGAAAGAGTACCAGCAGCTCAAGCATGAGCTGGATATACAACAAGAACGCTATTTAGACTGGCTCAGGTCGCTGTCGGCCTGTGGAGGCGATCTATCGAATGTCTTCGACCCCAAGTCTCGTCGCTATGAACTCGTTCTAACCACCCTTGCGATGATAGCTGGGGTATTTGCTGAAGTGGATCAGCTGAATCGAAGATATGGCATCACTCAGGTCGTTCCTGAGGAATCAAGCGATGTTGTAGTTGTAGGCGAGGCAAAATCGCCTGTAAGGAGTGAAAGGCAAGGCTTTCGGAAATTTTTGAATATTGGCAAGTCAGCGTTTGGTAAAAGCCGGAAGGAAACTCCGAAGAATGACCGGCGGCAGCTAGCACAAGGTCAAAGTTTCGAGTGTTTCAAGCCCACGGAAGTCAAAGAATCTCGAAAAACGGATTTCGGCCTTGTGCTAAAGCAGGAGCTGCTGCCTTCGGTGTCCACTACTGAATGTGGCGCCACTGACCTCGAAAATCATCTACGGTCCCTCCAAGAGAATGATCTCGAAGTCCAGGTACCAGGGCTAGAGAGACGCGCCACAGAATTAGCTATGGCAGCAGAGAAATATCAACAAGCTCTGCCAACGTATCGGAAGTATCTATGGAAGTTTGATAGCAAAGAAAGATTGGAAAGTTTTGTGGGAGACTTGACAAAATATATCACCTATCTTGAAGTGTTGACAAATAACCACTTTAAACGTAAGTAGCAAAACTTTCAAGACTTTTCATGTCAGAAGGAAAGAAGCTTACATCGATTCTCATATGTTAAGAAAGTGGCCTAATTGCAATCGCCCTTCCTGTTTCATTCCAGGAGTTTAATGTGCCGATTGAACTTCCATTTCCCCAGCTCCCGACGTTCTGCGGGCGTGAGGGTATTCTTGACGATATGGTGCAGAATCTTCGGCCCGAAGAACTGAAAAATGATTCTCAAGGTCGCCAAATAGTGGTATTACATGGCATGAGTGGTCTAGGGAAGTCGCAAATTGCTCTAGAATATGCTTACCGTTATGCCAGATATTATAGCATGACTCTCTGGGTTGACGTTACAGACTGGACTACTATTCACAATAGCTGTAGCCAAATAGTAGCTTCAGTAATTGCTCACTATGCGGTAAAATATATATCCAACCCCGAAAATATGTTTGCAGCTATTGCGATAGATCTCAAAATCCCAGGGCAAATCGACAACACAGGTCAACTAATAGGAAATGCGCAAAAGTCCCCATGGAAGGTGGTTCGGAACTGGCTTGCGAGAAAAGAGAACTCTCGATGGCTACTCATTGCTGACGGACTGAACGACGAAGAAGATACAGAAAAATTACAAGAAGTGCTCCCCGCCGGATCTCATGGACATATAGTCGTTACATCAAGAGTCACAGTCCCCGACTGCAAAATACTTGATATACCTGTGATGGACAAGGACTCCGGAGTACGCTTGCTTCTCGGAGAAAAGTTCGATACAGTCAGCGAAAAAGGTAACCCTTCCATTTTCTCAAGCGAAGCTACAGCCGGCTTGTTCGCAGATGTGATTAATTTTTAAATAGTGAAAGAGACGGTAAATAAAATAGTAGATATCCTCGGAAATCTCCCACTGGCAATTGCACAAGCAGCGGCGTATATCAGTATGCGAAGAATCGACTACATACGATATTTAGAACGGCTTATGAAAGATTTAGTGGGCCTTATTGGCCAAGTGATACCTGGATACAAAAACGGGGTATTCTCGGGATGGAGGCTGTCTGTTCAAGCTTTGCGCAAACATCATCCGGACTGTGTTCCACTGCTAAGACTCTGTTCCTTCTTGAGTCCCGATGGTGTTTCCGAAGAGCTTCTTCACCGAGGAATCGGCGCCATGGACTGGCTTCAGAATGGTAATCCTATCTCCCCTGGTAACTTGAGTAAGCCGAAGTGATATAGAAGCTTACATAGATGGATTGATTCTTCATTCAGATCAGGCCCGACTAGAAGACGCCATTGACCATTTGGTTGAATACGGGCTGGCTAAACGTTTATTGGTAACGTCGTCAGGCTCCAAGCCAGTCGAATCAATTTGGATTCACCATCTCGTTCAACGTTGGGCTCGAAACGCCATCTACGACAACGAACTCACTATGAACGAAGTGGATCAAGATCGCTTGCAAATACTTCACAAAAACGGCGCACGCGATGCCATCAGAATGGTAGGCTGGGGTATCAAGGGCGAAGACGTCGTTTTGAAGCCCCGCGAATGGATCTACGAAAGAGAAAACTGGGCGCATCTCGTGTTGTGTTGCAAGGAGTACATTCCGAAATACCGATTCGAAGACGGTTCAACGAAAGATGGCAAACTAGGATGGGCGATGCGCAACTTGGGGAGCTGGAAGTATCGATGGAACGAATATCAAGATTCACTGGATCTTGCGAAACGGGCCGTAAAAATACTGGAAATGGCGGTGGCTGAAGATGCATCTTGGGAAGAACGATTCCTTATGGCAAAACAAGAAGAAGCCGAGCAATACGTCCTTAGCCGCGATTACTCAATCGACCTCTATGCGTCCATTAGCGAAATCGGCAACAGACAAGAAGCCTTGCTCGGAAAGGATCATCCCTCACGCTTATTCACTGGCGCTTTACTTGGTTACTACCTTAAGACCATTGGTAGGACGACTGAAGCCCGGGACCTTCTACTGAAGTATTTTGCAAGAATGGAAGCGGTGATGAAAGAAGAAGATCTCATATACACAGTTACTATCGGCCATCTGGCGTCAGTCTACATGGAACTCGGGGAGTTTGACAAGGCTCTAGAGGGTTATGTGCGGAGCTATGAGTTACATAAACGGCATCACGGCATGAACACTCAGGAAACTATCCTCCGCCTTGGTAATCTTGCTTGGTGTAAGTCTAGACTAGGGGATCTCGAAGGCTCGTGCGAGTGCTACCGGGAGGTAGCAAGTGCTGCTGAGGCTACGTACGGGCTTGCGAACAAAGAAACTATACAGTATCTGCAGGATCTCCGGTACATGTCTCTAAGGTTGGGCCGGAAAGAAGATGCTTCATCCATTCAGGAGAAGATCGATCGAGCCAAAATTCTTCAATCAGCACAAGAAGAAGGATAAATAGCGAGGAGAAACAACACCAGTCTTCGCCGTCAGTTTTCGCTTTTTCATTTTCATCTTCTCTGTTTGACCTAGCAATTCAGCGAGTTCTGTAATAAACTAATTAATATTAGCCTACCTTCATGTAACTAAAATTCTCCTATACCCTCTTATGGTGCTGCTCTGGTCTTTCCGTTGCTCTATGCAAACTCAACCGGCGAAACCGGTCAGGATGCTGTTACTTGCTATTCTTTTACTATCATGAATTTCTTACTGGTGGCCTAGTCCTCAGAGAATAGGTTTAATTCTTATGTGTTCTCAAGTTTCGTCCGCGGTATGTTGACATACACCACATACGACCGGGTGAGGCTTGCCGTCTCGAGACGGCACAGAGCGCTGTTATCGTGTGGGAGGAGTCGGATACTCCTAGCGCTCGTAGGTATGCTAAAGATGGCCGATATAAGACTCCCATGCGCACCGACTATACGTCAATGGATCTGCTAGGCTCTAAAGTTCGCATTTGTGTTAGGCGTATTTTGTGAGGTATTATCGATATCTGAGACGATGGGTCTAGCTTTACGGATTGATTTCCAGGTTCAAATTCGCAGAAAGTTATAGGCCTAGGGTTGATAACAGGGCAGACTTTACTTGAGATTTGAATAATTAGTTCATTTTATATGAATTTCTGTGAGAAATATTGCTCTGCGAGTATCACAAAGAAACTCTTATGTATTGTACAAAATCAGTGGGAACCAATAAGCGATTCTTTCTTTTGGAATTAAGCCAGAAGAGGGACCCCAAGCTCTATGTTCATGATATTCGAGGTTTTATCGTTGATTGAGCGAGCCATAAAATACAAATTTTAATTTCCAGACGATAAACCTTTAACATATTCGTCCTACCCTCTGGCCGAAATAGTATTTTTGTTAGGGGACTGATCTCTAGAAACTGTCGAAAAGCAATGAAGAAAGAACACCGCATTTGATTTGTTCGGCTTAGGCATGGAGAGACTTGGAAAAGATCTCATTGACAATAAAAAGAGAAGGCAAAATTTATCCACAGAAAATCCCAATATCTGGTTTCATCATTTGCGATTTAATCATAAATAAAGTTGGAAACCCTCTCATCAGCTTCCAAGATCCTGTGCTTGAACATCTTCTAGCCTCTGAAAGATTGGTAATCGTATCCTGAAATACATTCCGGCAATGCTGGTTAATATCTATAGTACCTGCTAATATCAATGCCAAAGAGAGGATGGGAATAGTAGCTAGGCATAATCTTGAGCTTTGACCGTGAAATAGGCCAGCCACTTACTGTATAGAACTCTAGAATAGTGAAGGTCCCCAACACATCCCACGAGCATGCCGTCGGAATCAATGTTGGATGCTTATGTAATCATCCCCGGCGAACCTTCCCGGCGTCCGATCTTCAAAATTAGCCTTTGATTTTGAATTTTCGAAATTTAGCAACTTGAGCGAGCAAGTTTCGCAGATCATTTTAGTGAACCGTCGATCGCGATCATTCACATGTTTTCTCGCTCTAAAACCCACGCTGTCACTTTGTAATCGAAGACAGTCTTCTTGTCGAGCCGCTATGGCTACATGCATACATAAATAAATATATATCCGGAATCGAAGCCCCTGAGAATATCCGAAGATTGAACATGGCAATCGAATATCAGTTACTTGAATTCGAATTTTGCGGACGCGCTATTAGTAGTTGGCTAAATACTTGTATCCTTTACATAGACGTATACCCGATCGACTAGATTATGGTCGCACGCGAACCAGGAATAAGAAATATTCGCTTAAACTGCACTCAATCCGTATGCCGTTCGATGTTAGATAGAGTTAATTTCTCTGCGCATCCTTGCTTTGCGCATACAGAGCCTCCCGCCTCCCGGGTTGTTTTTCTCCTCCTCTCTGAGACATGTAACTAACAGTTGTGAAGACGTACGAGAAACCCAAGAACAATATCTTTATATCGTCACTTAGATTAGCCTTACGAATTGAGAGGTTCCAAAGGTGAATATCTATGATCATAGAAAGGTCAATCCTTTCCTATGACCGCGCGAATCACAAATTTGGTGCTAGCCTTCAAAGCGTCGAAAGCTTCTTCCCAATTTTAACATCCATGAACACCACCTAATTAAGATGTCTTCGAGAGAGAACGGCATAACAACCAGTGAGGATGTTTTGAACAGTCTGGCCAAGGAAGTCCCCGACTTTATCTGTATTTCCCAGGACGCCCAAGATGCGACAATTGAGGAAAAGAAAATGAGTTTGTGGGAGTGTATAAAGACCTACCCGCAGGCCGTTTCTTATTCGATGGCCTTATCTACCTGCCTAATTATGGGTACCATTTCCGCACTATTCTGATTTTCGAATGAACTTTACTAAATGCAACTTAGAGGGATACGATACTGCTCTTACCGGAAACTTCTTCGGATTGCCTCAGTTCCGCAGACGATTCGGGAGGATATTAGAGAATGGCGATTATCAGTTGACATCGGCTTGGATGTCCGGTTTGCAAAACGGTACTCAGATTGGACAAATCTGTGGCCTTATGATCGCTGGCGCCATTGCGGAAAGATATGGTTACAGGAAAACTTTGCTCGGCGGCCTGATCGCCTTGGTCGGATTTATTTTCATTCTCTTCTTCGCCCAGAACATCGCTATGCTGTTCATTGGGGGTATGGCCTGCGGTATTCCCTGGGGAATGTTTCAAGTTAGTAATCTCCCCAAGTCTTAGAATCAACTATTTGTCTTCTCAGGTTCTCGAGACCTTCGGTCTAAATTTTTCGTAGACCCTAACAACTACCTACGCCGCGGACGTCGCACCTATTCCACTACGTCCAGTTCTCACGACATATGTGAACATGTGCTGGGTTATCGGTCAATTTATTAGCACAGGATCTCTTCGTGGGCTTTTGCATCGAACTGATGATTGGGCCTGGAGGTATGGCCTTCAAACAGTACATCGCCGTGGTTATTATGAAGTTGACACCATTTTATGTAGAATTCCATACGCTATTCAATGGGTATATCCGCCGGTAATCATTATTGGAATCTTGCTTGCGCCCGAGAGTCCGAACTGGTTAGTCCGCAAAGGCCGTCACGACGATGCGCGTAAAGCGCTTAGGTGTTTAACATCCGGCTCCTCGGAAGGGCACGTTCAGAAAAACCTCTCGATGATAATTCACACCGATGCGCTTGAAAAACAGTTTCAAGAAGGTGTAACATATCTCGATTGCTTTAAAGGCGTCAATCTCCGCCGGACAGAAATTGCCTGTGTTGTCTGGATGACGCAGGTCCTCTCCGGAATCTGGTTCGGTAGCAATGTTATATATTTCCTGGAGCAAGCTGGATTTGATACCAAAAAGTCTTTTGATTTCGGGGTGGGATTAAATGGTGTCGCTCTTGCCGGTACGATTGGTGCTTGGTTTGCTACCCCTTGGTTTGGCCGGCGCACGTTGTACCTGGCCGGACTGAGCGTCATGTTCACGATCCTGGTGATCATCGGGTTTTTGGGCATTCCCGACCCCAAACCAGCCTATAGTTGGGCCTCAGCAGCGCTAATGATGCTCTTCGTGGTCGCTTATAACCTGACAGTCGGTCCAATCTGTTACTGTTTAGTCGCTGAGATTCCTTCCACTCGGCTCAGGATCAAGACTGCCGTACTAGCAAGGAACGCCTATAACCTTGCAAGTATTGGTGCCAACTTTCTTAATCCACCAATTTTGAACCCGACGGCATGGAACCTACGCGGGAAAGGTGGATTCGTCTGGTGTGGGTTTTGTTTCTTTTCTCTTATTTGGTCTTATTACCGACTTCCCGAGCCTAGTGGACGTTCAGCAGCTGAACTTGGTCTTTTATTCGAAGAGAAAGTTAGTGCCAGAAAGTTCAGCAGTGCTAATGTCAACCCATTCCAGACCGAGCCCTTCGATAAACCGTTTCCTGAAGCTGTTCACATCGAGTCCGAGAGCTCACGTTAATCAACTCAAACACATTCACCAGCATAGGGGAATCGCCTGGATACTTGAGAAATCTCCATTTCTCTACTTCGCAAATTGTTATTTTAGTTTCTCATTTTGTAGCAAAACATCTTGGAAAACGCATTAAATATTCATTTTATTGGAGGTTGGAAGATACTTAGTTGCGCTAGCGGTTTGGAGATACATGCTTAGATAACCGCAGAACTTTAAGGTATTTTAATCACTACTATATTCGGTACTTTTCATTTTTTTGTACCTAAGCCGGAGTTTCGTTTTACTATCTTTCGATGCGATCATGGCCGTATTCTCTAGAAATTCGGTCTTGGTGGATAAAGCAAAATGGTAAATGTAGGAACAAAAATATGGCAGTAACGGCTATTCTTTCCCGCATCATGTTATAACATTTGAGGGGCCGTACCCTTTTTTTCAAATATAACATCGATATGGTATATGGTATATATGAATCTCTCGAAAGCCTTTGACACTTTTATTTCACATTCTTTATATTATCGACAACATCGAAAAATAATATGCTTATCACAGAATAATGACAAACCTCCAAATTCCATCCGAAGAATTACTAAATACTTCTCTGTCCTGCCGAGCCCCCCAAAAATAGGAACTTCAAATACGTCAGAGGGTGCAAAAACTCACGCTTGATTGTACATGCGATTTTTTTAGGCCTTTTCATTCGCCACAATTTTTGATCCACGCATCGAAATCGGATGCTGTCGACGAAACCCTCTTGTCCAAACCCTTAGTTATCTCAATCTGCGCCAAGACATTCCGAACAACTGAGGTTTGCTTCGACGCCAATGCCAAAGATGCTGGATCGACAGACTTTTGAACTACTAGCAGCTCTCTATTGTACTCGTGAACAAGTTCATGACCCTCCATTATTTTCTCAATCCATTCCAACGAAGGATTTTCTTTACTTATATCCTTCATCCGTTTTGACATTGCCTCTAATTCGGACTTGACCTCTGCAACTAACTGCAATAGTAAAAAAGTTGTCATTCGAAGAATCTGTCGGGTTAATGCATCGGTTCCATCTGGGAATAGCGTCGACCATTGCAAGATCCGAGTGGTCTGTCTGTGTATTGGATTCTCCTTCAGAAAGCGCTTGTTACGCAATATCGTGCTACAAATTCGCCAGTTCCTCTGGATCTTTTTCGCTGCGTCAACGAGCGATGGCGAGTTTTCATTTATCTGGGTTTCATTTGATCCTCCCATCTCAAGATTTTCACTATTGCAATTGTCGCTAGTTGGTAGCCTTTCAGCTGTCTCTTTGCTATTGGAAGATGGCTCTGCAGGGTTGACTTGATAGAACGGAATGGTAGTCACTGCAAATCCTCGGAAGTTGTTTATTCCCGGTGGTCGATTCGATAGATATGTGAATACGATCGGATCCGCTTGGCTTTGCACGAGGTTGATATTCTCAATAATCCAAGCTGAAAACATTCCAACCCGGTCTGGCACAGCTTGCGCTGCTCGAGGGTTAGCAGTACCTTGGCGCGAGACCCAGAACTTATAGCTACGAGCCTGTTGGAAGAACCCCTGCGCTTTTTAGTCATATCATGCACATAACTATAATGGGATAATAACATAACTCAATAAAAGCATCTCGACCTATCATATTGTAGGGAGTTACCGAGTTTAATATAGCGAGTGTGATGCTTGTTTCGATTCTGCGATACATGGCTTGTGTGTACCACGCATAAATCCCGGGTTGCATCATATTTTGGGAGATTATGCTATATGTTTCAACCATACCATTTAAAGATGTCGCTGCCCATAATCTATTGTATTCATTGCTTCGAGCCCGGCTTAAGTGGGATCTCTGGTAATTTTGGAGGAACGCTATCTGTGATTTCCTCAACATTAAATCGTCAGAAGAGCAGAGATATACCTGAAATCTTATTAGTGACATATCAGAGGATATCACAGCTTATGACTTACAAGGATTGCCAGGACGCGATCTAGTCTATTGAGGAGAAGGTAAATCTCATTAATTCCTCTGTCTCTAACTGCCATATCTATCTTTCTGTTCAATCCCAATAGCCGTAGCAAGCTTGTCTTGAATTTTTGATGAAAATTGCGTAGCTGTCATCCATATCAAATTCGTCAATAGGAGCCAGTACCATCATGCGAGAAAACTTGGATAATCCCAAAACTTACAGCGTTTTCAACTTGCAGCGGGGACTTTGATAGACAAAATTCCACTTCGTGGAGAAGTTGCATCGCCAACCTAGCCGATGGGTCTATGTGACGAATATACTGCCACCAATATCTTTCTGCAGATGTTTCTTTTCGCATACTTCATGTTAGTGAGGGGGGAAAAAATGAAAAAACCCCTATGAAAAAGTATTGCAGGTACCTACGTTTTAATGGCAAGGCCGATATTCTCTCCCATGCATCCAGCAATTTCCAGAAGTTAGGATAATGCATATTACGCATCAAGCCTCTAAGTCGCCATGCAAAGTTATCAAGACATCCAAGAACCCGAGAACGCTGCTTTCTAGCGACGTCATCGAAACCACGCGGAATCGAAATCACGGCTGATCGCTGCTGAGCGAGGAACATTTGGGCGGACGGGTCATGAAAAATGTCAGAAATAGCCATAAGGTTATCGAAAACCCGTATGTACCATTGGTGCCCTATCATTATTCATCAATAAATTTCTTTAAACAAAAAATAGTTCGGGGTGCTCACCATGATATTTGATAATATTAAATTGGAATACTTCGCCAAAGGCTCTATTGCGATAGACGTATCTGCAGTAGGAGCTTAACAAAGACATAGACCATGCAATCTATAAAGCTTCAGTACGGTTGCACCATTTCGAAGATAGAATTAGAGTACTTATACCTGCAAAACTTCCATCATTTCTTCACGTTGTATGTATCTCTTATGTTGTCCAGGTCTGCAGTCGCGGTTGGCACAAGATCCTGAAATTTTCACATTTAGAATAAGCGGCTACGGCCGAATCGGACTCCGCAAGCAAAACTTCATGGTGCACAAACCTCGAACCAGAAAGTGGCTACAAAGGGAGGTCGCCTCCTTATAATCATTTTCTCGTTGGGCCGCGTACCAACTGAAGGCCTGAAAAATCCAACGCCGAAGGATATCAATAATCCGATCTAGAAGCTCGTCCGCGGATATCTGCTGGTCGCCGCCATCATATATAACTGATGACTCGGTAACGTGGTATCCGTCGGAATTTTCAGTTCGGACCACTTGGAAGAACAGAATAAGAACATCTAGATTTCTTAAGTTCCGACTTTTGTAAAGTTCCAAAAGCCGCTCTGTGCAACGTGTTATCACCCCATCCATTAAGTTTTTTTTGGACCGAATGCGTAAAGCCAACTTTCGTTGTTGCGAATCGAACAATTGTAGGACCTAGATATATACGAAATTAATCATCGGAGCATTCAAAGCAATCCACTATGGTTTAAATACGTACCAGGAAGTCCGCCAGGATCAGTGCCTTTTCTGGAATTCGAGAAATTAACTCTGACTTGTCTTCGTTGTCACTGAATAACATCTCGTTCAGTGCTTTCATGATGTCATGCAATAGTTCCAAAACTTTAGGGTACAACTTCAGGCCTCGAGCTGCCCGACCGATTTCCAAAGCTTCCCCATCAGCCTTTCCGACCAACGAATAAACTGAAATGATTAACTCATTGAATAAGACACGTTGAGTAAATTCCTCGCCCTTTTCCGCCAGCAGGTCTCCCTGAAAGACAGGATCAAATTCCGCCCTATTTAACAGATCTCCAAGATCCTGCCAATGGCCTTCAGAATAGCTGAGTTTGATTGCCTCTTCAAGACGATCTTGAGATACAAGTAGATCTTTCAATTCTTCATAAAACTTGAATTGCTTATAGAGCTGCTCTTGTTGTGGCTCTGTCAAGAGCGCGATCGCCGGTCTCTTTATATCGATGCTAGTGTCCTTGGACGAAAATATTGTAAGCGCAACAACCTGTGCATTCCGCTTGTACAGCTTCTCGTCCATGTCTGATTTGTGACTAAATAAATGAAGGCCGTTAGTTAAACGCCTCAAGATACCGCCAGGTTCAGGATATTTGATGACTTTTTGAGATAATAGACCAAATCCTCCACATGATTTCCTTTGCGACACGCAGATATCGCCTGTTCGTGGAGCCCTAGTCGCTCATATAATGGAATAGCCCTCTTTGTTTCATCAGCATTCATATAGAAATCGGCTGCTCGTCGAGTATAGCTTTCATAAGATTTGTTCGAAACCCTTGCCAGCTCTTCGCATAGCTCTAAGCAAAAGATTAAACTTCAATTACGGATAAGTGTTAGCTGTAGCACAACTTACCCCCAGCCATTAGGTACTCCCTAATACTCTCGTAGCATTTCACAGCCCTATCTCCCTTCCCACATGCACGAAATAGTTGAACTGCCTCCAAATAATGTTTTCGTGCAGTCTCCCAAAGACTTGGGTCAGAAATGATATCGCGACCATTTCGTTCCTCGATTGAGGCCTTGCACATATCCACAAGCTGTAAATCGCCGGCTCTTCGGTAACAATACATCGCCTATCAGTAAGTCCGTTTGTAAGCCCGCCAAGAATTGCAAAGCAATCACAGGTCCCTAGTTATCGACTGATTAACGGCATATATAACTTACCTGTTCATACATTCGTTGATTGAAGTATTCATTTCCTTTCTGTTTCCATTCTTCTGGATTCGATCGCGCAGTTCTGATTTCATTCAGGCGGATTTGGAACTTTTATAGTATATGTTAGTTCTGAAGAATATTCACCTCGTAGTTCTTGTGCATAGCCATCATTACCGTAGGATCATTGACTGATACAACATCAATGATTGGATGATCACTGCAGCCGCCCCACATATTCTGTATTGTTTGGAGGGCGTTATCATCACTTTCAATGATATAGAGCATCTCACGAGAGCGTGTAACAGCAACATAGAGATTCTAGAGATAAAGTTAGCATTTAATAAAGATCTGATCTGTCGCTGGGATCCTAGAAGAGAAGACATGGTCTGCTGTAGTACCTTAAGTTCGATACACAGTTCGGGGTATTTGACATCGTCAAGGCGTGATCCGGTCATCTGGGAGTAAGCTAAAGCCCTAAAAGCAGTCTGGCAAGACGAACCACTGAAAAAGTCGAATAAGAACACGTCTTGAAACTCCATCCCCTTTGATTCGAGTATTGTTAGAATCAGGACTTGATCTCCCATCTTCTCTAATAGAATATCTTTTGCTTCTTCGTCTCGAACTATCAGCACTTGCTCTGCACCAAATTCTGATATCGTTGTCGTTCCATCTGTGTCTCGGGGAATAAATATCTCAGACGAGAATCCACTAAAGACGATAGGTGCTGGTCCATCGAACTCGCTGAGTTCAGGAGAGAATTTGTCTAACGCGTACGGAAAGGTAGTGTATAGTACATCAACCACCTTTGCTGCAAGTCTCAGAACTATCAAGATTATCAGTAAAATAGAGCCGCTATGCCGTTTGGATTTGTGAGCTATGGCTTACTGCCGTTATGAGTTCGATAGTTCCTGCTCAATGTAAAAAGATCTAGCTTGGCCAAGCCTTTTTGGCTAGCAATAACACTAAGCCGTTCATATTTTTGGAAGAAGGCGCTTTTTAGATCTTGGAATCGGAAACACGAGTCTCGGGATATGCATTGTGCGGTATCTCCAGCTAATTTCGCCACATCAGTTAGTTTGATATGCGGCATACTTTAAAGAGCGAGATGCCACGTACCGAACGCAAATGACTTAACGTCATTGACTAATTCTAGTAGAAGCTCTATTTCTGCTAATCTCTGGTCCTGTATTTCATCGACAAATACTTCTGTGATTTGAGATCGCAGCTGAGAGGACAACTTTTTATCTTTTGCCAATAAGCTTCGTAACTTCGAGGTTCTATCTAGGTCGTCCCATTCGCCCAATGATCTTTTCCGCTTCTCATATGCCCTATACAACTCATAAACGGCTGTTCGTTCGGGACCCGGTTGAAAGTTTGGAGCAACTCTGTGAGAAAGTTCCTGATATTGGGCTTCCGATAGCGGTTCGTAAGCGGTAGCGGATGAGTTCCCTTTGATGACCCCTGGAAAATTCATACATTTTTGGTTAATTGAAATCAGATACTTCGAAGCGTTATGCCTACGCATACCCATGATCTCCGAAAATACACCATCGACAGATAAACCTTTCCTTGCTAATTTCGGCCAATAACTTCTCTTAAACTTTCCAAAGTCGACCCGCCGATTCGAAACATCAACACTCGAGAGTTCTGATTCGAACGAAAAGACGTTTCGTTGAGCAAATCTATTCATATGGTTAATATCTCGATGTCCAAGAATTCGGTTTCGGAAGGCTTCAAAGGTCAATTACCGTAAACTTCGCTCCAGCATGGTAGCAAAGGAATCAAAGGTACAAACTATCGGCCAGTCGCTGTTTCGGAGATCAAGAAGGCCGGTCGTTGTCGCCTCATCTTCGTCGATAATCGCATCTAAATCTCTGGCCTCGTCCTCTATGGCGAACCTCATACAATGGCTATTGATAAGTCTCTTTACGTAGTTTCGGATCTTCCCTGCCAATACTGGAGACCGAGTTAGAAAGATCTGGCGGACGTCTTTGGTGTCACTTATCAACCGGTCATGGATGTAGCTCGATAGTAATCTGAAGACAAGGCAGGTTGTTTTTCCCTAATAAAAAGGTAATATCAGCCTTGAAGCTCGTGAGAAGTTCTAGGTATGGCTCGCGAGACAACTTAAAGCCCCAGAGAAGCCAAAGGCCTAAGAGCTCACTGTTCCGCTTCGTCCAAGTATACAGACGGACGAATCGAAGTATTTGATAATGGTTTCCTCTTCAGGAGAAACCATGAAGGGAACTTCCGCCTGATGGCCACCTTGTAATATCATCTCCGCCACTCTTTTAGTAAGAGAATATTGTTTTCCTGTACAAAATATCTTATGAAGAAGTAGTGCATCGTTTGGGGACAACTTTGTTGGTGAGGATCCGGAAGATGGTGCAACGGCCGCGTTATTGACTTCAAGCCCCATTGCATCTTTCCCTGTAAAGGTTTTTGGCATCAATGTGCCTGGTCGGGCAGGATTCCGGATCCTAATAGCAGCGGCCTTTCTGTATTCCTTTGTGTAATTGCGTTGGGCTTTGCGAGCAGTGGAGATTGCTGCCTTCATATCAGTTTTTGATCCAATGCAGACTATCTTAATAACCTGTATCCATTCTTCAGATTCGTCTTCTGCTCTTGCAATTCCTCGCTCCCAGATAACATAGCTATCCGGGTTCCAGAGTGCAGCGCGGAGCACTGGCTCTTGCCATCCTGGAGTTTTATCACTCGAAACTGAAAGTTTTGCATCAGACTCCCACAGCCCATCCGCTAGTTTCTGCAGGGTTTCAAATATCTTCGGCAAGTATCCATCAATTTGAGAACTCTTCAAGTCCCGCATCGCTCCGTCCAAAAGGACTATCGGAAACACCCCCAATGGCGCGTTTATGGTTTCGAGTTGTCGCTTTCTTTCGGAGTAGTAATTATCGTCTGAGGGGGTCTTGATAGTCCCGGAGAGTCTGGCGCTACAGGTTGAACAGGGAAAACTAGAGAGCATCAAGCGGACTTGATCTCTATATCGACCCAGCAAGCATTCGATGCTGTGTTGGGCAGTAGTAATATTATACGGGATTGCAACTCTTGCCACGTTCAAGAAGTCCTTTTCTGGTTCGCTGAGATGAATAGAGATTCTGCCAGCAGCAGTGGTTGGTCTCCTAGACCAGTCGCCTACCAGTTTCTGCGATTCTACCTCGGAGACTTGTCTCTCGATGTTTTTGAGAATTTCTTCCGTTGTCTCCCAAACCAACAACGCGTTATCAATATCAGATCCATGAGAAGCGATACAAATCGTGATCAGCTTCACCAATCGATTTCCGAAGAGACGTAGGCTATTATCAGTGAAAATCTGGAATATTAGTGAGTTTTTCTCAAATAATGCTGTCATAAGGGCTGCCCCTGCTGGATCCGAGACGAAAATTTCGATTATGCAAATCTCAAGAGGCATTTCCAGGATCTTAGACACAAGGTTCTTCAAAGGAGTAAGCGACACCGTAGTAGTACCGGCGAGGGTGATGTATAATTCGAGAATCGAATGAATGAATTCACGGTACCCGGTGGAACCGATATCAAATATTCCAGCGGTTTCATTCGCCAGCGCTATTATAATATACTCCGTAAAAGCAGCTGGAATCCGGATAGCTTTATTTGCAACAGCTTGTCCGATCTTGAGGTCAGATTGAGAATTTCGGGGCGCGAGGCTAAGCTTGAGCCCTCTTACAAAGTAAGAAAGTTTCGGTAACATCTCGTCTGGGTTGGCGACAAGAGCTTCGCGGAAATGACGATTTGCAGGAGAGCTTGATAGGAGAGCTTTGATAGGACTCTGATCTTTCAGAAGAGCCTCATACAGGTGTAGTGCTTCATCCGGCCCCGGATGTTCTCTCGATATTATCAAGTTGTGCAAGAGATGTTCCGTCGAATTCGACGATTCCCAAATTTGGTAGTCCATGATAACACCGCCTCGAATTTCGAATTCTCATGAATTATGGATATTTTTCAGCTGAATGACCCGAGCTTTTTGGTCGTAAAGAAGGCTTTTGATATGAAATTATGAGTGAGGGGTAGTACTTAAAGCATTAACGCTTTAGGCAATGTATCTCCCTATATGGTATAAAATCAAAGGTGCAGGTATATTGCTGAGCCCGAAGATCTTTTTGTTCTAAGGAATCGTCGCTCGCCAATTAAGTTCAGAATTATGAAATGCTTGTAAAGCTGTTTATATGCGTGTAGATATAAACTGCTTCACTGACAGAGGACCACGATATTGGCAGCAGGCCCATGGGCTATTAAAGCGTTACTAGGTCACTGTTCTTAGGATAAGTCGATAGGAACTCAGGAATGGGTTCCATCCAAGCAGTCACGGAACAAAACCAACATTTGGGGCCAATGAGACCACTCGTGGGTTAGCTGTGCCACCGTAACAGCTATGACCTGCAGTCCCCCCCCTCCGAAAGTTCAGGCACCTTTTATCAGGTGATTATTATTCCCGTGGCGAACAATAGTTAGGCAAACCTACTTGCGCACTAAAAAGTCATGGCTAACACCGCTCTTGGGTACCTAACATAATTTTCACGAAATACATTATTTACAAGAAAAGGTCTAACATTCCACACCCGCCCCTTCGGCTGTGTGGCGCGTTAGTACGCAAACAGGAAATTGTGGCACATCAAGTCCTCCAAATGTCGCCACATGCAGGCTGATTTTGGTATAGCTACTCAGTCTTGTACCATACCTACTACCCAAATTAGTAAATGCGGATAATTTGAATCCAACAAGCGCCAAGTCTACAACACAGTTAATACAAAATCTTGTCCGTTACGCTGCTGAGATTGGTCCCGGGGTGAACCCCACATGGTCTTGATGCTCTTATATCTTTGAATCTGACGGCTTAATTAAATACGTACCCTTTTCTTTACATGGATATCATATACAGAACTTGATTTTTATTACACGCAGTATAAGATGAAGGGGGCCTTTCTGCACTAATACGAAGACGATACGATCATATGCGTGAATGAAAGAGGCCATTACAAGCGAAATTATTAGACATAATGCGTAACCCATCGCTAAAGAACTGAAAGAACTGATTTTAGAACTAGCGAAAGACCAGTTCGCCAGGCTAATACAACATGCGCCTAGTAGCTGCGATTAAACAAAGGAAATCCGAAGCGAGTATCATACTCAACGTAATCAAGCTCATTCGTGCGCTGGAAACGTCGCGACGATTCTAATCCGATATGGTTGGTTCTCGGATCAAATACAGATGCGTAGTAGCTTCTGAAAGTGAGAAAAGCGATAAATGTGCCCAAAATGGCGCCCCCAATGATATCATACCAATGGTGAGACTAAAATCACTGTTAGTATAGCTAATGAATTTATTTTTCAGGTCGTTTCTTACCATATCTGCAGAGATCGCTCCACCCATTAGAACAGCGAGCGTAAGAGGTGTTAAGAACAGCACCATTATTATCGGGTTGACACGATAATCTGAAAAGACTTTGAGTTTGGCATTGATATAAAGAGACAGGAAGACCCCCGCTGCGAATGAAGTGGCGACATGACCGCTAGGGAAACTCTCGAGACTATTGTTCATTAGCGAGCTTTCTATCTGTATCAGGTACAAACAATTCTACTTACGCCCAGTTGATTTTCTCCTGGTCGCCTGTGCAGATAGTCCATTTGTACCAAGTACCATCATAGCCCATCCCCGGACCATCTGGCTGTGGCTTGCAGATTTCAAACCAGCTCGGTCGAAACCCACCAGCCAGAGTTTTGACAATAATTTGAACAAAGCAACTTCGAAGAAACGTTAGCGCGTTCCAATGCAAAATCGTTGAATACATACTCACCACATAATTACACTGTTAACCGCTCCGAGCATACCTCTCGCAAAGACTACAATACTTCCGCGAGTACATAGCTCAAGCACAGAGATAAATAAAGCAGGGATACCAACGTTGAGACCTGCACTTGCCCAGAAAGTAATGATTTGTTTTCGATAAGGATGGCCGTAAGCTTCCATCTGAGGGGATGTGCTCTCCCCGGGGAGAAAACGAAAGTATCGTGCCTTCCCACCAACGTCTGGAACATATTTGTCAATCATCAAGGCGATGATACCGATGATAAGAATTGTGGCCAGGTCGAGACCAAATAGCTTTACTAAATTCGCGATCTTCGAAAAAAAGCCATGTTTCTGTCTCTCGGCTCCGCTTTTGGAATGATGATTAGAAGTTGGTAAAATCTCGTCCCCGGATCCCGTTCGATGCCTCATCATCGCTTTATTGCAGGTTGATATCAGGGAAAACTGGAAAGTACCGTCTCAACTGAGAGCCAAGAACGTTAATGATGCCTCAGTATCGTTTCCTAAGGTCGTGCTATTGGCCGTATGCTGTTCAGTACGAGCTATTGATTGGTGGGAAAGGTCAAAGCGACGAGACAGAATGCCCGAGCGGTTGAGAGCTACGTACGCAGGACAAGATATGTTCAAACTCCAGCAACCCGGAGCGGAGAGGAGTTATAAAAGAAAAGCGTTCAATCCTGACATCAGTTTAGTGATGCAAAGGCTATTGCTTTATAAAAAGATGCTTATTTAATTCTTGGACAGTCACAAGTACCGCCAGTCAAAGGTCCATATGTTGTGGTGGTGTTGTTTCCTGGCGGTCTTGGCTGACGTCCGCTGACGTCTGTGTTGTGATGGCATGTCGCATGCCAGGAACAATTTCCTGTTAGTATCTCCCACTCCCTGCAGGCCTGCAGGACCGGAAACCGAGCAAGATCCGTTCAACATATCCTAGCCGTTGCATCGTATTGAGGTTTCATCCCCTTCATACAATTATTCACGAACAAAGCCGTGAGTTTCCTTCGGACTTCGGACTGCGGAATTCAGGAATGATGAAGATCGATAGATCTGAACAAGCGTTCCGGGCAGATGCACCAACATTCAACACCATAGACGTGTCTCCCTATGGTGAAAGTTCAAGTAGCTCAGATAATTCCAATAAGAGAAATATTTTCACCAAGGAAAAAAAAAAGGCGCTATCAAAAAGTAGTATTTCCTTGTGGGTGGAAAGTTTCAAGTTGCTGCGCCTTCGCAGAGTACTAGAGTCTAAATTGATTATGCAATATGACGCCAAGCTCACGCTCGAGCACTCAGGAACTGAACCAGTTTTTGCAAGCAGCGGTCAGAAACAGAGCTAGCAATAGACACCTCAAATCGAGACGTTGATTATTTTCATTATCCATTCCAACGAAATATCCTCTAAGGAATTCAGTGTAAATAAACTCATAATAAACTGTAAGGTGCTTCACCCCAAGAGTAAAGATACCTTCAATGGTCTCGCTGTTTCTAATTCTAGCTTCCAGGTGCATGCAAAATCATATCTGGAAATCGGGTGTGCACAGCCAGTCGCAAATATTCTCCCCCGAGCTTTGCGGTCGCCGACAAAATTAATTATACACCAATATTAGCAATCCATCGAAAGGATACTACATTCATAAACGAAGCGCGGATAGCTCACGCACCTGATCAGCTGAACATGAAACATTTGCTTTATATCTCAGCTATGATTGCTGAAGAACTCGATCCGAAAATCATAGAAAATGTATTTTATTAAGCGTACTCACACCAGTTAAGTCGCGGGCGGATCGAAGCTACGAAATCGAAATTAGTACCCTTCAGATTTCACTTTCCAAAATTCAAATACATTAACATTGAGCCGAAATCTTTGTGGAAGTGCGGCCAAATACCCGGCTGCAGAATAAAAAGAAGCGACATTAATTGGTGAGCCCTAGGGTGGTGAGCAGTTAGAGCTAGGGATTGACATAGGGTGGTTCGGTTCGGTTTCTTAAAGTCAGAAGCTGTCCATACTGGTTTTCCGGTCTTGAGAATACAAACCCAAACATCTCTCGGTTTTGTACATGATACACCTTTTTATCAATCGTTTGGGACAATTGCCGCGTCGCTCTCAGGGCGAATTATTCAATTATTCAGTTGCTGGAATACGGTGTATTCTTATTCTCGTCCAATCAACTTTAAACAGATTTCGTTGCATTCTCTCCCAATGACAAGGTTCTAGCGTCAACATTGAGCAATAACTCTATGAGACTATGAGACTCTGGGACCCTGGTTCAGAGGTCTCACTGCAGGTATTTAAAACTAAAACTTAATTCTCAAACAATCCCCTTCTTAGCAAATAACCAGTATATTAATAATTAGGTAATTATTTTTGTGTTTACTAACACTCTTTCCAACCGGTAAAATAATGAGTATTAGTTGAAATCTTTCTAGAAATAAGCAGTGTTACTCTAGTAGCATCTAGACGTATTTTCTCCGTCCTACAATGGTCTCACTATCTCTTGTCAGACCAATGCGCCCTACAGAGCCTCCTGTATTCACATCTCCAACCAAGCCGGGCAACTTCTCAAGCTTCGCCTTGCTCCCGTCAAGATCTCCTGGTGTTACGCCGTCCGGCCTGGTAACACCAAACTTGAATACACTGTAAGTATTCAATTTTTCTGTCCATCTTCTTCTGAATTGATAAACCATAGCGAGAATGATAATGCCAAATCCCCAGATCGCAAACATTGCAAGGACGACCTCTGGTGGAACCACACCTGAGACCAAGACTTTTCCTATTGAAGAAGCCGTAACATTTGCGTGATGCCGAAACGTTTTCTCATCTGCGCTTGAGTATCCGTCATACATGAAAAACAGAGCGAAATGGCTGTAGTATTTAAGGAGAATAGACTGAAGATCATCTGCATTCATAAGGGACTTGAGGTCCAAGTCAACACCAGCCCAACTAGATGATCTTTTGACCAGGCCAGTGATCTGCCAAAGCGCTCTGTACCAGTTGTCCGCGCCGTTTGAGGGGATATAGAAGTTCGTTCCATTTTTGAATATGGAAAGGTCATAGATAGTACCCGCTTCTCCCTGAGAAAGGACGTAGGGCGTGCCAGTTTCTCCCCAAAAAATGCTATTGATAAGAAGGTTAAATATACCAAATTCGAATCTACGCAGCACTGTGCTTTGATATACCAAGCGTCTCGGATCAACAGGGGGGTATTCAAAATTTGAGTATTTTCCGGTGGTTCCGTCTACGTCCGCGAGACCCAAGTCCGAGCTAGCGGTACAACGACAGCCGATAGCTATGGGAGTGGAAAACCCGTATGGTCTGCCCTCTGATCGTGAGTCTGCATATAATCCTGATAACTCGGGTATTTCATCTTTGGTGACAATCGGCAAGGAAATCTCAGCAGGAGCACTTTGCCAGAGAACTACCTCCATAGCTAGGGGATTATTCATTCCCCGATCAACATAAGCCTTCGCTTCTACATAAGAAGCATTTCTATCTACTCCGAGAAATGATTTAATAGGTGCACTGATGCCGACTTCCATTGTCGCTGTAAGTGCTAAGAAGCTGGTATCTGTCTCTGATCCTTTTCGTTGCAGAACGGCGATCGTTGATCCAGTTTCCGGATCACCTACAGGATAAACGGTTCCTTCAGATCCGATCCCTACCGAACCAAAGCTGGCATCAACGGTGATGTTGAAAGAAATATCGGTTTTTCGCTTGCTGAGAATTGTGAAATCTTTCATGGAGGTAACCTTGGAACAGTTGTATTGAATCAGTAGTCCGAAGAGTTTCTTTCCCATCAACGGGCCCTTCGCCTGAACAGTTAAAAAAATGGGTGTTGATATATTTTCAGGCAAAGGTGATTGGCCTGTATCGAAGGATACGTTTGATCCATGTGGTGTATAAAATTGACCGAATGGTAATTGAGCCGGGTTTCCGCTTGACAATTGGTTATGGATCCGATTGAATGTATTCGGTGGATCCCAGTTCCTGTGAAATTAATCGAGAATAAAATGTTAGCCTTGGAATACATATTCGACTGTTTCTTATTCCCCCTGAGCTGATTAACCGGGAATGCACAACTGGTTTTGATTCAGAGAAAACCATCAATACCGATCCGATATGACCCTAAAGATGAGTAGATTAACATCCCTAGCAGGGAACGAAGGATACACGATATGCATTTCTGCGAGGTGAGGTTGTTAAAGCAAAAAGACTTGAAAATTTGGATCACGAATCTTACATAGAAAGCAAAAGTTCTGAAAGATCGTTGCCGATGACCATAGCGCCTGAGGGGGGATCTTGATGCCTAATAATGTATCTGTCCTCTGTTTGCATTGTAAGACCAGACAACGGCCAAGCGACGAAGCCAATAATGTTTAGAAGAGCGAGAAGGTTCCAAAGTCGACCGTTATTCCTGAATTTTCTGTTTCTGATCATTATAACCGGAACTTGAAGCCAGCGAACGGGGTCTCCAAAGCTATTAGAAGCAAGTGCAAGAAGCCTAATATATATTAGCAACCAGAAACCCAGATACTAGATCATCACGTTGCATTGTCAATCAAGTGAGCTAACAGTCTCATTGCTGAATGCCTGTTACCAACTTGACGATTTATCATCCACAAAGCAAGCCAGTTGACAATCGAAAATATGGTTTCTTACCTTCGAGCATTACCAGGATTCCAAGTCCCTGTCGTTACCATAGCTGCAACCGACCCTCCGAAAGCATAAGCTCCAAGGCTAAAAGCAAATGTGGCGAGAATAAACCAAGAATAAAATACCGCTTCCGCATTGTCAAGATAACCGCGCACCACCCACGCGCCAGGGTCTCCTGAACGATATCTCAGCCATCTTAGATATGTGAGAGCATAATACGCTATAAAGGTTCCAGGTATCAACACCGAAAGTGATGCTCGCAGCAGATAGCGTTTCAGAGGCTGTCCATCAACAATGGTGTGAGAATCATGATGTATATCCGGAGCTTTATTTCCTTCGTCCACATTATTAGTGGCAATCGCTTTAGACGACTTCTCCGATGAATTAAGATTCGATAGTAGTAGAACGCTTTCCTAGCGAATCAATTATATCAGTTAAACGTCTTACCACCAAGCGCCGACTCCGAGGTCATGGTTAAGCAGATTGTTCAATTTGGCCCGTAGGATGGGTTTATAGCAAAAATGAAATACGGGAAACTGACCAATACGCCATCTTTACGATCGCTTTGCACGCTCTGATATCTTGGGGTAGCCATCGTTAGTTTCTTTCTGCGAGTCGTGACCCAGCTAGTACTTTAGTGTCGGGGGTTTGGCGTTTGACGTCCCAGTTTAGTCCAAGGATCAGACTGGTCTCGTTGTAACGCAAGACTGTTCTACTATCTGCCATTAGTCTCGTAAACCAGCCTCAGCAAAAAGTGCCAACACTCCCTGTGACAGTTACCCTATGGTATGGTATAGTATGGTGTGGTATGGCCATATAATATAGTAAGCCTTCGTTGTCTTGTTGTAGCCGTCGGCTGTTGCGTTGCAACACAACTCTCAGAGACACTGGGTGTTGTCTTTCGGCGAGGCGAAGGTTGTGCAAGTCTGCAATCAGTCTCGGAGCCACGTCTGCAATGCTGAAAAGGTCCGCTACACTGTTATGAATTTAAAGTTGAATGCTTGCTGAACGGAATTTTCACGAAGGAAGGGGCAACCGAGGATATAATATGGGCCGCCCTCTGCAGATTTTTTTTATAGCCGCTGGTAACAAGATTTACGACTGGCTTCCAAAACTAGAGTTTGCCAGCTCCCTTCCACGTTGCATACACCGCAGATAAATTTTATTGGATGTCTTCAACACAAGCGCTTAAAGCAACAATGCATTGATGGTGTTAACTTGCTGTTGGCCGATCATGTGATTTCGGCCAAATTGTATATGTGTAATTAGAGGACTTCTATGGTGGAGACCACGGTCACTGCTACGTCACTCATCATCGAATCGAAGCTACATTATCCCTCGAACACTCGAACCATCGTGACACCGAATTCGCATAGTCTCCATCGGGAGGCTCATTGTCTAACCAAGCAAAATACTAATAACAGATCTTAGTTCCTTACCTGTTTCTAGTAAGCTTTGAGAAAGGTTACCAGCTTCTTAGGAGTGACATGGGGCGACTGATATTGCAAAATTCATCGGACTACAAAGGACATTTGATTGATTTGATTTTCTTGAGTAAGTTTTGCACAAGTCAGTCCTAGCCTACTCTGTCTTTTTTGTTCCTGTCGTCGTTTATTTCTATTTCCAAGTGAAAGCTTGGTTGTGTTGCTAACGTTAACGTGTTGAGCCTCAGCAAAACAACTCAGATGTGCAGGGTCGACGAACGAGACCAGGCCGCCTCAGTCGGCCTAGCTACTTGGGTATCCATATAGTAAGTAGAAGCTTTCTTGCCCAGACAGAAGATGTGATTTGCCAAATACTTTGCCGGCAGGGCTTACGATTATGCCAGATGATTAAGTTGAAAGGAGATCTAGAAAAGATTTGAGATTGCATCGATTATAATAGCCTCAAGACATGTAAGTCTATCTCCCTAGAGAAGGGGTGCAGATATACATATTCATGGCTTTAGATACTATGAATTCACTTATCATATCGATACCGTACATGGACATTGTAGTTGGCACACGCTGTTGACCTGGTCCTTCTTGTGAGTTTATAGCTATCTTGCCATTTGACACCGATATATTTTCAAAGAATTAAAAGTACTTACAGTAAGGAGACGCCCTGTAGTTGTTAGATTTGATTACTTTAGCCTCGAGTCCAGGCACATTTGGAGCACAAGAGAAAATGCATTACATGCATCGGCATTCAGCATCGGAGAATTCGCTAACGATGACAACTGCGGGACCCCGCACTCGTCCTTCGGCCCCTGGCTCCTTCGAAACTCTGGTAAAATTCCATCGAGGGTGCAAGAGCTTATATGGGAATAAAATCGTTTGATTGGCTGGCGCCGCAAACCCCCAGATAGTGGTAAAACTCGCCCCGTGGAAACTCGTCCCGCTTTGCGACTCAGGCACATAAGGATGTTTGGTTGCTCGGAGTATTAGCCGAAGAACATTACCTGCAACAGAAAAATAATGAGCAGCTCCAGAAGAATCCCATCAATCGCAACCCCGGCCAACCCTGAAAGCAGCTGTCTGCCTTGTGTCAGTTTTGGGAATAGATTCGGGAAGCAGGCTAGCACTTCACTGAGTAGCCACCCCGCGGACTAAAATACGCCGAGAACAAATAGCATGGGATACCCATTCTAGCCAAGAAGTATATTGGATTTTGCGACGTTTTATGCCTAACCGAAATTTATATGCTCAGAGATATATATGATCGATACCATGGTATCAGAGTGTATTAAACCACGGAATCATTTTTCCCGGGAGGGCGGAAGATGTCGCCGAAGTTTTGTTTCTGGTAATCGCGATGAACAAACTCGAGTACTTTTAGTGCAAGAGTAAATAAATGTATAAAACGAACGACGTGAAACTGAACTTTTCCAGACTTCTTGTACCATAGCGCCTCCCTTCAAGCCCCAAACGACAAATTTTTTAAGCCATAGGAGTGTAGTTGATCGTATTGACCGCTGCTTAACTGTCAAAATGAAGCTAAGCAGACCTGTAGGAAGGGTCCACGCATCTTGTGCGGTCTTGCTTTTATTGCAAGCCGCTGGAGCGCATGCCCAGGCCCAGCCATGGGCACAATGTGGAGGGTACATAGTTCTCCCCCTTATCACTCAAGAATATCTCTAACTCTTTATAAAAATCTAGACTCGATTGGACCGGCGCCACTACATGTGTCTCAGGGTGGACGTGCACTTACTCAAACCCAGTACGTAATCATGCCTACTTTAAAGTACGGGCGCCATACAAGATGACTGATATCTTCTGTTGAATGTAGTACTATTCCCAATGTCTACAAGGGGGATCTGGCGGTACGACCGCAGCAACCACTATCCGGACCACTACCACTACTACCCCAGGAGTGGCTACGACTTCTCGCACCACTACAGCTGCTCAGGCTACCACATCTAGCTCCTCCTCTACATGGGCCGGAAACGGCAGTGGAAACAACTATAACAACCCAGTTCTTTGGAATGATCTCGCAGATCTCGAAATAATCCGTGTCGGTGACGTCTATTATTATAGCGCCAGCACGATGGCTTACTCCCCTGGTGCCCCAGTCCTTCGATCCTACGATCTCATCAACTGGGAATACATTGGGCACTCTGTTCCAACATTGGACTGGTCCTCCAAATACAACCTTGCGAACGGAGAAAGGGCCTACGTCAAGGGTATTTGGGCCAGTCTCTTCGGGTACCGAAAGTCCACGGGAACTTACTATTGGGGTGGATGTATCGAATTCGGCAAAACCTACATGTATACTGCCACTAACCCCGCCGGTCCATGGACTAAGCGATCAACCATCAACACCTGTTACTATGATGCAGGTCTATTAGTCGACGACAATGATACCATGTACGTCGCCTACGGAAGCACTACGATTAATGTTGCCAGATTGACGTCCGACGGACTTGGACAGGCCGAAACAAGGGCCGTCTGGACCTCCACCGTCGGCAGTGTCGAAGGCTCTAGAATGTATAAGATAAACGGGAACTATTATATCTTTATCACAAAGCCAGCAAACGAACAATATGTATTGAAAGCAAGCAGCCCATGGGGTCCATATACTTCTAAACGCTTGTTGAGCAACATGTCCCCACCAGTTTCCGGAGCAGGAATCCCACATCAAGGCACCCTGATCTCAACTCCAGCAGGCCAATGGTACTATATGGCATTCATCGATGCTTACCCCGGTGGACGCATGCCTGTTCTAGCTCCAGTCACCTGGGGCAGCGATGGATTTCCAGTAGTCACCACAGTCAACGGAGGCTGGGGTGCATCGTACCCGTATCCTCTAACGAAACGCCCACTCAAAGCCCCCTTCGGAACTGACACCTTCCCAGGAACATCCCTCGGCCCCGAATGGGAGTGGAATCACAATCCTGACACATCTAAGTATAGCGTCAACAACGGCTTGACACTTTCCACAGCTACTGTCACTGGCGACCTGTACGCCGCTCGCAATACCCTTACACGCAGGATTCTAGGTCCAATCTCAATTGGAACAATCGTCCTCAACTATGGCAACATGAATGATGGCGACCGTGCGGGTCTCGCCATGTTCCGTGATCAGTCCGCATGGATCGGTATCGCCAAATCTGGAACGAGCACCCGTATCTCTTTTGTATCTGGAATTAACATGGATTCCAACTGGAACACCGCTTCGACGGGTTCAGAGCAAGCTGGTGCAGCCATTTCCGGAACCAAGGTTTGGCTGAGAGTCCGTGCTGACATCAGACCCGGCGGCACTAGAACTGCGACGTTTAGTTACTCCACTGATGGCAACTCCTTCACTAACCTTGGGAATGGCTTGGTCCTGAAAAACGATTGGCAGTACTTTATCGGCTATAGATTTGGTATCTTCAACTATGCCACTAAGAGCCTCGGAGGTAGTGTCAAAGTCGATGAGTTCTCCTTGGCATTGGCTTAAACGATTGTTGATTAATCCGGAGTCGTAAACCTACGTATGTATATAAGTATATATCAGCACCGACCTAGTATGTATATATGGAACCAACCATTATTAGCTTGTTATCACTGTATGTACATAGATAGACCTTAGTAAGAATTGAAAATTGATCTTAAAATCAATACACAAAAATACAATGTTATCGCTAGCCATTATTACGCCGGCTGTTATTGAGCAGCTGCAGTTAAATAAGATCACAATAGTAGCTCCACTAGGTGATGCTATATACCCGGCGCCCGCAGCAGCCCGTGAATAGCCGGTCAGAAACACCAAATCACCAATCACCAGTACTCTTCTTTCAAATTCTGGTCCCATAACCTTTCACCACAGTATTTTCTAGAAATAATGAACTTCCCCATCTTTTTCTCGTCTATCCTGCGCCTATTAATGGAAAACATCGCCACCAAATTATCGGAATCGTCTTCCACAAGCCGGAAGTCTCCCATACTGGTTGATACTTATAGAAGCTCGGTTGGCAGAAATATTCCATGAAATATAAGACCGATGCTGTGTAATTTTCTCTAGCAAATGCGTCTTGTCGACTATCATCAAGTCTTTTTTTTAATGCGTTAGTCTGACACGTAGTTCTGCAATTAAATGTCGGTTCATCTTTGCTACAATGTGAATGGATTTGAATGTCCGCTGAATATTAATTAGGATGAAGCTCGGCAAAGTAGACGGGTTCCCGATGTCACCGATGATAATGTTGTCGCAGAGACTTGATGGTTTGTTGCATACGCGAAGAAAGAGCGTCAGGCCGGATTTGATACCGTCAGATCAGTTAGAGTAAATAGAGTTTCAAGAATAGTTGCTTAAAGCGCCGTATGCTCTCTTTTGTCAACGTATGGAGAATACTACCCTCTAGATAGTATTCGAAATCAAATACTTTCGGGTGGGTAGCCATCCGGATAAAATTCGTAGCGTATATTTCATGCATATATGTACAGATAAATTTTCTACCAACGGCGCTTCTGGGAATTATGTAAACATCCAATGTCTCGGAAGATATCTCTGTAACACGAGATCGCCAAGATGCCCCAGATCTGGAAATCTCTAGAGAGGATCTCTCCTTGCTGGCCCTTCGGTTGGGCCCGATCCAAGCATTGAACTGCCGAGATTGCTTTATCACTTTCAAAGCACTTCGATTCGAAGCATTCAGTCCACTTACTTGAGTACCATGAAAGATCTATCATTACATAAGCAATTTACACCAATATCTCAAATTCCAACTATGTACATTATACATGCAGTGGCCAGAGTTGCTGAGACAAAATAACTAGCAAAGAGCTGCAGTTCCAAAGCAAGACGTTAAAATAACCCTACCGACAGCATGTATGACCTTATATTCAATATGTTGAATGGAAAGCACACAGCCACAGCGTATCCACGGGTCCTAAGAAGTTCGAATATATATGCTGTTGCATGTTGGGTCTTTACGGTATTTCTCGGCCGAGAAATACCAGTAATATTGAATGAAAACCTCAGATGTACCTAGCCCTTTAGAAAACTTGTACATATACAAACCGGAACCAGGAGTCTCAGTTAGCTGGGAATCCAGTCCCAGTAACCCTCTTATGGTATGATGGATCTGTGTTCGATTTAGAACACAGTGTTGTATTTTTCTATACTATACGCGGTTTAAATAAGAAACTAGACAAGGTAGTAATTAGTTCTAGTGTTCCGGTCACTTCTTTAGCAAATTCCTCGCTAGCTCAAGAGAACTGACCATTCCTTCCTAACCTACTTAAGTAGCTGAACCTCGTATGCTCATTCCGAGAATCATATAATCTAGAGCATGATTCTCAACTCAGAAATCGTTACAGCAGAGCCATGGCGCCATCTACCGGCCTAGGCTAGCAACCAAGCTTTCCCAGCACCCGATTTCCTCTTATGATAGGGCCGAGAATCCAACTTGCAGCCCCGAGAGTCGTACTTGGCACGAAGAGATCGGGTATCTCTGCCAATTCGTGAATTCAAATACTAAGTCTGAATTTTAAAACATAACAAGGCGAATATTTCTGATTTATGCGGAGGTAGCTGGCAGTATATCAGGCTTTCAATCTTGGTAGCCACCAGTTTACCGATGTCCGAGCTCCACAATTTTTGCCCTTAACTGTGAATCAATATTCCGTCATCTAGAAAAGAACGGATAGAGTCCTCCGACACTGTTTGGCAATAGTTGGGCGACTTGCATGAACGCGAATGACAAGCCCAGAGAACTGAAGCTTTTTTATGTAAGCGACTAGACTGAGCGCACAATCTCAAGGCAAATACCAGTCTCATTAATTGAGCAAATAATATATCGCCTTGATCTCTAAATTCCATTCCAACATTAGCGATATAGACCTAACTATATCCGGTTAATTAAAGTTCAAGGAATGCGAAAGAAGAAAACCGGAAGAGTTGGAGTACCAGAATTTAGAGAAATGACTTTCAGATACGGTTAACACTTCACTCTAATCGCTTTTAATCAGACGTTCTCATCTTCCTACGGTTGCTTTAAGGGTAATTTTACAGATTGTGCAGCCACATCGGGAGCACTAATTATTGCCAGCTGAATGTGTATCTACTGGTCTTTAATTGAGAACGTGTCCTTAAATTTAACTTCAAAGTACGGTATGATGCAAGGCGATATAGTCACTGGCCCGGGCGTGGCCTAGCATAAGAACATTGGTATGGTGCTAAATCCTGCGGGAGGGAACCGTACTCCTAGATCGGTAAGCCGGTGACACAGCAACCATTCCCGCGGCGCAAACCGCTTTCGACAGTTGGCTTGGTAAATAATGTTATAACGCGACTAGAAAAGCAGAAACATTGAAACTGGCAGCGGCTGCAATATGTCATGCCTATCATAGCGTAATATATTCTGTCAATTATGTGGAGAGTAATCGATCAACCGAAGTCAATAACGCACTTTATGAATAATTTTAACGCGAGACAAGGGCAGAGTTCCCTCAAGCCAATCTCGCTTGAGACTACAACTAAGAGACGTGAATAATACCCGTTTCTATACCATAAACCAGAATATAGTCCTTCAGAGACTTGTTTAAACCTTTAAAACCCTCGAAAATTCCATGGATCCAGAGGCAAGGGAGTATGTGTTGTTGGTGTTGGATTGTTTTGAGGGTGGTGCAAGACTTCCTCTCGTCCGCCAAGGCTACTAGAACTTTGCATCCCAACCACCAACAATATCTTGAGAGTGCCGAGACTGATCTCGAGAGACACATCCCGGCTGAGGTATATTAATGCGACGCCAAAGATAGATCTGGAGACAGGAGAGGACCCATTCCCATCAGGTATATTGGGCTGATAAAGAAGGTTGTTGAGGGCATTAGCATTGGCTGTTCTTGTCACAGCTTCGGAACACCGAAAATGACTTTATTCCTAGATATGAAGAACTTCAATCATCGTGACACACTTTTGGTCTCGCCTTCGGGCTTCGAAAGTACTCTTTTGGGATGACAAGCTTGAGCTCACAGTTAACAACTTCGGCTGAAATGCGTTAGGCCAGGGACCCATGCATCGAGGTCCCCACACCAAGCTCTGGTCGCGTCCTTCAAGCTTGGGTTGATGAAAACAGGAGCCAAAATACGAGACAAGATTTCCTCCAGATGACGCGCATGAATGAAAAGGCTGGTGGTTGAATGGTCGTCTTGATCAATCCAATCAACCTCAATTAACGCGAAACCATGAGCATCATGAATGATACCAAAGATCTTGCTCCTAAGTGACGACAATGGGTACATCCTCATCATCCTGCAACCTTTGATTCGATGAGTCGGCTCCTGAATTTCCGGGCTCGTGGGACCTGCGCTGGTCGAAGCAACCTTTTTTGGGCACCCTGCATAGCACTATGCCGAACCTGGCATCGTTGACGTACTGTCCAAGGACATCTCATCACGCTGTGAACTGGCTTGCAGCCTCAAAGACCCACAAAAAGAAACGTTGCCGAACATGAAGACACCAAAAAGATTTTTTTTTGGCGGTGCGCGAGATGGAGACCAGTTTTCTTGCTCGATGAGGCTTGGGTCAGCCCATAATAACTTTCACCACCATGATGCGCTGGCACAGACTTTTTTTTTTCGTCTCACACCCATTCGCCCTCTTATAACAGACGAACCGTCATCGTAACGTGCCACATGGCAAGCTGGGAAGCCAAACTTCTTCTACTTGAAGACCAACCACCGCATTGAGGGCATCTCTACGATTGGGCGTATCGCTGCCGTCCCTTGTTTTGATATACGAATTTCATTTGTTGCCTCACGACTACAGTTAGCATCGTCAAGGCCTTGCATTAAAGGTCTTCGATTTGGTTCTCTCAACCCGTTAGAAGAGCATTGGCTCGTGGCGGCACTATACAGCTAGCACTTTAAAACCACCTGCTCGTCCACGTCGCTCCGCATTCTATCATCCGCCTGCTTATCGATATCGATAGCTTTTCGTCTGCTGCTGCATAGGCGATATACCTTTCCCCGACCCTGCAGATATCAATTGTCTACTCACAATCGTGCAGACGGATACGCCAAGATGGTGAATATCTTTCGGTATGTCGCGCAATTTGGGTGTTTACTCGCCATATGCCATCAAGCATCCGGCGCACCGGCAGCACTTCGCACAGTCTGGGAAGTCGTTACTGTAACGTCATGCCCTAATAACGCATGTGCTACGACGAAGCCCTGTACAACGAGTACACCAGAAACAAAAACCACCACTGTTACCGATTGTACTACAACATCGGTACCAGAGGTAACAACCACCAGCTTCACCTCGGCTTCTTCGACTTCGACTTCGGCTGCCAGCTCTTCGTTATACACTGCGCCACCCAGCGGCAATCCCTACCGGGACAGAAATTTCAACACCATCCACCATATCTACAATTTGACCATCTTCCCGAACCAAGTTCCCATAATCACCTTTGGGGCAGCTGCCGTCCCAGACGGCCTGTTCGCAGACCATGCGAGCGGCAGAATATCTCCAGTCGGAAACTTTACTGATTTCGAAGACTCAATTGAATATTTCTTTGCCCTGCCACCACTTCCCATCTCTAATAAGAATTCTGCCGCATTCACCCGATTCGAGCTTGTTCAATTCTCATCGGAGTGCCCCGAAGTCGCCGCTAGCACAGTATATCTCTACGCATCTGTGGTGAACGCTTCCAGTCCGGATAACGGAAAACTGGTATCAATCCTAAAGCAAACAGGATTCTGGAGATTCAATCAACGTGGTGAGGTTGTCAACTACGATCTCGCCCTAATCGAGGTCGATCACTTTATCGAGGAGCTCACCTCGACAGATTACAACGACCCAGTCGCACAAAAGGAACTGATCAATACCACCTGCAACGCTCAGGCGCTCAGGTGTAATGGGAAAAATGCGCAGTATGATAGCATCGACCACTGCATCGAGGTCCTCTCCAAGAAGCCCTTCGGAAGCTATACCGATGTCTGGAGTGACTCCGTTGTCTGCCGTTCTATTCACATTGTTTTGACTCTCACCCGCCCCGATGCACACTGCGCTCATGTGGGGCCTACCGGTGGAATGAAGGTAAGCGTCTCTCCGCTCATTTGATGCGACTCAAGAGCCATTCACTAACTCATTTCTCCTGCAGTGTGTGGATTATGACTATAAAACACGCCAGTTTGATGACGAGCGCCTATGGGGTCGGTCAGATCTCTTCCGCTGTATCAGCTGAATTGCGAATGCGACAATAATTTAAGACTCGCCAACCTCTCAGAAACGACTTTTATGACGATCCGACCTCACGAGTTTCTTTTACCCACCATCTAAAATCTCAAGCCGCACAAAACACCAAAAAACAAATTTTCTTTACATACCTTTAGCAAAATAGATCCAAACCAGATCATCTAATGTTTATACCTTTCTGATTCGACCCGAAGGAGCGAGTACAGGAACTGAAAATACGCAACCCAAAAGAACCCATATAGTTTAGGGCCTGAACCCTCTGCATATATTCCTCCCTTTTTCTTATTTATATCCTTTTCCTATCTCTCTTTCGCATCATTAACCATAGCATTATCAAGGGGTGTCTTTTTCTGATAGCGTTGAGCATTTTTTTTGTAGCCATAGATCTGGATTTCGGAGCGGTGTCCCTTTTTTTTATATATTCTTCCTACTCTTGTGTTTATTCTTGATACCTCTACGTTGGGTGGTTTAATTCTTTATCTAATTCAATTCTTCTTATGTCAAAGCCTTTATGGAGGATTATCTTCATGCGGTATTTATTTAATTTAATGCATTGATATAGATGTTCTGCAACCCGAGAATCTAATGATGAAATCATCTACTACCACCATCGAAATCCTTATCAATGTTGGATATATAACGGGCTCCCCAAAGAGTTATGATTGTATGTAATGGGTCCTGTTAACTTCCCGTAGCCGCCACGTCGTAATCGCTCATTTCCACAATACCGAATCCGAATCCTATTCGTCATGAAATTCATGAATTCACCCCAACATTAATGCCACTCGAGCAAGCTGATTGCTCGCTTGATATCTCTAAGAATTCCAGAGTCCGGGTGTCTCCGATCCGACGAAATGGCCCAGTGCCGCAAATTTTTTTTTTTTTTTTTCAAGCTGAAACGAGTTAAATCACCTGTCATATGCACGGTTGT
>JAJTTS010000007.1:1911809-2145121 GCA_036971165.1 Arthrobotrys iridis | reverse complement strand
TTTTTTTCAGTGTCAATTGCATACCTACCAGCTTGAATGATTCTCGTATCACCGAACCATGACCCACGTTATACCAATTGCAAACATATTGGGTGTATCATAGCGACGAGTGTACACTAGTTGAGTGGAACAAAAAAAAAAAGAAGATATAATCTGAACCTGAATTATACAGGCAAATAATCCTGATTAATGATACCCACTACAGGAGCTGGTATGCCCTGATATCCAAAAAAACAAAAAGATATAGATTATATACATAATAGTTTAAAAAGGTTCCCACTTGAGTAACAAATGGGAGTCCTTTGCAGGACGGTGTGGGTATATCTAACCCAGGAGAATGACAAAAAAGAAATCGCTAAGAATGCAAGCGGAAGCGGTAGAGGAGGGATAAGAATAAAGAACAAAGCCGTCGGCTGAAATGGGCTGACGAACCACCGAAGAAATTGAGGGTATCTGATATCTGTTGAGAAACGAAAAGGGAAACAGCAAAGTTGAGAACGAATTCCAGAATTCGAAAAAAAAGGTAGTCCCGATGGGAAAGGAAATAAAGGTCGATGGGAGCAAACGAAGGTCGCTAATATAATAACGAGGGGAATCCAAAAATTTTCTGGTGCAAATTTCTTATCGAAGAGCAAGACAGGCAGGCTAAAATTGCTTCTAGAGATGGAAAATCTAGATCGATCAAAACTGGCAAAGAAAAAAAGAGCCGAAGGAGCGGTCAATCTATGGAAACTTTTCCAGATGAAGCATTTGCGATGTTTTTAAGTAGACGCTGGGTAGTGCTGTTGTAAATGTCGATTTGAGTTTGTTCAGGCAAAAGAAAGTATTAGATAAAGGACGGCACCCTTTGGATTGAATCTAGTCTTGGGTTCCATCTCGGGTCAGACCTTGATTCAGGCCGGTATTCTGATGGTGAATGTTCGCTGGTTTTGAGAGATTTCGAATCGCTATCAGAACCAACATAGGTGATCTCGTAATCGTGACCGTAGGTGCCCTCTCCACCTCTGAAAGGCCGTGAATAGTGAGTGAATTGCGGATCTATAATCAATAAAGTCAGAGTATGCACTTTTTGGCAAGATTTTAATAGTAGGCCACACCATCATCATCTTCAATTATGGTCGCTTCGAGGTCGGTCTTCGTGTTTGTAGTCACAGACACGGAAGTAGTCACAGTCAGTTCGACCGCTCCATCTTTTCCGACGACCTCGCGCTTTCCACCCTTGCCACTATTGGCTGTGCCTTCACCAGACCGACCGGATTGATTCGTTCGGCTTCGGTTTGTGCCAATCCGTTCCGCCGAATTTACAAAGAGCGCCTTGATCGCGGGAACACAAGAGGCGATGATACCAATATTGACTTCTAGTAAACTCCAGGTCCCAGACCCGTTGATAGCATTGGTGTATGTTATATCACCATTAGTTGAGTTTGTGACCTGGCTCGCGAGAATGATTCGATTTACTGAAGCGATACAAGCGAAGAGACCAAGGGAGAAGATGCCGATAACACCGAGTCGAGAGCGAATCGGCAGCTTGAGCTTCCATATAATTGGAACCGGAAGAAGGCTGGAAGTGGGATTAGTTGGATATCATAATCCGAAGGGACTGTGTGTGACTTACAGAGTCATGACATCGGTGATAATGATAATGACACCGCCTGCAATGAAACTTGCCGATCGATCAATGCACTTTGCACCGATCGGGTCATTCCAATATGCAATGGGTTTACACTGGAAAATGATAGTTCCCAGTGACACGCTGACGCAAGCAATATTAACGAAGAAGAAAGCAATCACTGCGTTGCGGAATATCAAATGCGCTCGAACAGCCGACGAGCGCGATGGGACGAGAGACCAGTAGAATATTAACAGAGAGTTCCGGACCAGAAATAATGCGATGGGGTACAATAGTTCGCAGCCCCAAAGCCATAGCAAATATCCTTTGAATTCGTTGTACGTTAGATCCCACTGATGCAGGGTACCCTTGCCGACCCTCTCGTCGGAACCTATTTATTTTATTAGCCCGCACGTATATATATAACATTGTTAATGCGACTACTCACCTAAAGCAAAGCAACCTCCGAGAAGTACGGATACAATCTAAATTTTGTTCGTTAGCATCGGTCGTCGGTAGTCATATGAACATGTGGCGCAGGCTACTCACGATCGCAGGAATCATAGCCCAGTCCTCCGGTCGGATCTTCTTTGTCACAAATTGTCGGCTGTACAGTCGAACGAGTACAAACGCGACAGACACAGCAGTCATGACGATATATGTTGTAACATTCTTGAAGCTAACATTGTCGTGTGGGACTTCCTTCAAAACGAGACTCAAAGCCTGAAGCGCGAGAACCGGTCCGAAGGCCATCCCACCTTGTGCCAATACTGGGCCGAGAAGAGCGGTGACATTTACGGGAGAGTTCGGAGCGAGTAGAAGGTTGACTGTTTCGGCCATTGTTGTATTATGATATGGTCCAAGTGCCTGCGCTAGAAACCCCAACTGTAGGAGACCGTTGTAGTCGGTCTCCGATAACCCTAACGGGTAACCCGTCGGGTTACCGGTGCGATTTGCTGCGCTCATCTCTATCGTCGTTCTAATATATTTATATAATCCGGATTCAAAGGCGTCGGTCGACCGCTACCTTGTGACCTGCCAACAACTGCATGTGCTATAATCCTTTGGCGGACGGAGGTTGTGCCAGAAGTTTGGTAAGAGAAATGAAGAAAGGTCAGGTGCAGATTTCCAAGGTAATTCCCACCCTTTTTGAATATTTAATGAAACGAGAGACAAAGGAACTCGGGTATCAGGGAAAGGGAGGGAGGAGGGGGAAAATACGGAAGGATGTCAAGAAGGATACATCTTCAACGGTATTGTTTCACATGGGGCCGTCAAGTATTTATAAGGTAATAACGGCCGCTACATCGTGCACAGTAGACCTACTGGACAAGATTGCCTGCTGCTGAAATTGCTGGTGAGACCCATGGGGGCATCCGAACAGACCCAATTATTTTGATAGACGCTTCAGGATTGGATAGCGGTGGAGGCGCCGTGCCGGGATTGGACAGTACCCACAGCGGGTTGGGATTTTCTGCAGCCCTGCTAGATGCGTCCGGGCTTGCTGCTAGTCATTTTTCTCATTTTATAAATCCTGCTCAAATTTTAGAGACTAGACAATGGGCGAAGAAAACCGCCATGTGAGGAATCTGATTAGCGGAACAGTGAGACCTGATGCGAATGCGTTGAAGTGTAGTCGTTCAACGGCAGCCAGTCAATGCGCCAAGGAGGCAGTTTGGGCTTAGCAAGGTGGGGCCAATCAGTTTAAGCGGACCCGACAGACGAGGACAGAGCTTTCTTTGGAATCGAGGTCGCGGTTTGTGCATGTGGGTGGCTTAAAATGCTGGGATTCATCCTCCGGGACCTGCTGAATTCCCATGCCTTGCCTGCCTTCATAACAAGCCTCCCATGATTCTCTGAACTGGTGCCGCTCTAGATTCACCTATCTGAACCGTCGGCTCCTTGCATCGGAGCATGATTCGTTGAAAAGATGAAGATTCCCTTCAAAATCACACCACGGTAACCCTATTCCAAAGGGACCGTCGAGCTGATATAGGTGTGGCCTCCCTTACAAAAAAGAGCTTGAAAGGTTATTGAAAGCCTGCCGCTTCACTATGCTAAGCATTTGATCAGCACACCCGGGATTTGAATCAAAACTGTCGAAGGATGGCAGGAGGCGAATGCCCATCCTAACCGGACGCTAAGAGGCATCCGCTATCGATTGGATCTGGTGAATTGGGAGGGAGGAAATCTCTGGATCACGTGGGGGATCTAGAGTTCCTGCGAAGCCCCTCGGCCTTGCCGCATTCATGGACAAGGCACCTTGGGAATATTTTTCGAGACATTGCTCTGGTTGAGGAGCATGGCTCCGAGGCAAACTCCATGGCCCGGATTAGCTCAACTATCTGGCAGGCCCTGCTCGAGGTAGCTCCATTGGATCGGGCTGAGCTGCATCGGAGGTGGAGAGCCTTTTCGTACATGTAGCATGCGATGTGGTGACGGCTTTAGGGATTGAGACATCAGTTCGGACAGCAAGAAGCGCAGCTGCAGACTTTGGCCGGACTCAAGGAGACCTCAAGGACACCAGCTGGACCTGGTTACAACGAGACCAAGCTGGACTGCAGTTGCTTGTTTGTGACACAGGAAAGAGTGTTGTGATCATCGGCCGTTGGAGCTCACAACACATTCACACGTGGGAAGGCCGTGAGCTCACAGACGCGTCTGGTCTTCCTGTCCTTCCCAATCAACCAAACAGCCCCGAGCTCCAAGCTCCGTGGGAACTTTTTGAGCTCCGATATACCACCATCGAAAAATTCATCAAGTCATTCCTTCTAAATTGGCGCTTGAACATGGATGCTAACCAGGACCAGACGACCAATCGGAAGAAGGGGAAGGCCCCAGAACGACTCTCAGAGCTTCAGGTTCATGGACGACACTCAAAGCGGCGTAGAACGTCGCCCTCGATAGATACATCCAGCGGGATTTTCCCTCTTGATGTCTGGCTTCTGATTGCCGATTTCATTCCCGTTTGTAACCCTCCGTTTGCCAGGCCCTGGTTCGTTCAACGGCCTGTCAATAGTCTGATAACAATATACCTTCTTCCTATAGACACGAGATACGCAAACACTGAGTGTTCTGACACGAGTTTCCAAACCACTCTATCAGAATCTCAGTTCGAGGCTCTATCGAGACCTTGTAGTTGCTGCGACATCCCACGGAAATGTCCGAGGCTTTATCGAGGTCATCCAGCGCTACCTCAGCATCGGGCAACGCCAATGGATACGAGCCGAACGGCTCCAGAGCATCGAGGTGAAGCAGCCTAAATATCCCGACGGATTTAGCGAAACGTTTATCCCGTATTGCACACAATATGTGAAAAGGCTGCTTGTAGGGTGGAGTAACCCAGGCCCGGACCACATTGACTATGTTGGCAGCGCTATCGAGGAGCTCCTGTTGAATCTCACGGAGCTGGAGGCACTTGTGTATGGGTTTCCTCTTCTTGTTCTTTTGGTGTTTTGGATTTTACATGCTGACACGGCTGAAACGGTCTCATAGATGGCTGGATAACCATATTGAATTCACAGAAATTCTGGGGGCACGCCTAGCACAGCTGAAGTTGAAAGCGTTAGTATTCAATTTCCATGCCGGTGTTGGTCAGTCCTCCGTCCTGTCGGGTATCAAGAATCTTGCGTATCTCGACATTCTCAGATCCCCTGGCTGTAAAAAATCGAGTGGCATCAAGGAGTTGCTTCTAGGTTCCAAGGATACGCTAGAAACCCTCGTTTACGAGGAAGGACTTCGTACGGACGACGATCCGGCTGATTCAACGGAAATACTGCTTCACGAGGGCGAAATAATCAAGTTTCCGAAGCTCGCCACGCTTTGTCTTCGACTCAACCGTCTTACGAACCCGGAAGCGAAGGGTCTCCTCTCAAGCATCGACTTCACCCACTTAACATATTTTGAGTTCTCAACATCTAAACATTCAGAAGACGAGGATATATTAAGCCATCATGCACTGTTTCAAGCTCTGTACGATGCCTATGGACCAGATTCCGAGTCCAAGCATCTGCAATTGAGGACCTTTCGATTCCGTTCCCAGGTGCCAGTATACCCTGGGAAAGTGTTTATCAAACTACTAGCCTCATTTGATACGCTCCGCACTTTCATTTTCGAGGAGACGTGCAACAACGAAGGCGTTCCGGAGCTGGAAGATCTAGATGGCCTGATCTCAGCGCTATCGGCTCACAAAGGCCTACAATGGTTGAGCATCTATCTCCCAACGTACAAAGCCAAACGGTGGCAGTTCTCCAAACAGCATATGGCGAACGTGCGCGATAACTTTCCAGAGTTGACGCACCTGGCATGCTCGTACATGAGGTCAGCAGAGGTAAGGAGATGCTAATATATTCCCAGTAACGCAACCACGCACTTGCTAACATGAGATGAAACGAAAAAACAGAGTGATATATTCAGTATCCTGCCAACGATGCCCAAGCTCGTGTGCTTCTGCCTGCCAGCGGCCCGACAAGCGATCGGCTGGACCAATGCCTCCCCCGAGACGCAGATGAGTTTGATCAAGGTGAACATTATACCGGCGTTTCTACGGCAGCTTCAGAACGGCTTTTCAGACTCCAAACCACGATCGTGGGAGGATAAGTACAAACTCCGCCTTGTGATGCTCGGCAACGCGGCGTTTGAAATCGCCACGATGTTTCCGAAGGTACCCAAGACGACCTTCGAGACCTTCGAGGTCAAGACCGAAGATGGGGCTGTTTCCATCAAACGTGTTACGCCGCAGCAGTTATATGACGGGGAGTATCCGTGCATCAACATGATGAAGGCGGTTGAATGGAGGGCGAGGAATTACGATGGGTCAAGGGGTGATTGGTTCCAGGGAATCAGGTTGTAGATATTTGATCTAGATAAATTCTTTTTTTTTTTTTTTTTTNTTTTTAACTATATGCGGCGGCTGCAGGCCGCCATGAAATGCTAGGTATCACGGTACTTAGTCTAGTATTAACGATGCCTCGGCACATTATTGCTATAATAACGAAATGTGTTATACCTGGGGTGGTGTCCCGCCAATGAGGCACACCTCGAGCTCTGCTTGGACAACCGGTCAATATACACCCCCCTGTATATATTCCCGTTAGCCCACCACCACCCCGCCGCCTTCCAACTTTCGACCAACGAGAAAGAAAAGAGGGTTGAATACGAAAAGGGGGGGGAGAAATGGGAGAAAAATAAAATAAAATAAAAAAGACATGCTTCTAATGATTCGAAATGGGTCGGCGTCCGTATCTCCGATTTGTCTTTTCTCTTTCTTGCCTCGAGACTAATTTTCTCTCATACTATTCCTCTATTGTGCTCAGTTTTATACCTAGTATTGTACTCCTAGCCCAATCTTGGCACCTAGCCTACAATTAGTCTCGTAGGCCTACAATTACAGAATAGCTATAGTGCAACGCAATTCTCCTCGGTTTAAAGGGTCTTTGGACAACCTTTTTCGCCCGGTCACGAGACTAACATTTTGAAAGAATCTGTAACCGTCCACCAAAATCTCTTATATTATATAAAGCTTGAAGCAGTGTGCAAATTATTGGAATAATAATGATATTGTTGACTCGAGTTTGTAGTTGATTTGGGATCAGATGAGGACCTAATTTATGATCAAAGTGGGATTTTATAGGAGGTGGATTCTGGCAGAAATTTCTCTGAGACGCGTACGAAGATTTATGTAATGTTGAAGACGCACTGTTCAACTGAAGCTGGTCAGAGATACTGGGGATGGGAAAGCAGCAGACGAAGACGAAGATGAATGCGACTGCGAGAAGAAGAACGAAGATCTGCTGCTTGTATCTCTGAAAGAGCGACTGATCGGCCATTATAGTAGGCGAATGAATGAATGAAAGGGGAATGCCCGGTAGGATGCAGACAATTAATAAGACAATCGGAAGTTTACTAGTTATGGGCATCTTATATATGCCATTTTCAAGTGCGAGAAGGGACTAATTATTGTCGCAGATATATCATGAATGATGATATGTTAACGGGATATTTGCCCGAATTGATTGCATAATCTCATCCCAAATGCATCGAGCATAGTTCAGGTTCTTTTCAGGTCGATGGTTTACTACAGAGTTTTTCGATCACCATGGGTACATACCAATAAATCAAGTGATCGAGGAGAGATCGAGACGCCGAGTTTGATAGCAGGCGAGAGTGGAAATGCAACAGCCCTCTTTCTTGGCTGTGGCCGGCTTGGGTAATGCGCCCGATGCGGAAATGTTACACAGACAAACGTCCGGAAACAACGCAAAGGATCCGAATCGTTCAAAAAGTGTGTGGCGTCTGCAGGAAAGATCTCAAGAAATGGTCGAGACAAGATTGGATATCGATATCGGGAAATCTATACTTCGTAAATGGGTCAGAGACATATAAATTGATAGCCCTGACGAGCTCTCAATTGACTCTTTTTTTTTTTTTTTCCCTCCCTTTCATTATAAGAGAGCCCGCAAAAAAAAAAAAAAAAAAAAAAAAAATTTAAAAATAGAAATAGAAATAAAAAAAATTTCTCAGGAAGACCAATCGGGCTAGGACCACTGGTTCTTCGGGGCTAGGACCAAAGAGCAATTGCGAGCCGATTGAGTCATGCGTCTTTTTTCACAGCTGCGCGTTGGCGTTGGCGTTGTCCGCGAAGTGCGAAGTGCGAACTGACGCGGAACGTTACGTTACGTTACATCACGGCCCTCTCTTTTTTGCTTTGATGACATGACACACACCCCGCAGTATAGTATAGTATGGTATAGTATGGTATAGTATGGTATAGTATGGTATAGTACAGTACCTTCTCCGCTAAAAACACTACAGGCACAGATCGATCATGATAACAATCAAGATGGGTATCTGTCCGGGTATATATCACTGGACTGACTGACAGGGGAGGGGGGCTGACTGTCATTCTCGTAAATGCGAGGCCGAGCCGACCGTTTGGGTTGAATCGAATCGAATCGGATTGGATTGGATTGGATTGGGGTGTTTTTTTCATGCATGAAGGAAGACAAGGCCGGCCTGGAACTAGAACTGGGACTGGGACTGGAACTGGAACTGGATCCTTCCTGATCATTGACCGTTCCGTCTCCACCGACCGACCGACCGACCGTCCCTCCTCTCCCACTCTCTCACTCCCACTCCCACTCCCACTCTTACTTTCCTGCTCCTCCTGCTCCTCCTCCTCCCTACTGATTGGGTGGATATTACGGTGCTATATAGGTAAGGTAAGTCAGTAGCAAGGACGACGACGAGTGTTCACCCAGAATCCGAGCAGCTGTCGGAGGTTGTAACCAGTCTGTGTTTTGTTTCGACTGCATTGTATGGACGAGGCTGAAGGAACGAAGGAAGGAACAAACAAACAGGCTACCGCCGCCACCACCACCGCAAGCAATACTTTCTTGAGTATACATACATCCCTGCACACCTCAAGCGCGGACAGACACAAGTGCATACACCCAGTACATACAAACCTCTTGAACGGATACAATCACAAGGGTTCGATCGAGCAATCGTATTGAAAAAAAAAATTTAAAAAAAAAATTCAAGGCTTCGGTTATTCGCTCGAACGAAATAGAATATTCCTCCGTCTTCTCCACCTTGTTTTTCCTTCTCCTCTCTTCCTCTTCTCCTCTCTTTCTTTCGTTCTTCTTTTCTTTCTTTCTTTCTTTCCCAGTGTTTTGTGGCAGACACCGGGGTGGGCAAACTAGACACAGACCGAGAGACCAGCTCCATCAGACTAACATTCTTCATAGCTACCTAGCTACCTAGCTAGCGTCCTAGCTATACCCGGTTAATCCTCGATCCTTCTAGCTATATCATATTTTATAGCCCACCTACAATCCACAATACTACTACTACTACTACTACTACCAATACTCCTGGGAACAGGATACTGCGACTCATCATCGCCACCTCTCCGGCTTGCGGCAAAGCTTCAGTCCCTGCTGACTGGAAGCAATCCCTCTGGAGGACTCTCGTCGAGCTAGCTCCACACCTCTAACAAACACACTGGCTCTTCACCGACACGCCCTTCCAATTCCTCGACATTTTGAAAAAAAAAAAAAAATATTCTGGGTTCAACTTCGTCAATTATCTTTTGATCTCTTCGCACAGTCGTCTTCATCCCGACCCAGATCTAGATATCATCATTTGTTCATTCATTCATTCATCCGGGTTGAATCATCATATTATCTTTCTCTAGAACGATATACCAAGTCCTCGGTCTTTCTCTGAACTGTAGCTATCTATCTATCTATCTATCCTCGTCATGGCGTCGACGGCGATGACGGATCCTACCCTCCGTGGAGTAACCCTCAACCTCCAACGTGGACCGCCCAGTGCTTCCTCCTACGCTGGCAGCGAAGCTTCAGAGGAAACCACAACGGCCAGCTTTGCGAGCAATTCAACCATCGGTGATGCCTATTTCCGAGAGGCTCCTCGATATTATAGCACTCCCATGGTTGCTCAGGTGCACAGGGACGCAAGCAATACCCTCCCATCGAATCCTAGCACGAACACCCCCCTCCCCTTGCTCCAGATCTACGAAGGTGACACCCTCATCTTCATCAATCCTCCTCCCTCGACCGTCACCCCACAGATCGCTTCTCTGAGAATGGGACACGTCAGTGCCCCAATGAGAGTGGTCTCCGACATCCTGCTCTCAACAGGGTCCCAGGTTTTCGGCCAGCTCTTCGGTCCCGCCATGCAAAAGCGCCACCTCAATCGGCTGGTAAAGCAGAAGAAAATCTTCCTCAACGGCGGTGTGCTTCCTTACGGCATCAAATACGTTCTCGACCTCACACCGGAGGACGAAGGCGAGAAGGCCGTCGAGTGGCAGGAAAAGCTCTGGTGCCCCGACGTCGTCCTTCAATGGAAATCCGATCTCGACCCCTTCGATGCGGCTCCAACCATCTCAGCTCAGGAGCAGATCGCGAAAAACCTGGAAGACTTCCGTCAAAAGGAATGGGGCGAGCAGAAGCAGCCCGCCGAGGGGGAAGAATCCTCCCAGATACAGAGACCGTTGGTCCCACCGCCCAAGCCAAAGACCGGGCTCCAGGAGCCCTATTCCTTTGGACGCCACGTCCTGGGACTGGAACGTCTCATCCACATCATCCACGGCAGTGATCCGCTTGTCAAAAGCACCGTGGACTGGTACACTCTGCACTGTCTTTCCGTCGCATTCGGAACCACCGATGCAACTAGAGATTATATCGCCCGGTGGATCTTCTCCAACCCTCTGATGATCGAGACCCACCCATCTTTCATCCTCAAGATAGCCGTCGAAGCTGGTTTGGCCAACATCGCCTCCGATGCCTTCGCTGCGGCCGTCATGCGTGCTACTCTCGACGGAGAAGAGGCTCTGAAGATCCCCGGGGCACCGGAAGCAGCGTCCTCCCTCGCCGCCCGAGCAGAGAAGGAGCTCAAGGATCTCCTCAGCATGGACTGGATCGACCAATACCTCCCCCCCACCACTGACGAGGACAAACAAGGCTTCGACCTGTTCCGGGTTTCGCTCCGAAGTTACATCTCCAGAAGGATAAAAACCTGTGGAGGGCTCGAACTGGTGGGCGTCAGCGTCGGAGAAGTCGAGCGACGAGCCATGTCCAGGAATACCTGGGTCAGAGTGCAGACCACTACCCTCGCTAGCGAAATGAAAAACTATGCACCACCTAACCTTGACGCCCTAGCTCGATTCGACATTGAGAAGGCCATTCTCTATTGGAAGCAGTGGGAGGCATCCGGTGGCGAAGGGACCGGAGTCGATGACCTATGGAGAGATGTCAAACTAGGAGCCCCACACCACCCGATCCCTTCGGTCACACAGCAAACCTCTTCCCAGGACATCGACACCGAGATCGAAAAAGTCACCTATGAAGACGCCACGAGCGAGATCGCAAGTCAGAGCGGAACGGAGGTCCCCGGCATCGACGACGATGTCCAGAGTATCAGTAGCACACACACCATCAATCTCGCCATGAACGCCCTGAAGGCCGACGAAAAAACCAGCGTGTTTGCGGAATCCTCTGCAACTCTCATCGAGCCTATCTCTTCCGTCGAACAAGTACCAATTAAACCTCAGGATGAATCCCAGCAAGAACACCTCCCACCGGCGAGCGCCCTCTTTGACATCGTAGACAATCAACCGAAATCACCCTCAAACCCCGAAGTTCAAGAAGTCTATGAAAACCCTTACCAGCCGACATATCTCCCCACGGCTCCAAATCCAACCACAGATATCGAGCCAGCGCTGCCCAGTTCCGACCCGGAGACACCTCTCTGGCTGCAAGAGCAACTAGCCGTGCTCAGCAAAGAACACAGCCCCGCACACTTCTGGGCAGTGATGCACCACCCATCGCACGACTTATCCAGATCAGCAGAACCCCGCATCCGCTGCTTCGACTGCCCGGATATGCTCTACTTCCCCGGCCCAGAGTACAGTCTATCCAATTTCCTCGTCCATACTCGAAACATCAGGCACCACGCCCGAGTTGCCAACCGACTTGCCAACCCTAAACCTGCTAAGAGTGACGATGACAAAGCCGCCGTAAAAGACCCATACTACCCTTGGAAGTCACCGTTGAACGGAAACTCCCCCATCGAGATTCCTTTTAGCCTGCTAAACATTATTCGTCTCTGCGAAACATACGTGAAGAGCAAATCCGCAGAAATGACAGCCCGAAACATCATGTTTGAGCCGATCCTGCTCGAGGAGCAACTGGCATGTCTGGAAGAGTCAGAACGATCATTTATGCCCGTGTGGTCCGGCGGTGAAGCCATCGGTAGCACGAGGGGAACACAGCGCCGCGGGATCTCGGACCAATCCGCAAACGACGACATGAGCGTCAACGTCAGCTCCGTCGGTGTGGGGAGCGTCTGCACCGCCTCGACGTTCTCAACCACGGACAGCTACGTTGATATCGAGACGCCCAGTGCTAGCAGTAGCGGCAGCGTCATCAGCATGTCCGGGGATGAAGACGATGCCGTCATGTCTGCCCCGGGTGAAGAAGACGATTGGGTCATGTCCGACGGAGACGATGAAGACTATGAAATCGACGATGACGCCTACTTTGGTTAAAAGTTCTTCTTTTCAATATTTTGTTTATTTTATTATATATCCTCATCTCCTTGTTGCTTTTTGGTTCTTTTGAAGCATTTTTATATTATCCAAGAACCATCCTTTTGTGAATTTCCCTAGGACAAACGGCGGGGCGTGGAGTTTCTGGGAATGAATCGGAGACGAACAAAGCAGGGCATAGCGATTAGTTTTTTATTTTTATTTTTTTTTTCCCGGTTAAGATGGCTATTAAATTAGTACTTGAACATTGTCAATACCATATGACTTTTAACATTCTCAACGGGCTGTTTCTTTCTTTCTCTTTGTTCCTTTTTTCAGTCACGAACATCAGCTTCGTAAACCACAATACAATCTCGTTTCCTTTTTGTTCTGCACGTTTTCAAGGAAAACCAATCAATCGGGTTTGCATCGGAATGCATTGCTTTGTATGTCAGTTACATAGAAATTTACCAGATGAGCCCCGAGTCAGTGAAAAAGATCTAGATCTCAGCATACCTCGGCACGTCTTTCTCCAAGTCTAGCTAACGCCACCCTTGACACCGACCTCCAACCACAAATGTTGCAAAGTGATTAAAACAACGCATTTCTTCATCCCTCCCGTCCGTGCGCGATCCCAATCGATCGATAGGCATCCCAATAAACCGTCTGATGTTCTTTTAAAAAGAAAAAAAAGAAAGAAAAGAAACATTTAAACCCGAGCGCCAGGTAGCCTCGATACCGATCCTGTTTTTAGCAAAAGCCGCCAAGAGGGAAGAATGACACCCCGAACGCAGTACTCGATCCAATGAAGCGTCTCTGTAGCGGTGAGCCCACAGCATTCTATTACACGATATGTAACCGTCTCATCCCCGTTTCCAGTCTTCCTCTTGGTATATACATATATATATATATATATGTATCTATGTAATCTCCAGCTAAAAGCCTTGCATGGGCGCACGAACCGCTACCGAGGCCCGAGAATATATTGGCATACCGCTTACTTTTCCCTCTTCGCCCGCGTAGTTAGCTACGTTAGATATATAGACGACTATGGTGTATGCTAATAATAGAAGAATCGTATAATGTAAGACCTCGGTACCGAGATTATATTGCCCTCTCGTCTCAATTCATGGAACCGAGATGTTCCAGGGTTTTTTTTTTGTATAAGTAAAGAGCCGTGGTACCTGAGGCTCGAATCCATATCTTTTCACTCATTTCTATTCATCATCATCGTCTTCGTTTTCTACTTCTTCTTGTTCACTTCTCAAGGCCGGTCCTTCTTTTNTTTCTAATATAAGAAAAAAAAAAAACTTTCCAAAAATTTTAAAATGTATACACACGCAAGCTGCCTCATCCTCTCCCTCCTCCTCCTCCCCACAACCCTAACCGCCCACCCGCTCGTCCTCCTACCCCGCCAATCCCGCACGACCCGCAACGACCTGGAAAACAACGTCTGTAAACCCTTCACATTAATCTTCGCCCGCGGCACCACCGAATCCGGAAACCTAGGCACCGTCGTCGGTCCGCCACTCGTCTCCGCCCTATCACGAGCTTTACCAGGCGGGAGCGACGCGCTGGCCGTGCAAGGTGTCAACTACCCCGCCAACGTCGCCGGATTCGCCGCCGGTGGGGATAAAGACGGTAGCAGGGATATGGCGAATTTGGTCACATCAGCTTGTCCTGATACTCAAATCATCATGGCCGGGTATAGGTATTTCTCCCAATAATTCCCTTATCTTCTAAGTTACATATATACTAAGCGGAACTTGGAAACTTTTTAGTCAAGGAGCCCAACTAGTCCACAACGCCATCGCTCAACTGCCACAGACCGCGGCGGCCAAAATCAGCGCGGTGGTGATGTTCGGTGACCCAGACAACGGAGACGCGCTGGGGAAAGGTATCGACGCGACGGCCAAGACGTTCTGTAACGCGGGCGATCTGATCTGTCGTGGACAGGCGGTCGTTTTGGCCGCACATCTCACCTACGGCAGGGATACCGGGGACGCGGCGGCGTTCGTGGCCGGTTTGGTCGATTAAGGGATACTTTTTTCTCATGGTTATTTCTATTATATACGTGGAGAGAGGGAGCGGGAATTCTGGAATGTATATTCACGGCCGGATGGCCGGACAACTTGAAGATATGATTATAGACTTGGTAGCACTGTAGAGCAAAAATCCGATCAAGAGAGAACGAGGTTCCTATATTCAAGCTAAAGAAACAGGCGCATCTAAATTACAGATGCCCATGAGAGTAGAGATCCCTTTCCCGCCAAAAATACGAAAAAAATCCAAAAAATCCAAAAAAAAAAAAAAAAAAAATTTGTGAACCTGCATTAGACATGTGAAAAAAATAAAATAAAATAAAATAAAATAAAAAGGAAAAGAGCACCGCCTTTCGCCAATTTGCCCAGAAATACTAGTATTCAAAATAGCTATATCCCTCCCAAGGAAAGAAGAAAAACCAATCATACGAATATTTATATACTAATCTCTCCCGGCAATCTGTATCTGCACGTTCTCCTGCTCGCTCTGTTCATATGAAGGCGGCAGGTCATCGGGATCGCGCACAACCTCCGCCTGCTGCTGCTGATGGTGATGATTCGGCGGCGGCGACTGATGCCGGTGTTGAACAGATTGAGCAGCAGGAGGAGCAGTAGTAGGTGGCGCATAATTCGGCGCCGTGTTCGTGCTCCCCGGTCTATGAACCGCCGCTCCACCCTTCTCCTTCTGCTCTTTATTCGGTCCCGGCTGTTGTCCACCCTGCGTATCGGGCTGCTGCGGCGACGGCTGTAGCGCCGAAAACCCAGTATTGGAATGCCTCCTCCTCGCCTCATCCTCCTCAATTCTGATCTCCTCATCCGTCAAGTCCCTCAACGGCGGCAATCTATCAAACGAAACGCTCACGCTCCCCGTCTTGCTCGTGATCTTCATCGTGCTGAATTCCTCCCCTTCCCTAGGATTACCCCTCAACGCTAGAATGTGGCGTTCGCGGGTGTTCTGGTCCACGATGTCACGGACCACGATCGCATCGCCCAGTCTGTACGATCCGTGGGTGATGGAGAGTTCGATCGTGCCGCACCAGTCGTCCGGGTAAGTGGCATGTATGCTGCCCGTCATCGTCGAATGCGAGGAATCTACCATGAAGGGGCCCAGAGAGGTAGTGAACGCGACGTAAGTAGAGCCGGTGTTCGTGTGCGTGGTTAGTTTGCGGAAGAGTTCCGTCGTGGGAGTCGGGGACGGGACGATCTCAGCTTTAATAGAGCCTCTGTGTGTTATCTATCAGTATAAAACTTATTCTTTCTCTCTCTTTTTTTTAAAAAAAAATAATTGAAGAAAAAACGTACGACATGGTGGATATGTTGACCGATTTTTTGAGATTGAACGAATTCTTGACCGCCTGCGTCCACACCTGTACCAATATCTCATCGTCCTTGGGAAACGCCGGGATCGTAGGTCTTCCCGAAGAGCTCGAACTCGAACTCCCAGCGGCAGCAGACGATGAAGATTGCGCGTGCTGATTGCTAGGGCAGCTGTTCCCCCACAGGTTCAGATTCATCGGGGGCATGCTGAACGGCGGGACGGTCCGGAGTGCGGATTCGACGCTGTTGCGGACATCTGCGACTATCCTTCCAACGTCGACGGGGTATTGAGCGTAGGCGTTATAATGGTTATTATTATTGTTATTATTGTTATTATTATTATTGGGGTCCGGTGGTGGTGGCATTTTGCAGCGTTCGAATCGATTCGCAACCTTGTGTTACGATAACGGATACTATTGGTATTTTGTTTCTTTTCCCGGTGTAGTCGTAGATAGTTATATTGTGAATTCCGACTGAGAAAGCAGCTCTTGCGAATTTGAAGTTTGTGATTACGAGAAGGTTGAAATATATACAATGACAGGAGACATCGAGGGGTAAAAAGTCAGAACGGGCGGGGCGTACCTAAACTTTTATATAAATTTTCAACGGTAAGTAACTAACTGTATCTACCACTTCATGCGGCAGCCAGCAGGGCGGGGTTGGATGTTAGTCAGGCAACCAACCAAAAAAAAAAAAAAAGCGACCGAATCGAGTCGTCGTATGTAGTACAGGCCGATTAGCCTCAACCCGGGGTTTTTTTTATTGATTCTGTATTGTTACTTTTTAGTAGGGTTGGATCATCAGGCTCTCCCAAGGCCGACCGACCCGCCTGCAAGCCCAGCCATGTGGCTGCCAGTAGACCTGACGGGAACGCGTAAGCCATGTTTTCCCTGCACTTGCTTACGTCAAGCAAAGAAATTAGTAGAAGTGGGAATTTTTGGTCGATCAGGAGAGGACTCGTCAGCGGGTTTGATAACGTTATAGCTCTAGGACATCAATTAAGAATGAAAAAAAAAGAGAGAGAGAGAGAGAGAGAGAAGTTGAGTTTTTCCACGTCGTCTCAAATCACAGCATCGTGCCTAGGTATGGCCTTAAACTAGGGCCACACGTTCAGCACCTTCATCAATTCATGCTCGATATACAAGAAGGAAAAAGAACAAAAAAAAAAGAGTAACGAGCGAAGGAAATAGAGAGAAGACATTTCGCCCCGAGATTAAGCAAAATTTCAAAGAAGATAGATAAAGTATAAGGAGATTGAGGAAAGAGGTCCCGAACGCACATAAACCCAAAGAAACCCTTGCCATAAGATAAAAAGTAAGAAGCCAATAGCTCTAGCAAAGCGGACCATCAGTAAAAGAAAAAGGAAAAAAGGAAACAGTGCCAGACATAACAAGTAAAATCACAATACATATACAAGAGGAAGCCAAAATCATGAGAAAATCGGATTTTTCAGAAAAAGACCTGGGCTGGGAAACCCCACAAAGTAGCACGGGGTATCTGTAGCTAGAATTTATTAAAATCCAGCATCACCAAGCTCCCGGGCCAAAACTCTGACGTTATCCACAAATCCCCTAACCAAATCCAGGTACCCATTTGGTTTCCTCTCCTTGATCAACCGCCCTTGCTCCCGCACTTTTCTCGCGTCGACTTCGATCTCCAACTCATGCTCCTTTTTCGGTACCATCTGCTCCTTTTTGGGTCCCAGCTGTGGGGGCCCACCTCTCCCTTCTCCTGCAGCAGCCGTAACCTGCGTCAAATCCACGCTGAAGCATAAGTGCTTATAGCTCAGGCGGTCTTTGTTTCTCTCGCCACCGCCTTGGGGGACGAGCCTGTCAACGTCTCCCTTCCACGGCATTTCCATATTCACACTTATCCGCCAATCGAAGGCCGTTCGCGGCGAAAATATATTGAGATCGGCGATTCTAGCTTTCACGATCTTATTAATCACTTTCCCCGTCCTTTGGTCATGCGTAACTCGCAGCTTGAGCCGGTGGTGATAATTGGGGACTCTCTTGATGCACATTGGAATTTGGTCTTTCGTATCTTCGGGTATCTCATAGAATGAGTCGCGTTCGTGTGTATGTTTATAGGTGAGCGGAATGCGCGTGGCCGGATGTTCCCCCCCTGGTGCTTGTTGTCCCGGTGGAACCTGTCGCTGCGAGTCTCCGAATGCACGGTTGAGGAAGTCGTTCATGCGTTTATGTTGGAGCTATTGCAAAAAAAAAAGGGGAGGAAAAGGGATTCGGTTAGTTAGATACACCAGGTAGTACACTGATCGAAAGGGAAACATACCTCGGTCATGCTGCTTTTGAATATAACTTTCAAGTTGGGGTCATCGGAGTCCAGGATTGTTTCAGTTTTCACAGGCAGATAAAGCCGGTTTCCGGTAGCCCGATCAAGCAATATGCCGATTTTTGCTTCGATCTCCAGCTGTGGCCTATCAGGATCATCCAATTGGAACTCCTGGTTGTCGACGACATGGATGAATAAGAAGTCACAGATGTGCTTGGTGAGCTCTTCGTAGGGCTGGAGGTTCGTGATGGAGGGCTCCCAAGGCCCCAACATGTTCGTTGGAGGTGGCGGTCCTCCGGGAGGCATTTTTGACGGATTGGCCTGCGGCCCTGGTTGCTGCTGCTGCTGCTGCTGCTGCTGCTGTTGTGGGGGTGGCTGTTGCTGCTGGGGTGGTGGAGGACCGTGTGATGGTTGTTGAGGCTGGGACGCGTTTTGAGGTTGAGGATGATTTGGCATCGCTATTGGATTCTGCGGGTTGGGCGGCTGTTGTGGTGTTGATGGAGTGAGAGGTTGCTGCTGTGACATTGCCGACGGACCGGGTGGTGGTTGTCGTCTGTTTTGGATAACCGGACTGCTTGACGAACTCTTCGAGGCTTTTCGAGCAAAGATTGGTGGCTCGTCATGACGTGGTCGTTTCCGTGAAGGGCCAATGGGTGATGCAGCCAGCCCAGGCTGGGGGGGTTGGGCGTTGAGCGGAACTTGGATCTGGCCCGGTTGCGGACGTGCAGGTGTCGGAAAAGAACTCCTCTTCGCGGGTGGAGAGGACTGCTGTTGGCCTTGCTGTGACGTTGGCGGTAAGGCCGCGATTTGGGTGCCGGGCTCCTCCTTGATGGGTGGCTTGCCAGCAGCGCTCGACGAAGTATCATCCATATTGGAAGGTGGTCCCATGTTTAAACGGCTCGATGTCAGGTTTTGATCTTCGGGGGCGAGGTGTGGTGGAATTTCAGAGTCGTAGCCGTTAACTTTCTTTTCTGTTTTTACCTGCCCTTCTTGTGCCCATTGTGGAGCTGTTTGCTCGCCATTTGACGGCCTAGCTTCCGAATTTGAACGGCTATCGATATCCATCTTCTCGCCGTACCCAGTGGAAGGGTAGCGTTGCGGCGATGGTGGAGGGTGCCTGGGCGATGGTAGTCCCATACCCTGCGGGCCGTGTGTAGGCGTCGGCGGTTGGCTTCGCTGCTGCTGCTGTTGTTGTTGCTGTTGTTGTTGCTGCTGCTGCTGTTGCTGCTGTAGAGGGAAGACAGGGGGTGCGGGTGTCCCCGAGTTCATCCTTTGGCTGACGGGGCTTTGGCTAAGAGAGTAATTCTCGTTCGTTCTCCCGGCGGCCCAGTCTTCCTTCTGCCCACCGAGACTCTCCTTCCGATCCTCTATGTACATTGGCACGCGAGTTTTCGGGCTGACGCTGAGATCTCGTTCGCGTTCTCTTTCCATCCTATCCCGTTCACGCTGTTCGGTTTGCATTTCTTCCAGCTCCTTCTCGCGCCGGCGGTCCGCGAACATTCTTTCCCTAACCTTTCCAATCCTCGTTTCGCCACCCGGGCTCATGGCGAATGCTCCTTGTTGGGCTGGGGAGCCTGCCATAGATGGTGGACCCGGGGTTGTCGGGGTATGGGCATGGGCATGCGGGTGCGATGGTGGAGGCGGTGGAGGTGGTTTTCCTCTTTGCTGCTGCTGCTGCTGCTGCTGCTGCTGCGGATGTTGCTGCGGATGTTGCTGATGCTGCGGTTGTGGGTATCCGGGACCTGGAGTTCCCATTGGTGACATGGAAGGGAACTGGTTGGCATATGGACTGCCGTACGGTGTAGCACTGGTAGGTGTCAGTTGCTGGTTATTTCCAGGGTGGTGGTTGCTCGGAGGACCAGTGAAGGGGCTCCCTCCAGACTGCGCGCTGAGAGGGTGAGGGGTATTGTAGGGACTCGGGCTCTGCACGTGCGGACCGTAAGGATGTGGACCTTGCGAATTACTCCTGGCTGAGGGCGAAGGGAAAGGATATCCGGGTTGGGAAGAGCCTGAGCTTTTACGATGATGGAATGGCGGGCCGGGTTGAGGGGGCGCATTGGATTGATTTTGGAAGGGGCTCTTGGGCGGTTGGATGGGAGGCGGGGCGGGTCTGCTTGGTCCGGCATTCTGAAAGTGATGCGGTGGGGGCGGGTGTTGAGGATGCTGTCCGGGATAGTGCTGCTGATAAGGATTGGGGGGGTTAATATTCTGCTGAGGCGGGGCATTGGGGTGCTGCTGGATTGGCGAATGCTGAGGATGATAGGGGTGAGAGGGAGGATGTGGAGGAAGAGGGGTAGGGGGTTGGTTCCGCGCGGCTCCACCGCTTGAATCATTCATGATGCTGCGAAGATCCATGCTGACGCTTCCGGCGGCGAAAGAGGCGTCAGGATTCGGCAGGGAGGAAGGAGCCGATTGCAACTGAATCAGTGGACCAGCGTTGATGCCGGTAACGGTGCCAGCGGTGGAGGTGGTGGAAGTGATTGATGTGGTGGGAAGGGGTGGAGGAAGGGGTGAGGATGCCGATGAAGATGTCGAAGCGAAAGCCGAATCAACGTGATCGATGTCCCTATCGGTATCAACTACCCCCACCGCCTTGAAACTGAGTCTCCGAAGTAAGAAAATTTTCGCAATCCGACGAGGCAGTCAATAGAGGTTGGTAAACCTGAGAAAGAGAGGGAGGGGGGGGGTAGAGAAAAATGAGAAAAAAAGAAAAAAAGAAAGAGGGAGTGAGAGAAAAAAAAGTGATCGCTAGGATTAGGGTTGCTTTAGACGACCATCCGGTGCGCAGCGAGAGCGAGAGGCGGAATCAGGCAGGCGGCAGGAAAGGTTCCGAAAAAGCGACGATTCCGATGCAAATGCCAGAATTAACGATGCCAGGATGAACTGAGAGAGGGAAGAAGGTACCCGGCGTGGAAATGGAGGGACAGCGATGGATGGGTGTGTGTTATGGTGGTGGTGATGGTGATGGTGGCGGTGGTGGTGGTGGCAGTTGAAGCGAGGACGATGACCCGGAATCCGAGGTTGGTACCGGACGAGCCGACCCAGCCTGCAGGATGATAATCAATGGCGATGACGATGGCAGCAATCACGGTCAACGGGTCAACGGTGAGGATGACGAGAACGGCCTATCGGAGAGAGGAGATCGGAGAAGGACGGCCTGGCAGCGACGGAAGGGCGAAGCTGACGGGGAGGGAGAGACGATGGGTGGTTTTCAGCCATACATCACAGCCGGTCTGGAATGGAAGGTGAGGACGCGTGCGCGAGGAATCGAATGGGGACCACAGCCGAGCGAAGCAGCCGCTGAGAATCCGAGTCGGAGAAGCGGTGATGTGTATATATATATCTCTCTTTATAAAGACAGGCGGCCTTGATAGTTAACGTCGGAAGGCTGAGGGGGGAGGAGGAGGAGGAGGAGGAGGAGTTGAGGCCGAGAGGAGAGGTCGTGATGGTTGATGGCGATGAAGGTTGTAGGAGNTTCCCTTTCCTCCTCTCTCTCTTGAAGTCAACTCTTTTTTTTATATTATGATCTCGGAGTGTAAACAACACCCACACCCAATACTTCGTACATATTAATTGTTAACTGAGATCTGACCAAATCTCAGTTGCAACCCTGATCGCTAACAATAATAATAGTAATATAATATCGTATATCGTACAAACAGTTTCTAGATTACACGTTATACTGCTGTCTCAATCTCAGAGTGCAGGCTTTAGTTTCATCATCAGCATATATTATTGAATTGATACAGAATTCGAACATACGTCCCATTGAAGGGGATAGATAATGTAAAATATAAAATGCCATCGAGTATCATAAGTCCAATGACATGTGCATGGTGGATTTATAAATTGCACCTGATAACCATCATATTTATCCCGCATGGGCATTTTGAGAAGACATCTTTTCATCAATCGATTAATTGCAATTGCAAGTCCACAGATATCGATATCTGAAATCTCAATCGATTTCTAAGGAGAAAGTTCACTCCAAGGGACATCTAGATGAAGGGAAAGGAAAAAAAGAAAGAAATGTTTCCAGCCCCCTTTTTCCGGTTCTCTGGATCCGGAGAGGGCTGTCCAAGGCCAGGCGACTTGTCCTGATCGATATCACTTCGAATTTAGCTTTTTCATACTCTAGATCTGGTTAACAATTGCGTTATAAGTAAAATATTCATAAGCAACCACTTACTTGATCGATTACCTGTGTACACGCTCAGATCTCAAATTTGATTCCCACTATGTGCATGTGCAAGTGCATATCGATTTTACAAATGTGTCCGTCCGTTGATAGTTATCATGAGTAATTGCTGGGCTGGATCTGGGCACGAGACTCGAAACCTGTCAGCATGCATGTCAAGTGTCAAAGTGTCAAAGTGTTTTATTATTTTCCGTGTAATTTTCCATTGTACATTTTGTTTTATACTTCCCGTGACCAATAGCGATAATAGTAAGCAGTTTTGATTGCAATTGTTGATTGTTCTCGAAGCCGAACTGTTCCTCCCAGCCCCCGTTTTTCCCACCTTTAAGTTGTAATCAATCGACAATTGCAAGACAAGGCCTGGGCGGGCAAGACAGGATCCGAGAGATTGTGTGCATGACGCAGGTCCCCCGATCAGAAAGAAAAAAAAATTCAACATGGGAAACCAACCCGCCCTTCTTCCCGAATAATCTCGCCCCTCGAATGGAGCACACACACGAGACCCACACTGCCCGAGAGAAACCAAAAAAACCCCCCCAGCCGACCCCACGTTGAGGGAGATCAGGCAGCAACCAGCTGTTTCACTTCTGAGCTTGTTTTTGCTCATGCGCGCGCACTTGCATTCAATACTCATTTCTCATTTGCACGTGCACGCATTGCATCGGAAAGCTTCGAACAAAATGAATCAGTATCAATTGATATCGATTGGTCTGAAGCGAGCCCACTCCGTCCGCTTAGATTGCTCGCATCAGTAACTGAGACCTGGGGGCGCGTCAGCCCACTTTGGCCAAATGTTTGTTTCTTTCATCACCATCATAGTCGTGGTCGCGGTCGTGGGTGGTCATGGTGGAAGTGAAGGTGGTGGGTGGATTTCTTTGTTAACCAGTCTTGTACCTTTGTTAACTTCGAAAGTCAAAAATACCACACACACAACAACGAAAACAACAACCGACAACATTGTCAGTCAATATTATGGATCCAACAGGGAAGACAATACAAGATGAAATGGATACAACGGCCTGCTTGATGGACACGCTCGGAAGACTGTATGACTGGAAACAATGGGAGAGAAGAGACATTTCATGCGGCTGCATGATGGCTATAGCTATATTGTATATCTCTCCAAAAACGATACAGACTAAACTGCTCCTTCTCCTCCTCCTCAATTTGCATCGTTCCGCTTGTTGTAAAAAAATACATATCAGATCCAATATATCCAATATTTTCGCCAGCAATAAATCCCCGCTTGAATAACTAGATTCGACTATACTCTTGTACACGCAGTTCCTGGTATCGCACAAGTGAGTCGTCAGATATATCATTTGGTACATGTTGGTGATGCTAGAAGGGTAGGAGTTATGGCCTTGGACCCATCAGAGCCGCGTCGACAAGCCGGTCCTTCCAAGTAAGAAATTCACTGTGATATAGCCATGCATGCCTCAATATTATACCTTCAAAAAAGTCCGTAGACTGATCACAGTTATCATATCGGGGACAAAAAAAAAAGCAGACATCAAATGTCCCACCCAGTGCCAAATATTCCCTCCGACTCTTTCCCCTTCGCAGTCGGCTCCGCCCTTCAATCTGCCCGACAGAGCTCAGCGTCTTTTTTCCGCAAAAACAGCTCCCTTCCTAAATATAGCTTCAAGTCTTTAGAGAGGCAGCCCATCAGCCTTGAGGGTGCTGTACCCATGGGCTCTTCCAGGAAGAAAAGTAAAGCTCTAAGTAAAAGGGAAGTGGTGGAAGACAAGAATAGAGATGAAGAGGGAAAGGAGGAAGGAGAGGAAGAGGAAGAAGACGAGGAGGAGCAAGATGAAAAGGAAGAGCGGGAAGAAGACCCATCCGAACAATACTCCTCAGACAACGAAAGCATCACATCCATCTCCTCTCTCTCCTCCTTCTCTTCCTCCTTCTCTTCCTCGGATTCCGATCACCCAACAGCCAAAGACGCCTCTACATATACATACGACATGTCTGATTCACGAAAGCGAGGTCTTTCGCCGGCCACCAAGAATGCCGGCTTAACAGTCAACGAACGACGATTGGGCCTTCGCATCTTTCGCGAGGTACGTATCTATCTCCCAAAGAAACAGAATCTCCATCGCGAATACCTTTATCAAATCATCTGATCTAACATTGCCTCTTCCTCTCCTTTTCCAGTGGTTCCGACTCCCATTACTCAAATACGCCGATGACGGCGCGTCTGGTTCAATCCTGCCATCTCATCCCCCAGGTCCCCTAGAATCCTCAGACTCTACAGATCCCACAGGTGCCACAGGTACGCTATCACACCTCTGCGTAGGAATCATCCAAAAATTCGAACTCAACTAACTATCAAACGAAACCAAAAGACGGCCCTACCACAGCCAAAGGCAGCATGTTCTCGCAATCTAGCGCCGTTCCTTCAGCCACCATTGGCTCCGGCTCGGGTGCGCGTCAGCATATAGACCACTGTAAAATTCATCCCCCTCCCTTCTTAAAATCCACTACCACCTCGGATGACATCTGTTGAAACTGACCATATGAACCTGCTCCTGGAAACCCCATGCAGACGCGGTAAACGAATCTAATGCCCAAATCCTAAACTTGATTTCCGACCACGATTCTCTCGAGCAGGCCAGAGACACCATGAGTCGTTTCGGGGACATGAATGTGAGTATATACAAAAAACATACCTCTTTACACAAAGATACTTCCCACAAGACCTCACCCGCTAAGCAATGGCAATGCAGGCCCAGGTAGCTCTCAACCTCAACAGGCCTCCAGACTCACCATACGTTCAAGGACGTCACAGTTTATGGGTCCAACGAGTCAACGGCTCCAGCGGGATGTTCTTACGGCGACAGGCTTTAGACCAGTGTCATGAGTGTAGGAATCAACTCACTGTCACCGCAGCCAGACAGGTACCATCTCTTGTAACCCGAATATCCTACCGTTCACAAAGCTAATAATATAACCCGTGACTAGACATCAGCGAGATACCGCCTTTGCCCCCATTGGCGTGAAACAGTGTCAGAAGGATACACAGAATCCACACATGTCAGTATCCCAAATCTCCCACCAGACTTTCTCACCCCCTTCAAAAGTTGCTGATACCGGACTGCCCAAAAAAAAAAAAACAGGCCTTTGGTGGCGCCCAAAATTGTCCATTTTGCGGGAAACCTCGCGGCACACAGGTAAGCACAAGTATAATATATATAAAAACTACATCTCTCTCACAGATTGATATCTCCGCAGTCCACACTCCACGAATCATTCTGTCCCTTCTACCTCGCACCTCGCGCCGAACCCCTCGGAGACGACTTCGACACTGGTCTCTCCACTGACCCAGACTTTATAAAACTCCGCACCGATCCAAATGCCTTCTCAGGCGTACCCCCAGCGATAGCTCGGTTCACTTCACCACCGCCTGAGGGTCTCCAATTGCCCCTCATTGGATCTGAAACCACTGATGATGAACACTCCTCGGATGATGACAGCGGACCGGATGAGGATGATTGGAAAGCGGGAGATGCGCCGCCATATGCTCCACCCGTTGAATCTCCAAAGTTGCCTAGAACACCAAAGGGCCCCCCTGCGAAACCCCCTCCAAAACCAGCTACAAGACCGCCCCCAGAACCACCTGTAGACCTAGAAGGTAGTCCAAGCCCCCCTCCTGATGCTCCAAAACCTCCTTCGCCGCCTAAATCATCAGCGGATACTCCCACTCTGCCCGCTACGATTGCAGCAGGGACGCTTCGAAAGTTCGATGCGAAAGACAAAAAAATCAACATTGTCCACTGCACACAGTCACAGAACGTCCTCACGAAAGGTACCGCCCTCGACACCAACGCTCAGAGACATCACGCCCAGGGAGTCAGCGATATAAGCCCGATACCTCCAGAAAACCAACAACGTACCACCGACATCCGAAGCTCCATTCTAACCCTCCCACGGCCATTCTGGGAACCAAATACATATATCACCGCTACCTCCAAAGACTTCTCAGCCGCGAAAGATAGAGACCATACTCAAAAGCTCCCAGATAATGTTCTGGAAAAGGCAGCTGAAATCCGCGGAGCACTGGGTAAACCCGACCCTCCGCCTTCAAAAACAGCCATCTACACGGGCCCGCGTAGGGTCCTATTCAAGGGCAACGAAACATGGTTCGAAAGCCGCTTTCAAGGCGACAAAGCAACTTATGACAACTGGAGGAATAACACCGCCACCTTTGCGGACCTCACAAAGGCCGCGCCGGTGGATACAACGGCGCCTACGCATCCTACCGAGTTTTATATCAAGGATACACTGCAGGGTGTCAACTGGTACGGCGATACTGGTACCATGATACTCCCAAGCGATGTTGTGGCCCCAAGCACAGCCGATACAGTGGTAGTAGCACCGGGAGGAAAACCAGATACAATGATAGTAGCACCGGGAGGAAAACCAGATACAGTGGTAGTAGCACCAGAAGGAAAGCCAGATACAGTAGCGGTACCACCGGGAGGAAAGCCAGATACAACGACCCCAGTACCGCCAGACGACACAGAAGTTATCGTTATAGACGACGCAGAAGTCATCGTTATAGACGACGCAGAAGTCTCCGTTCCCACACCGTCAAGGTACACAGACAGAGGAACAGACGCAGGGACACCTCCCTCCGCTAAACCGTCACCCGCTCCAGCCGCTCCAGCCTCCCCAGCAAAAGCCCCAGCGCCTGTACCCGCAGGTCCCGTAAAACCCTTCGTCGACCTCACGGGCTGCACGAGTAACATGGATATCGGCAAGTTGGTCCAGAAATACCTCGAAGTGGCCGTGGCCCCGACGACCACCAGACGCGATGGATCGAAGAGAGCTGCGACCTTGATGTGTATAAACTGTAATAAGCTTATCAATAGACTGGTAAGGCTCCTCTCTCTCATTATATATTCCATGTACATAGACTCCTTTGTAATTTTTATCACTTTTTGTATGCTAACGAACCATGGCTCAAATTTATAGGGTCAAAATAGAAGGTATGAGCATTACGGTAAATGTTGGGCATTGTGGCCTGGAGTGACGCCCAAGGCTTCAGATGGAGACGGCGACGGCGGTGATGGTCCTAGTGATGGTGGAGACGGCGCCAGTCCTGGTGACGGTGCTGGCCCCAAAGACGATGGAGCCGGAGATGTCCCCAAGGGAGACAAAGGCACAAGAGCCACAAACCCCAATCAGTCAGAATCCAATGCCTCTGGGCCAGCGACCCCAGACATGTCCTGCAAGCGCAAATACTGGGAAATCAACAATGGATATGCAACCGACAGCGAAGACGAAAGGGACTTCCCAGTTCCCGATAAAACCAAGACCCAAAAGGCTCAGACCCGCAATCAGGAAGAAGCAGACGAAGTAGGGAATGACATCGAACCTTCTCAAGGCTCCGGTAATGCATTCGTGATACCGACTCCAACCGACACAGGACTATTCAAGAAAGGCGGTAAGAGCTCAGCGAAGAAACCTACAGCAAAGAGGGCCAGGAAAATGTACAAGACACCGGAGTTTATACACTCATCATCTACACCGCCACCCGCTGCGTCACCCGTAACTACTCAATCATCGAAATTGAAAAAATCAAAGTCACAGAACCCTTCACCCTTACCGAGCGAAGAACTAAATCTTGAGGGTTTGCATCAGTCATCTCTAGAATCTAGCTCACACCGCCCACTTTCCCAAGAGCCAGTCCCGCAGTCTTCCCCTCCAGCACCCAGTTCGCCTCCCAAGAAGCGGAAACAACCACCGTCCGATAGAAACGATGATGATAACGAAGCACACCCCACCGCTCTCCGCGTCGCCACAGTGCCTAACCTCCCAACGAAGAACCTAATATCAACACAGACCTCCAGAGCCAGAGGAAAGCCGTTCGTCCCCGCGAAGGCCACGAAGGCCACCGGCGCCACCAAGCTCATCGAATCAAATCTGCTAGTTTACAATTCCCGTGACGGTAAGCTTGTCGAGTTCGAAGAAAAGAAGTTTACTAGAAAGGTGAACGGGAAAATGCCTATAATTTTTAAGGAGGTAATCGAGGTAACTCGGGAGCCTGGGAGGGATACGGCGACGTACCGGCTCTTCAGGTTTGACGGAGATGAAGAGACCGGGCTTGGGGCCCTGCCGAAGAAGAGAAAAATTGAGGATGAGGGTGAAGAAGATAGCAACGAGGAAAGCGAAAAGGAAAGTGGAGATGAAGATGAAATAAGAAATGCCGATAAGGTAGCGGAAAATAAAGCAAGAGAGAGCAACAAGAAGCGTAAACGGGGAGGTGAAGTAGACATCGGCGAAAAACACACGGACGACGGTAGTCAGGAATCAGAAAAAATTGAAGAAATTAAGGAGGGGAGTAAGAAAGCAAGTGAAGAAGAGGTAAGTAGGCTAGATCAATTATCCTCCTTTCATGCAACAAAACTCGATTCTAAAATATACGCCAGCCACAAAATAAGTCGCCAGCGCAAGAAGCTGAACCCGAATCCGAAGAAGCAAGGCATGTCGCAAAGAAAACGAAGACTCGGCAGAAGCAGGCCCCTTCGAAGATGAAACTAGAAGCGTCGGTGGAACCTAAGTCCATAGGCCGCCGTAGCGCCCGTGTCAAAGCAATTCAGGAAGTTAACAAAGCCCAGACACCCTTTCATCAGACAAAATCCAAGAAAGTCACCATCATAACTCCGCACACCGAGGATGCGGAGAATCCTACGAGATATAGAAAGACGCCTCGACATTCAACCAAGACTCCGAAGAAACCTTCACTAAAGGTTAATGAGGAAAGGATTAAGAGGGTTAGTAACAGAGTTAGTAAGACAAAGAAGTTGTAATATCGATGTATGTATCTAGGCTAGGAGTCGTATGGAAGACTTGAGAGGTTTGCATTGCTGAAGAGCAGAACGCTTGGAACATGTGCCAAGCTATAGCAATGGGAGCACATTTATGTATGATAAAGTATCCCGTGAACATATTACAGCAATCGTCTCAGTAGCAACCTAAGTATACATTCTACCCCCACCAACTTCGAGACCCCGAACTGCGCTTCTGCGTATATGTTGCATTTTGAACTCTCCGTGTGTTGTCGTCGTTCCACCGGGTCTGAACCGGATAGTTAGGATTACCTATCCAAAAAAACAACCCCCCCAGTCAGCTGGGTGGCAATACATTGACCGCTGGGTCTATGGGTCTGGCTTACAATCCGATCATTTTTGATATCAGGTAATTCAGTCTTATTCTCATATTAATACATGATTGGTAATATAAATCAACATTGACTGGCAACGGGTCCGTCGGCTGTACAGCTGTGATGACTATACAGGGTTGCTGATGAGCAGTCATACGCTAGTGTGTCTCCGCGAAGGCATAGTAACCCAAGTTACTCTGTAGTATATATGTTGCCATGTTAGCCGGGTATCAGTGTTTTCAATAAATACTGCCAGATCTTTTGTATACGCACAGTCATGGCCATATAGATTGGGATCTGTCCGTTCGCAGTGCCTTCTACTCTCGAGCTGGATATTCTACTTCTCTCAAGGCTTCAGGACAAATATTAAATCTATCAGCACTTCGATACCAAAAGTTACCGTCAATTGCCATCAATTACTGTTAGACTTTTCAACGCGGCCTTCCGCATCCTGATCACGATTATTAATACCACCTGCATGCCTACAGACATCTAAACCGTACCGAGTCACAATAAAAACCAACCTCTGTAGTACCGGCAGTACATGCAAACTGTCAAGTACTATCAATCGATTGGAGCATAAACAAGGATGCCCCGCTGCCACAAAGCTCTAAATCAGCATATTCACGAAGCCATCAATGAGACGCGAGCTGCGATATCAAGAGAAATATATAATCTCAAACGGCTCCGCGAATCATCCGCTGCATGGACCCCAGCGGACGAAAAGAATATCGAGAGACTAGAAAACGAAAATCGGTATCTTAGACAGCAATCGGTGGCAATATACGACCAATTTGTAATATCCGATGAGCGGTCGAAGAACATGCGAACGGCGTACCACCAATTATCACAGATCTGGCTAGTTTAGGGATCTTGTTTCTGTATACGTTAACGGCATAGTTCCGCTTCGAAGGAGCCTCAAGTATTTGGGGAAATGGTGGGATTCCTGCTGTGCATATGCATGTGGAGCAAGAGCTGTCAAATTTAACGAGTGTTTTCGGGGTCATGGTGAATAGATTAAGATCCACAGCACTAATTATCGACCGATGTGTGACTTTTCATTTGGCTTCGCAAAAAATTGCTTTGTTTAATTTTTAAGATCACGTTCAGTCCTCCAATTAATTACCGGGATCAATCTGTATGCCTGATACGTCCATATATATATGTCCCAGATGCATGGGTAGTTCGCCGATCCACTTAATGGTTCCGGCTCTAGAAGTGTATCCAACCGATTAACTGGTTAACTCATCGAAGGATTCTTTTCCCTAAAATTGTTTATTCTAGAACTGTAAGAAAGGTCCATTTCATAACGGTCTTATTGTTCAGTCGCCCCTGGATTATTTAAATATCCTAGCAAGCATATCCGTTTCCCCGCTTGAGCTTGCCGGCCTAGCTCATCGTGTCAGGCCGCCGATGAATACCTTGACACCCTATATATGTATATATATATATATCCTCCATCGAGAGCCATGTGGATGGCGCCCCGCACAAGCCAAGTTACCGTTATTGGTAGAAACCATCCGAGTGTTCGAGCAACAAGAAGATGGACTACAAGACATATTGATAACCCCTCCACATTCACAATTGCGATAGAAATCCTTGACGACTCGGTGTGCGACATGTTGATAAGGCCCCGCAAAACACCTACGCCGATCCTGTTAATATATTTGATGATAATAAAAGAAACGGGCACTTGAATTCGCCTGGATCATTAGTATGCGCATGGCTAGGCGATTGAGACATCAGCGGACGTCCGATCCGAGAACATGAGACAAAACACCCTATTAATATTATTAACAGCCCTCTTGGGATGGTTATCAGACTCCTAGACGAAGAATCCCCCACATGGAATCGGAGGCCCAAGGCAGCCTTATCGGCGTCTGCAATGCAAATTTTAAGGAGTCAAGAAAAAACAACATGGCCAAGACCGCCAAACATTGGAAATGATAACAGTTTACGGATTGCATGATACTTTGGCATATATATACGCCTTTTTGCCAACAGCCACAATTCCATGCTAATGAGCTTCTCAAGCACACCCGCAGCTACAGTTTGTATCTTCGGGAAGCATGGCGGTGCACAAAAACTTGACAAGTCCGAAACAGACGTCAGAGAATGCAATAGTTCAAGCCGGCTATAGGCTTGATGACACCAGCATCGTGCACCGACCATCTTCATTCGTCCACTAACGGTTCGGTATGCCCGATTTAATGCTATCCTTACTCCATTCGGTATCGGGCAGACTTTGGCGCTTTACCAAATCCAGAGTAGCCCCGAACATCAATACAACAACTTTCCTATCAACTGTCGAAAAGTCTACGCTAGAGCACGGAATATTCTGTCCGGCTGAGATTGAAGGTCCAAAAAAGCCTACAGGTGTTAAGTTGCATATGCGCAGCCGTCGGGGCTAGCGTTTTGAGGGGTCTGAAACGGCGCGCACTCTTCGCACTGCCTGTCGCAGTCGAAATTGCTTCATCTAGGCAGGGCATCGACGTGTGTTATTTTATAGATTTATATGATGCACAATGTTCGAAACTGTATATATTATCGGCTCTGCCCCCCATGTTTACCATATAGATTTTTAACTCCTAACCAACCGTAAATCATTAAGAATATCAAGTTACCGATATCAGGATATATCGCTAGGCCCACTCCAACCAAAGCGCTTGCGCAACTATCTCAGCGTGGTGGACTACTACACATATATATTCCAACAAGGACAAAAATCCACAATGACGGGTTTCCTGTCCCTCCCTCGCAATATCCGCGATAAGATTTACGCTCATGTCGTTCTATTCGACGAACCTCTCCTCACACAAGAAGCCATCGACGACATCTGCCGTCGAAGATCCCCAACGGTCCACGACTTCGTCACACCACCAACTGTCAATCTTTCCATTTTCCGCGTGAACAAGCAAATTCACGAAGAAGCGTCATTTGTATTCTACACGCAGAACGTCTTCTCCATCAAAGTCGTCACGGAAGCATATGAGGTTTACAACGCTCGGGAGCAATGCTTCAGGGCCAGATGGACAACTCCGTGGGAAGATATCGCCTATGAGTTCACCGAAGAAGGCGGTATCGGCCACTTCTGCCCTGGCGATTACGGTGGCACCCTCGGAAACGAGATCCTCCAGCAGGATATCAAAACCTACATCTACCCTTCTCTTCGATACCGCCATCTCCTCCGCAACATCCGTATAGAGATCATCGACACTTGCTTTATGGAGTATTGCACCCAGCAGCAACCAATAAAGCGCCAGACATCCGTTAGCAAGAGAAAGACCCTTTACAGTCTTATAAGGAAACCAACCTTCCGAAAGACAGCGGCGGGAAGGATCCCGCTCCGAACGATATTTATGCCTCTTGCATGCAGACTTCGATGCCTCCTTGCCGCTTGCATCTCGAACGTGAATATCGGAATCACTGTTTCCACCACAATGCTTGACAATTTTGACGAGCTGAGCACTAGGTTATACAAAGATCTTGTTGAACTCGCGTCGCCGTTTACTAGAGGATATAAACCGGGAAATATCGATCTGCACATCCCATATGAAGAGGATCATGAGCTGGACCCAAAGTACGAGGGTTTGAAGGAGAAGGTTTTGAAAAACTGTAATAGGGATTCCAAGTTTGACGGACCTGATGGACAGCGATTTGAGAACGTCGACGTTGAGTTAATGTTGCACTGGAGACTGTTGAAGGGGAGATTGGTGATCAGATGACGGAGTTCTTTTTTTTTAATTTTATCTAATGGCCTCATGACTTTAGCATTTTCGGAGTTTCTGTTTCTATTTTTGATAGCGTTTGTACACTGCATCGGATGGCGTATGCTGCGGCACTTGGGTTCTGGGATGTGGGAGTCTTTCATGGATGATTATTTAAACCTTACGATATCGCGCGATGATGCTTAATAATATCAATTCAATCCTCTACCTTTACAAATTTAACAATGCACTTTCAAACTATCTTGAATGATGTGTATATGACTCTGTCTGTGCACACGTTGCGCCGATCGATAAAATGCCAGACGTATCGTACAATGATAGGTAAGATGTTATATTACATGGCTATCCGGAACAGTCAACTTACAACATAGCCCTTAGCCAGCCCTTCTTGGGCTTCTTCTTTTTACCTTCCGATTTGACATCCATCTCCTCTTCAAATAATCTGATCCCTAATTTCTGGGCCAAACTCAGAACTCGAGACCCGACAGTCTGGCTGTCTCTTCGATTCTTTCCCTCTCTGCGAGTAACCGCGATCTTTTCCACTAGCTCCCACAGCCTGCCTTGCATCTCTATCCTTCCGTCTGCACCAATCCTCGGACGCCAATCGGGGTGTATTCTTGTCTTCCCGTTTTTCGTCTCCAACATCTTGTCGCTCGCAAACTGAGTAAAGGCATTCTTCAGGCTCTGGCTGTTCACCGCTTCAAAGTAGCTAAGGTCGCCTTGATGGTACAGTGTCTTGCCTAATAGCTGTGACACATCTAAGAATCGCTTGGAATCCACCCAACCTTCATCCTCGCCGTCTTTTCCTACGGGCGGTGTTATCCCAACAACGGCGACACCCGCTAGCCACACACCCTCTATGAATGGCCAGATCATAAAGCAATAGAAATCGTAGTTTTCTCTGCCTCTCTCGCGCTCTCGCGGGCTAAGTTCAACATAATCGACATCATTCGCCGACGTCTCGGAATATACAATGTTGATCACATCGTCGGCTTCCAGTTCTCTTAAGGTTTTGTGAAGATTGCTGAGGAGACCTTCCGTCGGGAAAACGAACTCATTCCTGAATAGGCGAGATATGAAGGATACGTGGTCGTATAGTTGCTGCCAGCCTATACGTTGGTTTGCAGGGCCGCCGCCCTGTTTGATCTTCGTGTACATGGCTGCACACACAACAGCTTCCAGGATGAACAGGTGGATCACCATATTGCGATAGAAGGAGAGTTGAAATCTAATTGGAGACATGTTAATCCCGATTCGATTGTGATTATGGTCGGAGGAACTTACCGGTCAACAGCGTAATAGGTTTCCTCAGCAAGGTTGTCAAGCTTGCCCACAAGATCTCCTATGACCTCCAGACCTTTTTCAACCACCGCCTCTGTTCCAGCACCACCAAAGTGAGCTACCTTGGCACCCTTAGCAACAATCCGACTTTTCAGCCATTCAATACGCCTTATGAGTTCGGTTTTTCCAACACCTCTTCCTCGCAGCGTCAACAGCACAGTCCCTATGAGAGCCGTGGGCATCACAACGGAACAGGTATTGATGTCACTGAGAACTTTATATCCAAGGCTCCTAAGCAGTCTCACACGCTGGTCCTGTGTGAGAACGATCTCTTCCATCTCGGCGCCATCCTTAGGAGCTGCCAGTGTTGGCGGCACAGATATGGTTCTCTCCATCTGTTTCAAGATGAAATTGCGTAAACTCCAAGGCTCGTGGAATCTAACATCGACTCTACCCATCTTGAGGGATAACACGGAGCTCGCATTGAGAAAGTCGTAGAGGTTCTCCTTCTTTTTTGGAACACCGAGCAGTTCATTGATATAACTTTCAGACTCAATGACCTTGTCGTATTGTGTCGATACGGGAACAATCAAACAGTCCTTTACTCTTCCAGAAAGAATGCTAGACAAAATAAAATTCAGAATTCCAAACTTCGGCGGCAGCAGTTTCCCTGTCCGGCTTCTTGTCCCCTCAATGAAACACTCCATGTTATACCCTCTTCGGAGTAAAGTATCGACATATCCCTGGACCATGGTTGGATACAGTTTGTCGTCTCCCATCGATCTCCGAATGTAAAATGCACCGGCATTCTGCAGGAAGGAACCAACGACCGGAAAGTTGAGATTATCTCCAGCAATGACAGCAGGAAGCGCGATACCAAGTCGATAGCAGATAACCTGTAACGAAACATAGTCTATGTGCGATCGATGACACGGAAGAAAGACCATTGATTGCTTTTCTTCAGCTGCTCGGCGGGCATATTTCGTGAGTGTTACAACCTCGTCCATTGAAACGTGAATGCCTTGGTGATATGTTCGGGAGAGGACTTGAGATGCAAGCCAGTAAGCTGCCTACGCTTCTGTCAGACTGTGCAAAAGCTTCCGGGGCTGTTATTAAACATACTCGAATGAAGCTCTTGCTCTCCATCTTGCATATCATATTATCAACTGTCCTATCAGCGACTTCCCGAAGCTGCTGCAACACCTCTTTCCGTCTCCCCTCCATCCTATCCTCGGGCAAATATCCTTGTTTATTTTCATCGTCGACGGTTTCGTTCGCAAGACTTTGGAGTTTGTTCTCGACAAGCTGAGATCCAAGAATCGCCTTCTTCATATCATCTGTGAACCCATTGTAGTATACCGGTTGGCCAATCGGGTTATCGTATGCCCTCCATCCTGTTCCAGAATACATCATCTGAATTTCGCGAAGAAATTCAATTGGGTGGTCTCTGAAATGCGAATGCTTTTGGGCAAGGTTGCGGGACAAGTCGGGTGTATCGACTGTAACCTGAATATTAGCAGCGGCATCGACATCGGGAATGACATCTTGGACAAGTGGAGGGTGAATTGGATTGTTTTGGTTGAGGATATCGATATCTGGTCCAGCATTAGACCGAGAGCTGCTAGGCGGTCTCTCAGGTGTCTTCTCCTTGTCGGCCATTGTCGATGTCGCAGAGTTTAGTATTCGTGGCTACTAGTCGGATTTAGTCTCGCGTTTTTCTTTATTTTTCCTTTCCTTTTTTATTCTATTTTTCTCTTCCTATCTTTTCCGTCCTTCGTTTTGTTTTGTTTTCGAAGGACCGGCAGCTATTGAAAGGGGGTTGATGAAGGCGGAGATGCCCGTCGCGGCCAGTACATTATCAGCCTGGTTGACGTAGAGTTATCGATTACGATAGCGGGAAAGAAAGTTTTCCGGCGAATACATATGAATGAATAAAAGAATCCAAGAAAATCAGGTTACCATGATGATAATGGTGGCGGTGGTGGTGATGCCGATTTGGAGACAACCTGCCCTGTCAAGGGATTCGGAAGGTGGAATGCATGAGTTCGAGTTCGGCCACTTTCCATTTCTTGTGCGCTCGCTAACAAATAAACCGCGGCCAATCGTTTAGCTGTTTGGCATCGAATTTGTTGGGGATGTCGTCCAGTTGCCCCAACTCGAGGCCTGTGTGCCTCGGTAACTGGTTATTGTTTGTAACCAACATAGCTAACTTCTTGATACAGATCCGGGGAAGCAAAAAGATTGCGGAGAACTATCGCTCGATATCGAAGCTCGAAAGGATCTCTTGTCATGGTAGCTGTATAGTTTCCGAGATGCCGTTGTTTGGAACTTCTGCATGTCTTAGCCTGTCTAGATCATCTGGTCTGCTTTGCTTTGCTGGCGCCGACTAAGTAGTATAAACTATCTCGTCTTTGATTGATCGGTCGAAATCATGGCCGAATAATATTAATATGATTGATGGTTTCCTAAGGTCAATGCTAAGGTTTTCTGAGGCTCGAAATTAAGCGGATCTCCATATGAAGAAAATAAAAGAAAACAATAGAGTTTTGCTTGCATTGAGCCGCAGCGGATTGTAGAATACAACATCCTAGACCTGCACACGTGTACACAATTCATCCCCGACGGAAACAAGCATCGTGGGAATCGCAGGCTTGGTCCTTCCAGAATCCTTGGCAATAACTTTAGCAGGTCCTGACAAGGGTGACTTTCTTTTCAAAAATTTTCATTTTTATTGTCATTGCCGCTTATAAAATTTGACGTTTGAGGATTATAATTATAGTAAAAGCTTGGAAGCCAGCTACCCATATATGTTAATGCCGTTATACGTCAATACTCCCGAGCCTCGCCAGTCCGTTTCTAAATAGTTCAACTGCTGGGAAGATCTTCAATGGGTAGGCATATATAGAGATTTCGAGATCAAGATAAACGTACAGTACTCAAATTTAGGACGTAGCCCAAAATTTACTTATACAACAAAAAAAAGGGCCTAGGCGACATCTCGTTCTTGTCCAAGCATCTTCATTTTACCCCACCAATAGTTCTTGTAATTAGACATGGGATTTATGATATGCAATCTACACGCCATCGCATCTGGGTTTAAGTTTTGGCATGTCCGTGTGGTGAATGTTCGGCAGTGTTAGAACCTCTACTATGAGTCTTCGAGGTTTCTACTATGACGAGGATATTGACCAATTGACTGCCGCAATATTATGTTCTACCCTCTACGAATAAAAACTCGTCGTCCAATATTATTTCATTATCATCCAAATGATGATTGAATTCAAGGCGGAGGAATAAATGTTCAGATATCCTGAAGCTTCTCACTGCATAAATTCCCTCGGGCATCTTCCTTAGTTTCGACTTTATTCCCTAAGCTTTTCGCTTTTTATTTTTCCGCAAGGCATCAGATCAACCGAAACATCGCTATCCCCGGTGACATCATCCAGTAAAAGAATAGCTCCCTTCTGTTCTTGGAATTCACTTGTTGCAATGTTACGTAAATTTTACCCTCTAACAACGCAGGATATGTTTTCTATAAGCGTTTCTCGATATCACCGGATTGTGATATACAAGGTTGAAAGGCTTTGGTATCACAAACTTAGGAGATAAAGATAGCCAGCCTTTGGCTTCGATCCTGCAACTACTTGTTAAGTCGGTGAGATTAGTCTAAATTTCGGATGCATTTTGGGCCTTGGTCCGATTAGCTGATGAGGGACTTATTCTTACGAAACTCCTAGCAATCGATTAATTCGAGGTTAGGGATGCGGTCGATAGTAAGTGATCGTAGTAGCATAGGGAATGCGTTTACTTGCTGGCTAATCACCTAGCATAATATTCCATAATTACTGCTTCGAGACACAGCCTTACATTAAAAGCCGTCTCATCGAATATATGACACATCGCTATATTAAACTCCCTGCGAGGAGGCATAAAAGTACGTAAGAAAAATAAGCATTCGCTATATTCTCGTACAAAATGCATGCAAGGTGTCATTGATTTTATTTCATGGGGATTATCTGGGGTACATAGGGTGCTTTTGACAAATCAAATCAAAATTTATTTCGTGTTCGGAAGATTATCATCCAAGCAAAGGTATAGAGTTTTGCCAGCGCTAACTATATACTGCTCCCGTAAGAAGCTAGGGAGGGCATTGATCAGAGGCCACATGCCTCCAGTGCCCGCTAAATTCCGAACCACTACTGCAGCTGTAAATTAGAGTCGTCGCCATCGGCACAAGAAATAACGTATCCGTCGGGTGGAGCATCAGAGGCTTTGTGGAGCAACGGCTGGGCCCCGAATATATAGCTTGAAGAGCTTTGGCCACGCCCTATATACGATCCAGCACATGCATTTTCTCTGTGTGATGCATGAAGAGTCATGAATTTATTTATGACAACAAATATCTATAGACCCCGAGCTTCTTCGTCACGTCTCCTTCGAATATCGGAGTTACCCCGTTCTTTGAATTTTCAGAACGGTTTCAAGTATAATTACTTCTTACGGCCGGGTCAGCGTGACAATGTTATTTGCTAGATTATCTCGGGAACACCCTCCCAGAAGCCGGAGAATCGCTCAAAAACCGACACGGGGGATATCGATATGGCAAAAGTATGGGGTAATATGTCAACATTATGTGGACTTGCGTAGTATTGTTTCTTCTTCTAGCTCTTCCAAAAAGGTGGCAGTAAGGATCCTAGGAACAAAGGAGTTGTTGCGGCTTCCAGGGGCACCGTCCTTGGTTTTTCGGTGTACTGGAATCACGTAAAAATAACCTAACACTAACCACAACGTTAACAACATCGGCGACTTCTAAGGCTTTCATATTTGAAGAGGTGCGTAGCGAGGAAAATGTCAACATTCCGGCTAACTCACGATCGGGAAAAATTTTTTTCTCCTCGGGACCCCAAACCCGTGGCCACAGGTCGGTGCATTCACGGTTTCACGCCCGTGGTTGAACGGTTGCAAATCATTGGGTTTCTAGGTCGGAATGGCCAACCCTGTGCCTGTCAAATCGCGGAGTAATTTTTTTATTTATACAAGCCCAATATTATGACACTATCCGAGTCTGAGCGAGGATATTAGTCGGGCTTTACGTACAAAGAATTGAGCCGTTATGCACGTAGCATTACGCAAGATCAGGGGATACAAATGTGATCAATATAAAAAAAACCCCATCATTAGAAGGATTTGTTGCTTCCTTTGGATCATGAAGGTTGGTCATAAGAATTCAGTCTCGGCACATAAGAATTGTATTTTCTTCCTTTTTTTTTGTTTTTTTTGTGAAACGTTTAGCTTTACTATTGGGTTTCGGGTATCGAACGACGACCGAGAATTTAAAGGTTGTCGACTATTATTATCTTCCACCATCATGAGTGTGAAAATGCGGAGAGCCAAGAACACGTTCAACAGCTTGTCTAGTTTAGGGCCTAGAAGAGTTCCGAACGGGATGCAAGTGGTGCGTGGCTCGACGTAAGATCTCGATCGTGGCCAAACGTTTCATCCCCGGCCTTAGTTGGTTTTTTTTTTATCGCCGGACCAAAAACCCATGGGCTCACTGCACCGAAGTTCTAATTTACCACGTAGCACAGATCTAGTATCAATTCTCAAGGGGCTCGCGAGATGGACGCCTATTACCTTCACCTTGATTCGGAGTGTGAGTTTTCTCCGTGGAGGAGAGAGCTCGAGGGTATCAGGGAATCAAAGCCCAGATATCAACTTGCATGAAAGAATGGCAAAAAAATAATGGAAAGTCGAACTCGCCCAGTCAGCGCTTAAACACCCCCCTGGAAAAGGCGATACCCGACGTTCTTCGTGACCATTCTTCTCAGCCACAAGAGGAATCCAAGCATGTGGATTTGGAACAGGGAGAGAGCGCCATGGGATCGAGGAAACATATGTGAACAAGCAAAACGCCTATAATGATCCCCGAAGGGAAGGTTTGTCGTCATATGTCACATATTTTTTTTAGAGTGAAAGGGAGAAAGGAAAAAAAAAGGAATCGCGGGGAGCTCTCATGGAATCTCACCGCTGCCGTACCGTAATCACGGCATTGTCAAATCTCGCTGATACGCCGGCTCCTCGTTCTTTTCATTCCTGAGTCGGATCCTTTGCTTGTTCCGGATAATTAAGGCGATTCGTATCAAAACTCGAGATATGGTGGATTGGGCGTGAGAATGAGACCGGACCGACTCTCTTTTGAACCTCAGATCGATCTGAATGCATACTTAGTAGTCCGCTCAGACAGTTAATGAGGACGAAAGTCTCAAACCTCCTATACTTTTCCGCCTCTGGTATGATTAGATGCGCCCGAGCGTCTAAAACCATCCAGCCCTCTCAAGCAAGCAAGCAGAAAGATTGTATGTACTATTGTACCTAAGCGGCCCTACGTGGACGATCATGGGTATTGTCTAATTTTCGACCTCGTACCATATTCATTTAGATACGGAATGGCATAGCTAATCGGCTCATTGCCTTCCCTGGCCTAGTCCAATATATCGGTGGGGCTGGCTGGCAGCTCTTTGCAGTCGGCGACCTCAAACACCCGCACCATCTTGAAAAAAGCAACTCCGCTCACACCACGAACATCCTTCGGACCTGTCAAAGTCACAGTCGGAGTTGCGGTGTCTTTTCCTCAAGGGAAAACTTTCAGACCCGAAAGGTTGTTGAACACAAGCTTTTCCTGCATTGTAGGAAGGAGGGATACATAGCAGGATGCATCTATAACCATCGTGTCTGGCCCTCCGAGAAAAGAGACCCGCAAGAACCAAAAGGTTGCACAGTCACAGTACCTACGACAGAATTTCAAAGCCTCAGATTTCAAAAAAAAAGGCCGCTGCAATCTCCATATCGCTCTTTAACAGTGACGATATCGCCATACATTATCTCTACCTTAACCCCCCGGCCGCAATAGATAATCAATTTGAATGTACCACGTTACGCCGAGTCGAAAAGGTGTCTGATTCGAGTGAAAGAAACCGAAGACGCCGTTAACAGGACCAAAAGAGAAGCAGCTCTTTCCCACTCCGTCCGCCTACCGAGACCCCGCGCCTAGGTACAACCAAGTTCGATAATCCAAGTCCCGCCTGAGGTTCTTCTGCAGTGGTTTGAGATTTGGTACAGAGTTTACGTACACTGGTGGTTCCATTGATAACGGGTCCATCCCGCCTCCAAAAACGGAATCCGAGAAATCGAACACTACAGCAAGGCGAAGCAAAAGCAAAAGCGGGTGAGCTAACTAGCGGCCAGGCCCTTTGCCTATCTTTCTCCACTATTGCGCTGCAATAATACCTAGCACCTTAGCCTTGCAGCACTCACGACCAACTACTATCTCTTCCCTCCTCTTCCCTTCTATTCCTTTCCCTCCACGTCCTTTTTGTCGCCCCGTGCGAGGAAGGGAGGTATTTTTCCCCTTCTACTCCGCAGTTATATCAATACTGGTGTTCCGCAGGCTACAGCCGCCGACACCTTTTTCGATATATATATTTTTATAATTCCTTCTCTGTGTTCCAGGGGGTTGTTTGAAGTTTAGATTACAGCGGCGCGGCGGTAGCGGCTGGAATTCAGACAGGGCGAGATCAATAGCGAGCAACTGGTGAGGGGGAACACTATCGCAACAGCGACATCTCGACCAACTATCTTGAAACGAAACAATTACATAAGAGCTTATCCCATCCAATACCGACAAAATTCCCGGCCTACAGTTAAAGTTGGATCATACACCAAAAGACACCCTTTCTTTCCTTCCTATCCCAACAACCGACACATCAATATACAAGACTCGATCACTCTCCGACATACAGAAGAGGCGGCTGATACTTTTAAGACGTACAAGATATCATCACTATAGGAAAGGGTCTGGTAGGAGACATAGCTTTCGAGCACCGACCGACAAGATGGCACAGCGTTCGGCGAGAGCACGTTCGAAATTAGATAAGATCTCAAGCGGTGGAGTTGCAAAGTTCGGCCATGGAGGACTGGCCACCCCCGCGACATCCACGGGGTCACCCAGTCTATCGTCGTTTTCTTCCAGGTCCTTTGGTCGCTCTTCGTCAAATCAAAAGTCCGTCTTCCGGTCGTTCATAGATTCGAAGTCTGACAAGATCCGAGGGACATTAGCTGAGAAAATCAGCCCCGTTGCGACGAAGCCCAAGTTGGATCTGGATGTTGAATCTGCACCGCTCCTCAAGCGATGGGATGGCGGCGGTCGACAATGCATGACTTATACCGGGCTCAACAGGCGTGTAAGTTTATTTCATTACAGTCTTTTCCTTATCTCACGCATTTTATAACATATACTAACCGGTAAATTAGGATCCCGAACTCTGGATCCCAGATGGAGATACTCTCGTCTATCTCTCCGATAAGTTCTCAAAGTCCAAGGAAGACCAGCCTTTCAGACAGCCATCGTTTAGAATACGATCCTCTGTCCTGCGTGCTACGAATTCCCCATTTCTCATTGGTTCCCTTTACGACTATGATGACCTCCCGCAATCCCCCACGAGCATATCATCATCCATGATGTCCGCGGAACAGGATATCCAAAGCATCCCTTCCCATGGAAGTCGAGATCTGGAAGGAATCGCGCACGAACTTCACTTCCCAGCTCCCCGATCAAATGATAGGGCAGCAATCTATCGCCATCATGCCACAACTCGTAATTTCTTCGCAATACTGTTCAATCGTTCATTGGTTGGAACAAGCTTCGGGCAGACACTGCTGGACCTTGCGGAACGAATGGAATTGTATATGCCACCGGGCCACGACAATATTGGAGACCTTTTGAGATACCTTACAAGGAAAGAATTCGACGATGTAAGGAACATGCCCGACCTTGCGGCCGGTATTCTCATGTTTTCAGAGAGGTATCGCTTGCCGGATCTATTCCGAGAAAGCTTCGTGCACTGCGTCGGAATGATGAATAGGCTGGAACTTCTAAGTGACTATCAGGTACGCATGATCCTCCTTCCGACTTTCGAGTATATATGTTTCCCCCATATTAACCCGGGTAACAGCAAATATCGGGTGTGACCCGCGCCCTGATTGACCGCGCAAGTCTCCACATCCAAGTGAGATCCGAGAACTGCGACAAACTACTCGTCCATGGCCAATTCTCATTCCCAGATATGTGGCCGCACATGTCGGCCGGCTACCCACCAGCACGCCACGCCTTTGACCGGTTCCAAAAATTCCTGGCGAAGCACTATCAAGGCCGCTTTGGCTCGTGGCCACCGGGTGGTGAGAAATATGGCCGTCTCTTGTACCAGCAGCTACAGCGTGACTTCAACGCTTTGTACGATTTCTTGGTCGACAGGGACGTCATGTGGGAGTCTGTCCCCCCACCTTCGTCCTCCGCCTCAATCAGTTCGAGTAACCGGGCTGCTGCTTCTCAAAAGCTGGTCAACCCTTACAAGCAAGATTTCCGCGCCGACGATGCATCTCTCCAGTTCACCGACATAATCATCTCCTTCGACAACAAGGGTAAAGACAAATACCCCCACATCCCACATCCTTACCCGCTCGTTCCAGACGTGAAAACCACTACTGCGATCCGAACGCAGAAGCAGAGCAATTTCTTCGGAAAACGCAATGCAAACGCGGACAAGACGATCGAGAAGGAGAACGCATTGGCATTGATGCAGGCTACAAATCTGGACGCCTTGTACACGTCACCTAACAACAGCCTCGTTGCGGCATATCAGATGATGGAAAAGAGCGACCGGACCATCGAGATCGACCCTCACGATGCAAGGAAGGGTAGATGGCTCTTAATCTACGCTGTTCTTCAAACTCTCGCTACTATCACAGTAGATGCACCGGGTCTGAAATACACTGATAATGTGGACTACTTCCTCTGTGCCCCGATAAAGGGACCCCTACCGTGGGAACAACAACCACAGGCCTCCCGCGGCGGTGAAGAGGAGGACTACCCTCAATACCGAGCACACTGCTGGACCGTTCCGTATCAATGGAACTCCCAGGCGTCCGCAAAATCTCTGGGAGACATGAACTTGAGGGTCCCAGAACACCAAGCCGCCCGCCCGCCAGTGACGGACGATGACATCTTCCCGGAAAGAGCGGAATTGGCCGCCTCGCCAACTCCAACAGATCACCATGACTACCTAGACGGTCGTCCCTTCAAGCGCAGGACCCAAGTGACAAGTTACTCCTCTAGCAATTATGCCCCCATTAACCTCGGAAGGACTAGCTTGCAAAGCCGGAACAGCAGGACAAGTCTCCACAGTACCCACAGCCACAACACACCTTATCGTAGCGGTCTGGAAGATCTGGGGATCGGTCCAGGAATCCTAGAAAAAGACGACTTTGATCCGGCTGCTTTCGAGTCCCTGAATGTCCTCGCAATGAACAACCCTTCCGGCACAATCCTAAGCAGCGTGACTCCTGCCATCGCCTCTAGCACGGCAGGGCCATCTCACGCTGCTCCCGCACCAGTCGTCAACATCAACCAACGCCATGCTAGCATCTCATCATCAATTCCCAACGTTCAATATGAAGAAGATGACGGCAGCAGCGATGCAGACGATGAAGATGACGATGTCGAAATGGACGAGGAACACGACCCAGGTGTCTTCCTTAACGCGTCCAACCCAAGGAGTAGTAATATCTCAAATATGAGCAGGGGTAGTAGGGAAAGCGGCGCGGCGGGGATATACGCGCCTTGGGGTGGAGTAGACACCACCAGACGGTGAAGAATTCAACAGCCTTCTCCCTCTCCTGCTCCTCCTCCTCATCTCACACGCACATTTCTCTCTCTGTTTTGACAATATTGTTCAACCGATTATACCACCTAAAAGTTTTTGTTTTTTTTCCCCATCCGCACTACGCACATCTCTCCTTTGTCCTCCTTTAACTTCAAATTTGGCAGCCCTCCCTTTAACATGTTTTCTCTCATCCAAAATCCGAACATATTCCCTTACACAACCTATTTATATCCACCTGGGCAACTTATATCCAAGCTGTTGGCGTTCAATCTTATCCATTTTCGTCTTGTTTTTCTTTTATTTGGAATTTTCGTCTATAGCATACTTGCGATATCTCCTTTGTCCATTCATCTAGTTTTCAAACCTACTTGTCATCGAAGCCTTTTCCTTTCGGCACTAACCTCTTCCCTACCCTGCATCGCACAGGACGAAAAGCGGGGTAACGGAGAGAGAGAGAGAGAGCGAGTTACACCATCTCTTGTATTCCAATTTTTTCTTCTTTTTATTTTGTTATTTTTTGATAGCTTGCGGTTGATTAATTGTTGAGAAACTTTGTACTCATACGTATACCTCTTAAGCTTCCATGATTTTTCTCTGCATCAAGCGCTCAGCGGCATCTTGTTTTTTTTTTTGCGATTGACTAGTTTGTATATATACATTTCACTCAGTATTCCTTATTTCTGGATCGAAATACTTTTTTTTCTCTCGCAAATTTCGCACATAGTTGGATATAAAATTGAAACCTGGAGTTTTAAGAATAATATGTCGTGATAATTATTTTTCCCCATCTAGTGGAGTGCTAAGCTGCATGATATGATAAAGCAAGCAACTGCGATACGACTACTAAGGATATCTTCGCGTTTACGCAGACCCAGAAGCGCGAGGCGGGTCGAGTAAAGGATTATAAGTGATAAGAAGAAAGCGAGTAGATACTGAAAGTACCTAGCAAGAGGGCAGTCATGCACAGCCCACATATAAAAAAAAGAATCCGAATCTGAAAAAAGTAAGAAAATATATATCTAAGCCTTCCTCGTCTTCCTGATGCTTCCCTTCCCGGTCGACGGCGTATACGCCTTCGACCCACCGTCGGTCAACACGGCTGTTTCCATGCTGACTTCAGCTTCACCCTTAGATCTAGTCTTCGCAGGGGTCTGCGGGGTCTTTGTATCAGGAATGGCCTTCAAGGACTTCTTCGATCGCTTCTTGCCCTTGGACGAGGCCGAGGAGTTCCAGTAGTAGATCATCTGGGCGGTTAAGACAGCGTTAAGGATTGCCCCGCCGAGATATCCCCAGAGGATCAACGGATCGTCAACCTGTCATTCGTAGTGTATTGTTAGTATTGAAATCGTTACAAAATGGGGAACCGGAGAAAAGGTATTAAAAGCAGTGAATCAGAATAATATCTTACCTCCTGCAAAGTAGTGAACACCCTGGCCAGACTTCCCGCCAGGAAATTGAACACCGCGAAAGCGCTAAGCTGACCGGTTCCACCTTGTTGCCAGACGGTATAGATCTGTGGGATCTTGCTGGCGAGAGATATTGGGATCGTTGACGCCTGTAATAGCGTCATAGTCTTATCGCCAATGACATCAGGGCTGAACAGCGCGTAGGCAGCAGCCGCAAAGCCTGCGATAAGGGCACCAGCGTATGCGCCACGACCCGTGAAATGCAGGATGAGGACGGCGATGACGAGATTCTGGACCACAATCAATGCGGTCTCACCGAATGTGCTGAAAGGAAATCCATTGCGGAAATTATAGGCGATGGAGATGACATAGGCATCCGTTTCGAGGAGGGTGGAGAGGAGAGAGAGACCGGCGGCGGAGTTGGAGCTTATGATTTTAAGTATCTGTGGGACTTTTACGATGGACGAGGCAGCGATGATGCCGATGCCGAGACCCTTGGAGATACCGAGCTTGATGCAGGCGGTATCGTTGATGTCTATGTTCTCTATCAGGGAGGCGTAGCAGTGGTCGCCGATGAGAGAAATGCCCAGGTTCTTGATCGGGGCTGGCAGGGAAGTGGTTATAGGCTGAAGGAGTGGGCGGATTGTGTCCATGATGTATGTATTTGGAGATGGAGGTGGTGTTCTGATAATGCTAAGTTGCGAGGATGTTGCCGTGCGAGAAGGAAACGGGATGGAATCGGTACAAGACTGGGTGGAATCCTCGGTTGCACAAGAGAACCTCGTCGCCGCGACAAGGACGATCTCACGCTCCAAAAGATGGTGACGTGGGGTTATCGCAACGCAACAACGCAACAACACACTATGTACAACGCTAAGCAACAAAACGCTGACTAATCAAAATGAAACCTGCGGCTCTAATGCTTCATCTGGTTGCACGATCAACTTTCCCTCTGATATCGCCCAGTGGCTCCCTTCCTCAAGCATAAGATTTGAGAAATGGGATTCTCTATAAATCCCAGCGTCCTTTCGACACTCCTCCACGAATTCTTCCTCCTTATCTAGATGCGGATGTTCGAGGAGCCCTAGCATTGTAAGTCGATACTTGCCCGCCACCATGAGAGGCCAAACTGAGCGGATAACTTTTTTATATACTCCTTCAGTGCCGCTGACGTATTTCAACACATGTATCTGATCCTCGAATGTGACTTCGATTTCTTTGAAAGCATTCGGCGCAGTAATATGGATACGGGCTGCAAAGGGTGCGAGAAAGTTGGCTTGGAAGCCGCACGCCGTAAACCCCCAAAACACTAGATACGACATCTCGCAGTGTATCCTTATACGCTTTATTAGATGACCATGGCGCAAAACTGTGGATTCAAGCGCAAGAGGTTGGATGGGAACACCGATTGGCTGATTTCCTGTCAAAGGTCTGTAGCGAATCATTGGTGGCTGACTTGACCTGATTATACTGTCAGCCTCGTTCGACGGAATTCAAGCTTTGATGAAGAAAGAAGTATGTATAAAGCATACCTTGAAGGCGAAAGCTTAAGAACTGGGAAGGTGTATTCAAGTTGTTCCCAGGGTGTAAAATGGGTAACCTGCATCCTTTCTTGACGAGATCCGTCATTTGTTCCTGTCGACTTGAAGCCATATCCCATATCCCATTTTGAGCGCATAAATATTATAAAGGTGTTAGCGCCGTAGAAGACGGGCAAAGCTTCGGAGTACATCTGTTGGCAGACTCTGAGTATCGAAAGATCGAGAGGCAGAGGTCGGAATTGGGCTGGCGGGTCTTCAAGATCATAACTGGTACCAGATAAATAGTGATCGACATTATTTAGACTTCCCATGATATCGATGGGATCCGGATACTGGAAGGCCAAAACGTAGTTGTAGATCTCATCTCGGAGCTCGCGCGGGAGGGAAAAGAAGCCGGTGACCTCGTTCGCCATTTTATCGGTATACTAGTATGGGAACTCGGTGGTTATAACTTAATAAAGGGCGTCACCGAGCCCTCAACAGTTTGTGTTATTATTTTGGCGAGGTAGCGCTAAGCAATTTTTGTCGGATCCAGTTAAAGGATCTCTTAGTCTCGGTCCCAGACGCCAGTTGGGAATCTTCGAATTAGGAGGCCACCAATCTCAAAATTAGAGCACCCAAACGTCCGGCTTCTCAAATGTTCCCAGAATGCTCATAATTCTAAAATTCTGCCCTTGTCGGTCGACTAGATAAAAATATATACGTTTGATCTCTTCCGACTTGGCTGATTTTGCGGGGTCGCATTTATCGAGTCGGTTCAAGAGGTCTTCGAAGTGCAGGGTGTATATGTGACACAGTTCTTCCCCAGGCACCTTGAAACAGCGTGGCATCGTCGGTTGAAAAAGAGATGCCGGATATCGACTTTCTGAGTCGATACTTAAGCGTTGACAATAGTTACGAGGAGGGGTGATGATGGTGGGCCCTTGGAACGTCATATGTGACTTTGAGTTGCGTTTGCATATATCGACGACAAACGCCTGAAATCACTCAAGCAAAGTTATTTACTTGATATCATACTTCGTACATGAAAGTTAAATAAAAAGACGCGCGAGAGCAAGCGAGATATTCAAAGTTTGATCCAAGGCCGATGTCGATGTCAATGTCGAATAGCATGTTAATTATGAGCAGCAGTTTGCGAGGCCGGAATCAATCGATATTACTTTAACGCTCTAGACCCAGCCATTTGTAAATAGCGTTGGTCAAGTTGATATTTCAATATATTTTGATGCGCTTTATCGCGCCGCTATTTTAGTATCGAAATCCTCAAATCTATTAGCTCAATGCTTTAGAGAAATCTTCACATGGGATTAGAGACGCCTCATTTTTTTATTTTTTATTTTTATATATATATTTTTTCAATAACAAGCCCTTGGACGATCAGTTATAAAATTAAAGTTACAGTCGGGACGGACGATATCGCGCGATCGTGTCGATGTAATGCCTTGTAAGCAAGAAAACGGGTCATGGGAATCGTTCAAATGTTCCTGGTGTCGAGCATGTCCGTTTGAACCTGAATATTGTTATCGAATTTCGACGAAAACACCCTCGACGCTTACGCACTAGCGATCCCGCGTTTGAACAGATGACCTAGATCCCCCGCTAGACACCATATTCACCTCGAGGTGGTGGAGGTATTTATATATATCTAGGGCTTTGGAAAATCTGACTAGAAGATTATGCATACGCGCGCATGTGAAAATTCGAAAGATCCAGATTTTGCGGATCCCAATCAGAGACCTTCCATGGCATAATATCATAGCCGGATCAAAAGTTTTCGTCGAATCGTGTCACGAAGCTGAAATCGAGGATCACGGATGCCTGCATGCTGCTGGCAACTGACTCTAGGCAAGAAAAGTGCTTAAACTGCTAGCTCCCCCGCACTTGCAGAGAGCATAGCTTGATACGGTTGCCCCCGTGCGGGATACCCCAAACAAAACCAGATTTAAAAGTCGCCCACCTCACCCCGCATAAGCCAGTTGGTACGGCCTAATTCTGCGAAGGACAAAGCAAAAATTTCGTTCCAAGGGACCCCATGTTCGTCGGAGGGCTCGCAGGCACACCTGGACTTTTTCCGAGCCTTTTGAATTTCCAAATTTGGGAGGGAAAACTTTGGCGAGCTCTTCGAAACCAAAGATCGTGTCGACTACGATTGCATGGTTGGAATATCTGCGTAGCAGTTGAACAGACAATCTAGTTGAATAGCCTGCTGGTTCTGGTCAGATTGTCGCCGATGGAAGGAAGACCCAGGCTCGAGCTCGCTAGACTAGAGGAAGACTCTACAGCGATGCATCCAAGTTAAGCTAAGATATCAACTCCCACCGAAATGCTGAAGTAATGGATCGATCGGTTTTGATTGTCTAACGCACCATCATGTCTGATATGATCACATACGATATATCGATATGGATCGGATGCCTTGGGAAGAACAAAGGTATGTCGGCACCCATCTCGAGTGGTAATTAGAAAAAATATACTGGCTTAAGCTGGTATATATCTTCATGCTGCACAAGCTGATAAAGGTAATGAATGATGCCTCAAGAACAGAATAAATGCTGAGAGGCTTGACGATACGTATACATGGAATACTACCGATGTCATGGATCTTTCCCCAAACGAGAGCCTGCTCACTTGACCCATTCCTTTCATTAGCTCTTTTGTCGAGACTCGATTCCAAAGTTTAAAACTATAAAAAAATAAGAAATAAAAAATATACCAAACTAAACTAAAAGAAAAAGCGCCGAGCTGACCCTCGAGATGCTCCACGTGTGCAAAATTCCTGCCGCCGGATCGTTGATACTTTCTTTGCATACCATACCCCTCCTGCCGCAAGCTGTCGGCGGTCGAGAATATCCGTGCGAGAACACAAGCTAACTACGGACTGACTTACTTAAGTAATCTGTGGCTGTTGTTAACTGTTGACGCTTCCCCAGAGAAATCCGAACCTTAAGCTTAATTTGCATTTGATTAATTAAAGTCCGGCCTCTCCTGCTCCGAATTCGAATTTGACGTCTTCTCCCCAACAATAATACAGCTGCTCCGGATGTAGTTAATCTACTACTCCTGGCTCCTCTGTTACTTCATCTCTCCGTCGCGATCTTGCTCGGTCTCTTCTTGTTAAGCGTTCCTGAAAACAAGTCGGGATTCCCTGCACTCGGAGCCCAACAACATCGGACGAAACCCTCATCTCTGCGCCGGGCACCTCTCCCTCGTCCGCGACCCGCGAGAAAAGGATGCCCAGCCATCTGGCTGTCTTAAGCTTCTCTTCGTCACCACCGTCATCGACCCGAGTTATTCTAATTAGCCTTTAGTTTTTTCTCCCTTTTTCTCCTTCTCCTTATTTATTTATTTATTTATTTTCTTTTACTTTATCTTTTATTTTCTTTTGTTGTTTTCCACAGCGAAACCGAGTTCAAAATGTCCTTCTTACGACAGCAGCCGCTCATTCACCTCCCCAGCCTGCCCGGCTCCGGTTCCTGTGCTCCAACACAAAACCCCATCAAAGGCTCATCATCGCCCTCGACGTCACCGCCAAAATCTATATTCAATCCCCTTCTCAACTTTGTCAAAAACCCTGGCGATGTTATCCGGGACTTCACTATCGACGAGGCAGGCAAGCAAAGACTGATTCTTCAAGCTCGCCTGAAGAATGTGAGTTGTGTTCTCTCTATCCCTCTGCTTCGTTATGTCGTCAGACTCTTCTGTCGCATTCCTCGCTTTTCTTCCTTCCCGTCCGGCCAGTTGGAACGGAATGGAAGAGGAAACCAAAAAAAAAAAAAAAAAAAAAAAAAGCATTTCCTTGGCATACATGTGGTGACGATGTGGGTTCCTCGGCTGATAATCTCTGACCCACCTTTCACATTCCCACAGGCAAAAACTCACTCGGAATGGATCGAAGCCGCGACTTTACTGGACGAGCTGGACGGGAACAATCGGTGGAAATCGGAGTCGGTGTCTTCAGAATATGATGCGAACCAAGTCAAGGCTCGGTTGGACCAGTTGGAGGATGCTAGGATCTGTGGAGATGTCGGAAGAATGTTGTTCCTGATTCGCACAACCTTGACGAGACACCTCGGTGGCATGGGAAATGTTGAGGTACAGATAAATTCTTTTGCGCCACCTGCGGATTACAGTGCAAGATAAGGCTGCATTTTATGCGTGTATTGCAGGTGTAGAAAACAGGGCTAACAATAAGGATAGCTGTACCGTCACTCCTATACGGGAACCAAGTACCTGATCGAAGCCTACATCGAAACCGCTCTGGCGACTCTCGATGCGCTGGTCAATGCTCCATCGGTAGACCCACAGCTGTCGTCCAAGAAAATCCTGGAATCGCTGGTCGCCACACGTCAGTCCTTCGGTAGAACAGCGCTTTTGTTATCCGGTGGGGCTACATTTGGAATGAACCATATCGGAGTGCTGAAAGCTCTGTGGGAGGCCGATCTTCTGCCACGCATCATCTCAGGTGCTTCGGCAGGTGCCATTGTCGCCGCCGTTCTCTGCATCCGAACCGACAATGAAATCCCTCATACTCTCGAAACCTTTCCGTATGGCGAACTAGACGTATTCGAAGACGCCAGGGCGCCGGAAGGTGTAATGGCTAGAGTCGGAAGGATGATCAAAATGGGCGCTTGGATGGATATTGCGAACTTAACAAGGGTGATGAAGAGTATGCTAGGGGACATCACATTTCAAGAAGCGTACAATCGCACTCGCAGGATTTTGAACATCTGTGTCTCTCCCGCCAGCATCTACGAGCTACCACAGCTGCTGAATTATCTGACCGCCCCCAATGTGCTGATTTGGTCTGCGGTGTAAGTAAAACTCGATGCATGATCCCAGGGGCGCTCTTACTAACAAATCTTCAGTGCTGCCTCTTGCTCTCTACCTCTTCTCTTTACACCTGCCTCGGTTCTCGCAAAGAATCCCAAGACCGGCATTGCAGAGCCGTGGAACGCGTCACCCCAGAAATGGATTGACGGTTCTGTGGATAACGACTTGCCTATGACAAGGCTCGCCGAGATGTTCAATGTCAACCACTTCATCGTCTCCCAGGTCAACCCGCATGTGGTCCCTTTCTTGGAGAAGGAGCCATCAAAGCCGACCAACCCACAGGGAAACGGAGCAAGTGAATTACGGGGTTATGAAACTTGGAAATCGACTTTTGTCTCCTTGGCTATGGGAGAAGCTCTCCACCGTATCAACTTGCTAACCGAAATGGGCATCTTCCCTACGTCTTTAACCAAGGCCAAATCAATCTTATCCCAGAAATACGCAGGTGACATCACGATCTTTCCAGAAGTCCCATTGATCGACTTGCAGAAGCTCATAAAAAATCCGACGCCGGAGTTCATGATCGAGGCCGGACTAAGAGGCGAGAGAGCAACTTGGCCGAGACTTAGTAGAATCAAAAATTGTTGCGCAATCGAGCTTGCATTAGATCGATGTATTCACCAGCTACGGACAAAGGTAGTTTTTAGTGGCTCTCAGGTTGACCTCCGGCTCAACACTTTCGATCTTGACAAGAACACCGGAAAGAACGATGAATCTCAGAAATTATCGAATATATCGCGAAAGAGACCTGTCACCGGTGACCCGGCTGAGCTTGCGAGCTTTGTGCCACCCCCTCCACGACCAATTCTTCCGACAGCGTCGATTGAAGCACAGTCACAAAACAGGCTCAGCTATCCGCCAGTAACGACACGCGGGAGATCTCAGAGCACAGGCCCGCCACAGCTCCCTCAATTCTCTCCCTTGATTACTCGAACCCTCGCTTCTGGGAAGAGCTACTTTGAGAATCTGGTTCACGGCTCTTCAAGTTCTCCGAGAACAATGAAGAGCATGAATTCTGCAAAGCCAGTCACTCCCAAGTCACCAAAGCCGCCTTCCGTTTCGTCCGCCTCGACCAGGAACAGCGTCAATCTAAGCAGCCCATCAGCCATAAAGCAAACCGCTGATGAGGGAACGGGTTTCCCTCTGAAACGAACAGGAAGCCGGTTTCGTTTAGTCCGACAGACTCCATCCTCAGAGCTCGATCCAGCCGACGCCGAGGACGAGTCCGCCGCTATCGCTGGGAGCAGCGAAGACGAAGATCCCTTCCAACTTCCGCAATCACTAGACGAGCACGACCTCGATGATCGCGAACGAACAGCTAGTTCTTCATCGTCGTCTCTCGCATCCGTTACAGGCGTCACCAGCCAAACCATCAATCAAACAATTTCCCTTCAACGGCGACCCTTTTTTAGCAGAAGCACTACCGCCCTGCCCTTGTACAACACATACCCCCCCAGCGAAGACGTATATTTGTCTAGAGTAATAAACGCTAGCCCTACGAGCTCGACTGTCCCATCTCCGGTTGGCGGCCTGTATAGATCCGCTTCATCTTCTGGATATAATCGACCGGAACCAACAACCGGAGATGCAAGACAAAACAATGAGATTTGACTAGCTTTAGTCGGCTAGTCGTTCTTCTAATGGCAGTGAAACCCCATTTATTTTCCCCTTGGATGCTTTAGCATTTTGTAATATTAGCGATTGTTCTTGTATAAATTTTCTTATTTCGTCTCAACCAGCCTTGGAAGTTCTCCTTCCCCCTCCTTTATTTAAAGGATGCCCCATGGAGAAACATCCATCTACAGAACGAGGGCTATGGCATGGAGAGTAAGGATTAATCTTTCCTTTCTTTCAAATAGAAGGTAGTAGAATTAGAAAGGGTGCATTGTAGAGATTAGCTGGCATATGAATTTTCCTCTTTCCTAATAACCTTTGTAATAACCTTTTCAGTCTTTGGATGATATCTTGATAGTATAACCCAATGAATATAAATTTCGATCCAGCAAGTCTCCACTTCAAGGTTCATAGGCAGGGAGGTAGTGGGCCGCACAGTGGCCTAGCTTAGGGCATGAGGCATTATCCTTTGGTATTTGTGAGGGACGGTGATGTCTGTTGAGGTGACGTTAAACCTGGGACTCTCTCAATCATGATACGTAGATTTTCTGATGTAAGTCTACCGGAAGGGCTAATTGGTAACCTCTTTTGTGCCACCGAATTTCATGTTTTTGGAGTGAGTATATGTATACGTATATGGGAAGCAAAAGATCAAGCTAAATAGCTACCTTAACAATTATCAGACCACCCGCAAACATACGAAACATCAATTATTTATAACTCTTTGTAGCACTAGCAGAGATGGTGAGTACTATCAACTAGTTTAAAAGTTCAACGTTCAGCCCTCCACGTCAACTCAACCGTGAATCGAAAACCAAAACCATCGAATTCTTCAAAGGGTGTATTGAGAACCGTGCCCGATACGTTTCACCTTCCCGAAGGGTGCCCATCCTACCCATCGCGGTAATAATGGATATCAAATTCGACAGCGACTTGTTTGCAATTTCAGACACCGTCTCGCCGGGCTCGTGGCCAATTTGGCCGGCGCTATAAACCCTGGGTGTGTATTTCGGGAATTTTACTTCACTGTAGTGATACAGAAGTTTCATCTCTAGAAGACCATTCGTCTTCACGTTCGCATCTGGAGGGAGAAAGACGGGTTCGTGGAGGAAAGGGTGATATGCGGGGATGGTGATGTGGTGGTAGTTGTCTTTGTTTGAGCGTATGTCCTCGAACACCGGTTTGGGGGACGGTGATCTTTCCGTCCAGAGGTTGAAGATGTTTTCCGTCACTTGTCCGTCAAACGTGACGGGTGAGATGAAGAAGATGCGTTTGAGCGGGTCTGCTGGTGCAGGATCCAGCTTTGTTGTCACTAGTGTCCGGTATTGAGATGAACTACCACCAGGGTTGGCACCCGCCCTCCGAGGTGGAGAGACTGAAGTTTTGGAGAAGAAAAGACAAGGTAGACATTAGCCATAGGATGATTGACAATGGTCGAAAGCCACGACATAACCACTGAATTTTCGTTCTTCAGTGTATTGCTCGAAGTGGATGACGGCCACTCACATTCTCTCGGTGCAGCCGAGCAAGCGTGGCAGTCAGAAACTTCACAGTAGTATTCATTGAAAAGCAGTGAATGCACCCTCACGGTCTCATCGCCCTGGCGCAATGAATGATACCGATATTTTCGAAAGGCCGAAGATAGGATTATAGAAGACCACAGGGTGCACACCCGCGCGGCCTGGATTTGGGCATCGATTGGCAGGTGAGAGAGGATTTCGATCTGGATTTCGAGGGGCAAGGCGGCGGTGATACCGATGGATGCCATATCGTGAGGTTTTTTGTCAATATTACTCGTAGAGGAGGTATTTGATATATTTTCTGGAAAGGCAGCGCTTGGAATTCTAGAATCGCTTCACAGGCTATATCTGGCGATATATGCGTCCAGGGGATTGCGGCTCAGAGACGTGGATATATATAAGCTTATAAGTAAGCGTACATCGTCGCTGCATGGCTGTTCTCGATGTTGAAATCAAGGTCCTGCAAGGCTCCCTGAAATAGCGGTATCTACTACGGTAGTGAATCACACGCAACGCAGAGATCTCTCGAACTCTGGATTTTTATATGTCTACGTGTCTGATTGGAGGCACCTTTGGGCTTAAATTTGGCAGCCTTGACAAGAGCAAGTAAAGAATCACTACAATCTATGCATCGACGCATAATCAATGCGAATTCTGAATCCAGTGCAAAGAAAAATTAAAATCTGAAGATCGTAACGTTCAGTAGATAGATGTCCATATATAGCATCCATCGGTGTATGATTTACAGGTTTCTTCAATTATGATTTATTATAGTCTCGTAGTTAGATTTATTACTAATGCAACAGACAACAATATATGCCCCGTGCGGTATCAATGTACGCATTTAAAAATACATGCAAGTGCAAAACGTTAATGTGGGATTGGTAAGAGCACGTACTAGGAAAACAACGACGATGGCGACGACGACTCTGCCAGCCCATCGGTGACCAAGCAAACCTTGAGAGGATAAATCGGCGGACCAATCGGGCGAAGCGCAAACATGACGCTGTACTTGCTTCCGTCAATGGGGTCAGGATTCGTCCATAGTATGGAATGTTTCAGACGAGACAACCCTTCGGTTATGATCTCGCGAACCGTTACGTTCGGCTCGAGGAATAGATCCTTTTCCAGCTTGAACCGAAATGGAAGGTTGGTTGCCCCGCATATGGTAAAAATCGATTCAGATTTGCTATCTAAAAGAACTGGTTCGTCGAGGAAAGGGTGGGATGTTGGGATGATTATTTGTGAAAACGAGCGCTTGATGATATTTTTAGGGTAAGGAATGGTACCTCCCTCGGCCGGCGTTCGTTCAACCCGAAGTTCGAAGGGGGTTTTGGACTCTGAAGGGTTGAAAGCCGAGTAGAAAAAAATGTGATTTAATGCAGCGGGGCAGTTGTAGGCGCGAGTGTATTCTTCAGACGGTTCTAAATCAACGATTATTTTTATAAGCATGATAGAAGAATCGAGTGTAGTAATTGATTTCTTAGTTGGGGCAGTCTTGTGAAAAAGGTGGATCCAACCCGGGCCGTGTCACTCACTATAGCTCCCGGCCATGCGCCAGGCGGGGCAATCATAATTGCAGATGTATGTGCTAGACAAAAGTGTGTGGAATCGCAAAGTCTCGCCCTTACGGTGCACTGCATTGTAACGAGTATCGGCCGTCTTTCGTAGATAAGTCGGCGACGAAACAATCGAAGCCCACAGAGGGTGAGCTTCAGCGGCGCATAGTTGGGCATCGAGCGGAAGGTACGAAAGGATTTGGAAGTGTACTTCGTTTGGAAGAGCGTCGACATGAGAAATCATTTTTTTGTTTTGTTTTTTTTGAATGGCAATATTTCCTATTCAGTATCGTGACGTCCGATTTCTACGTTTGAAAGGGGATATGTTGGAGGTAAGGCAGTTATATATCGATTTAGATGTTAAATATCCTGGCTGTTGATAATATTTATACCAAGACCGACAGTTACCCGGCGTGGGATTGTGATATTGAGGATGCTCTTCGCTCGAGGTCGACCAGTTGAGGTGTATATAAGACTACCAAGAAAGCGTAGTGATGGAATTCCCCGCCCAGTCCGGTCCACCGCCCCATTATTCTATCTCAGGGCCGTCAAAACTGGTACCTTCGACCACAAACTCAAGGGTTCTGATCAATAACTCATCGTCGAAGCTTTCTTCTCGACAGGCGAACCGGAAGCTGTCGTACGCCGTTAACCAGTCTCCGCGATATCTTGGACTCCTACTGAGAAGGTATGAGTTCGAGTGATTCCAGCCGTGGCGGAGAAAATATGTGATATCCGGTGATTCGTTGGGGTACGGTGTTAGCCTTATTTGGTCTGGCAGATACGGCGCGGCGCACGGCATATCTGGGGAATCTTTTAAATGAAAACTGTAGAATTGATAGATCTATAGAATCTCGAATATATGGCTTTTCAAAGTGATCAGAAGGTAGTTTTGCACTGTTAGGATTTACGTATCAACGTCGTCTGCGGAAACACTCTGCATTTTTGTTCGGATATTAAATACAAGCAGACAGCATTGGTTCCGGAATTCCCATCTGCCGGCCAGCACCAGCTAATCTCACCAGCAGGGCCGATATATGAACAAAAGTATGGTTACCTTGATTTTAATCTCGAGGTTTCCTTGTGACTCTTTTTTCTTTCAAGCTTGTGACGTCAAACTCCACATAAATATTATACTGTTTCCCCTCTTCAGATTCGGGATAGACATCAATGTGCTTCGGAAACCACCAAATATACGAACCTTTCATCCACCGTATTTGTCAACTCTTAAAATGTCGGCGGCCTTCAAGCCTCTCAAGGCCATATTTGGTTTGATATTCCACTGTATCCGATCGGCAGATTAAATGTTTTTTGCGACATGCAAAGGCGGTTCCTCGTATGCTATCAGCCAGTCCCCCCGGTTCGAAGGGCATGTAGCTAGAGCGCGGGCTAGGGAGGGGTTCCAGCCGTGGTGGAGGAATTACCTTATGTGCAGACGACGCAGAAGGGGGAGAGGACGGGTAAATTTTATTCGGGAGGTATGGGCCGGCGCATGGCATTTTCAATATGGGATTTCTCGTAGATTATATCGAGGACAAGGTTTTATGTTGCGGCTAACATTGCCCTGACGGCTTCAAGTCCATTGACTGAGGGCTGCCAATAATATAGACAGCCTTTCGAGATGTCCCACCATCTTAACATGGGTAGTGCGCATCTTGCGCCCCGCATGGACATGTCACTGGGCCGGCGTGGGGAAAAGCGGTTATTACCAGGCGAATGAAAAGATACAAGCTCCAACACCTCGTGGCAGTGCTTACTTTTTTTCCCACTTCGAATTTTCCCGTCATCCTTGCCACCCTAAGAAAGCTCAGAAAGGGAAAGAAAACTCGAATTTATAGCAGAGGTCGAAAAGGCTGCAAAAGCAAGAAGGGAGAAGAAAAAAAAGCACAGAGTTGAGACCCATAAACTTGATTTTGTATGCTATAGTAATGCCGCTTTACCGTCGGCCTGCGCGTTAAACTATTTGCCCTCTCCCAAGATGTACCAATTGCAAATAAACCCGGATCACAGAATCGGTAAGTCGAATCTGTATGCTCTTTTATACCGCTCTTACCCCGCCATGCATACACTTCTCAGCCCACCCGATACATATAATTTCTAATTTCTAATTTTTAATTTTTATTTCATTACATTAACAATTCTTACATACATATAGAAGACCGGGAACCACAAACTCCAATCTCAGAGCCGCAGACCCCAATATCGGAATCCCCTCAAAAGTTAGCCATCATTGTGATTTCCAACCAAACAGATCGGAAGCTACAAACTTTGACAGCTGGGCCGGGAGTGCGCGGAAACGCTCTTTGCAGTCCTTCTTCGATTGGTGATATTTATCCGCACGAGTCAGCGCGTTGGACGGTCGTAGTGAAAGATCCGGAGCTTCCGCATGGCGTTCTAAAGGCACAGGTGGGATGGTTGATCGTTGATCCGAGTTTGAGACTACAAGACTGTCCTACTGTGGGGTTTGAATGGAGTTGCGCTGAGGATGGAGATCAAGAGTCGTATGGGGAAGTCAATGATATCGACGAAGACGCGTTTGTGGGTGATGTCGAGGAGACCTTCGAGAGAGGTGTTCAGAAATATGTATTTACAGTACGAAGGAGGGACCAGTTGGGCCATATGGATCCCGATTCTGGCTCTTATTTTTAAGCAGTGTAATTACGTAATCGCGTGCATCATAGCTTCGATTCGCGCATTAGACTATTCTTTTTTTGCACGATCCCGCTCAATCAACCGGAAATTTCGAAAGAATAAGGTAAATGTTGGCAGAAATGTCGATATATAAAATAACGAGATGTATCAAGATACCGGCCAACGGGCGAACGGACGCTTCAAACAAAGGAGATCTAAGACCGAATGCAACCAACCAGCCAACAGTACACCTGACCCGAAAAAAGCTCCCTTGCCTAACTTCCAACTCTCGAGCTCCCACAGACATGGCCTATCTAGTTCTTGCGTCACTAGGACAAGCCGACTAGCCAGGCCTACACCACATACTTCCCGAACTTTGTGAATTCCGCGTCATCCTTTAGCCTCTCCATATCCTCTTCCCTCAAGCAAAGCGCCAGAGCAATCTCCCCATCCGCCTTCTTCGGCAAGAGATACATCAGGCTCTCCACAGGCGTAAACTGGGGCCGCCTCACAGCCATCGGCTTGCCGATTCCAAACCCAAAGTCCAATTCATAAGTATTCAGCTGAGCCCACGAACTCAGCATGATATCCCTGGACAGATCCAATGTCGCGGTAACATTGATTGAAGTTTTATCCTCAGCGCGGTGTAAGTACGTGGCGAAGGCCTTAGACATATGCGTTAGGTTGGAAGTTTTGGGGTCGATTTCGGCGCGAAGGTTGGTGGCGATGCTGCCGACGTCGTGGCTGACGATTTCTCCCGCGGTAGAGTTGTGATATGTCATATTTATTGCGATACCTGGGTAGTTCGGCGGGAGGCCCAGGAATGACCGAACATTAATTGCCCGAGCGAGGGTTGTTTTGTCGGACGGCATTAGACGTGGAAGACGCGCTCGAGTGACCGATTGCCAGACGAAAGCTGTTAAGCAATCATCGGTAGAAATGTACCCCGAGGCAAGCGCAAGCGAGCTCGTCGCCAAAGCTTTCAGTTCGTTCAAAGCCTCCCCGCTAAAGATGAAATACGCCCAAAAGGACTTTGGAGGTTTGGAAGATTTTGCACCCTTGGGGATAGGTGGGGGTGGGGGTGGGGTGGATGGTAAAGAGAAGAGCTGGTGAGTTAGCTCTGCACCAACTTCGACATCATCGTCGAGCAGGGGAATGATATTCTTCCGGGGAGCATTTCCAGTCGTAATCTCGTCATCCGTGAATTGTTCCTTCCGGCAAGCTTTATTTAGAAGCTTCATCATCACCCCCTCACCAATGCCATCCATGGCGGCGTGGTGGCCAAGGAACGAGAATATGAGACCTCCTTCGATAAAAGTTGCCTGCACGAGACAGACAGGCTGCGGCTCGGTTCGGGGAAGGATCAAAGTATTCTGCGGGCAGATGACAGACTCGTCCAATAATCGAAATGGGAAATTCCCCCGCCGTAGATCTTCCATTGTGGGGGCCTCCGAATCGCCTCGGAGGTCTTTCACCGTCAAGCGGGGAACCTCGTCTAGATACTTGATCTTATAAACACCAGAGTTTCCAGACGCGACATAATCGTTCGAAATTTGACCAGCAATCCAAGGGAATCTGGCAGAGAGACGTTCAAGCCCAGCTTGGAGAATTTCTATGATGCTCGTGTACCATATCGGTGACTCGTCCGGGAGGGTATAGATCATACAGATCTGAGTATAGATGGGTGTACCTTGTTGACCAAAGATATCTAGCGCAAAGTCGTCCAAGTATTCGCTGTCAGCCATCTCAAAGACTGGCTCGGGAGCAACTGGCTGAAGCATTGTTAACTATAATGACGATAAATAAAACTTTAAAATTTAAAACTTTAAAAGCTAGTAGCAATTGGCGGGAGTATAAAGCGAAGAATGGATATGCGTTGTGCTGAGAAAATGCAACGTCTGAGGTTCTGCGTACATGTAGAAGACGGTCTGGTTGCTGATCAAGATCAGGGGGGAAACCGCTAGAGGATGGGGATTGGAACCGGCAAATCAAATACTGACCTCAGCGGGCGTATTAATAGACGGCGAGAATACCGTGTCGAAAATATTTCGGAACATGGCTACCATAGGGCTTACTATCGAATGATTTGGATGCAGATGACATCAAACCCGTCTTAGGGCGGAAGCGTAATCATGAATCATGGCTTGGCTTTGACAATTTTGGGAATTCCAGAAGCCCTCGAAAAGGAATAGCCCGGATTTTGAGATTAAAAGACCAAGAGACGGGTATTGCGCCGGCATAACTATCGAACAGGATATGATATCGATATGATCATACTATGAACGTTTAAGATTAAATCTGGATCCACTCTTTTACATCGTCAGTCTACTTGATTGTGCCTGCAAAAAAGAAAAATAAGTCGGTGGTAATAACGAGCCTAGGCAGAAAGAGTATATAACATTACTTATTCCCACTGTACTATCGCTTAAGTATATATAAGTATAAAGATTAGGCCGATAATACTCGCGAAGGGAAAGCGGAGCCGTCCCAAGCTCGTGTGGAAACCTCTTTGCCCGGACAGTCACAATTTGAGACGTCATGCATGATACTGACGGAGTCAAATGAATAGCCCCGCGCATACGGAAATGGTGAGAAAAAAATGCATAGCTAGATAAATATTTGGGTTGGGTATTCCTGGGTAAATAATTGGGTAGACGGGAAAGCTCTGAAGGAATGTCATAGGCCTTCACAATACTAAATTCAAACTCCCTTGTCGTGTCTTAAAAATAAATCTATAACATGCGCTATGGTACTTCTTTGCTTTCGCTTTAGTGTCTTTGGATCGATAATAATGCATGGGTTCTTCCTCCTTGATCAGGTAAATGTGCATGGGACCGGGTCATCGAGAATGATGCGTAAGAAGGGACAGCTTCAACTAAAATCTGCTTCATCTCAAGGTGAGTAAGTGTTATTTATCTCGCGATCGAGCCGAACGGAATATCTATAGACAGCTAGCCATGGCCTAAAAACAGCTTAAGCCTACAGCACGATAAGCTTTGGGATTCTAGGGCAGACCTACACAAGTATAGTGTAAATCAATATTTATATATTTGAAATTGTAATTGTAATTGTAATTACATGCCCTTGAGATCTATCGTAGGCTGACCTGCTAACCAACCTGTTTACCAGCTTACTAACTTGTCTATTAGCTGATTACCGATCAGCTTATTAACCTGTCTACTAGCCTACTACTGATCAGCCTACTAACCTGTCTACCAGCCTCCTGCTGACCAGCCTCCTAACCTGTTTATTAGTCTATCTACTAACTTGTTCACTAACTATCTATTAACTGCCTACCTATTTGCCTACTTGTTTGCTTGTTTGTCTGTTTGTCTGCTTATCTGCTTATTTATTTGTTCGTCTATTAATTTATTTGTTTGTCTGTTTGTCTGCTTGTCTGTTTATTAACGTTCTATCGATGTGATTATTTAATGTTTATCGACGACACGTATTAAAATTATTTTTACATGTACATTAGAACTAGAATAAGATAATAATAAAAAGGTATAGACTGTTCGGTCTGTATTTCTTTTTTCTTTTTTTCTTTTTTTTTTCTTTTTTTTTTTTTTNGGTTCGGACGGAAGCTGTTCTGTTAGACGGAAGGTGTTTCGTAGGACGCAGGGTGTTGCACAGAGTTGGTACTTGTGCATTATTTTGTCACCTGCTCTTGCCTTTGTCCCTCTGAGGGTGTTGGCGACTGGATTCATCGCAGTATCCAGTTGGATATCTCAGACAAAGAAAACGATGAGAGGTAAAGAATAAGAATAGATGCAACGAAAAAGCTAAAAGAGCGGACGAAACTATGTGTTTACTTGTTTCAATGGTAATGAAAGAAGAAAAAGGGGAGAAATAGGAGGATTTTCAGCCTTTTATGTACCTCGAGAGAGAATAATTCAGGTTTTGAGCCGTCACTGTCACAGAGGGTGGAGCGAGTTAGAGCTCAGGACCTAGTGGACTTTATGCCATTCATCAATAGCTGTAGGAAGGCGGTGTGTTGGGATTTATTGAGATGCCAAGAAGCCACCTGTAGATAGAACTTTAACCAAATCAATCATCAACCTCATCGTACCAGCCCATTCGACTCGCTACAACACTCTTAAACCTTCAATTTTTTGATACTATTACTATTCTAAACCAGAATTACCCAATTTTTTCCGAGTTTCTTTCTTGTTTTCTTCTCAAGGATGGGGGGTAGCTATATTATACAAATCCCACGGTAGTTATACGTTTTGCACTACGAAGTATAATCTCTCTAATCCCGAAAAACCCCCAAACTTCTATAACTTCCAAGTTCCGTATTAATCTGCTCTAATATCGAAAAAGCTTTCAGATAGAAGCATTTTTTTCCCACTCTATCATATTGAACAATATTGAGGACGCAAATGCTCAACCACCACCTCCGCGGCGGGCGGATGTTCGCCGCTCGAAGCACACTTATTTTGAAACGCTTCATACATCCGATCCGGAACGTTAAACCGAAGGCCTGGTTTAAAATCTGGAACACCGAAACTCGCTGGGATCAGGTAACATTGACAGATGAAGTCGAAGTTGTTAATGACCTGAAAAAGGCGATTAAAATAGAATCCGCACCTAAGCTGAATTCATACACGGCTACTGATCTCATGCTCAAAGCCTCGAAGCGCGACAATAAAGACTCTAACAAAGCAGTTGAGTTCGATGAGGAAAACAGCCTTACTTCAATCTTAGAATATTTCAAAATAGAACAAACTCCTTCAATCCTTCAATCTTTCGCTGACAATATCCGTGTTTTTATACATGTCCCAGAAAGTGAGTTTTACCACTGAGCCTTATTTTTTCACACTCCGCTAATTATATTCCCACAGCAGGCAAAAGGGAACCGATATCGATAGATGAGGCCTTTCCTCGCGGTATTTACCTGACCGATACTTCCGTCAAGTCTACATTTCTATATATGGTGCTAACTTGCAGACAGGACTGCCATATGTAGCGCCCAAACCCCTCGTTACTACTACAGGAGCGAACTGGGATTACCAAAAAGGGCCGAACTTAGAACGAATCTTACGGGAGGCAGTTAGAAAGCAATATAAAGCTTTTCGAAAAGGAAAAATTGACAAATCTACTATGCCGCTCTATCTTTTCCTCTCTGGTGTCGGAACAGGAAAATCTCGACATGCTTCCGAATTTCATCGAACACTAGTCAGTTGTCTAGATGTCGAAGATGAAGAACTAAAGAATAAGCTTGAGAACGCCTGGGTCTTTCACACCAGCCTCGAGAACGGCAGCTCCTTGATCCCGGAGGAAGTAGATGCAAATCGGGCTATTGGCAGTCGGATGCTTCTACAACTTCTCCCAGGACAGACCCTCGATGAAGTTATTGAGAATTATAAACCACCACACCCGCGAAATGTTTTAAACCTAGTCGCGAAAAATAACAACCAAAAACTAAAAGATGCCACCGTTATTATTGTCGTCGATGGAATGCAGAATATCATGACACAAGAGGAGCTAAATCAGGGTACTTCCTTCACCAGAACTCTAGGAGCCATTGGCAATCTCGCACATGAAGGTCCCTTTCTGCTTCCCTGTTGCACTGCAACGGTTTCCAATCAATTTATGAAAAGCTTAAACCCTTCTGCTCGATATCGAGTGTACTTGCCGGTCGATTCTTTAGATCCTCCTGAAATCGGTAATATACCGGTCTTTCCAAAGGACGATACTTTTATGAAGCTCCTTGTAGGGGATTGTGGTGGGCATGGAAGGGTTCTCGAAATCCTGCAGGACACTATTGAGGGACAGGATATAAAAAATTGTAATGTGGGTGAATTAATGCACCAGCTGCTCGAAGAACTTAGAGGTCGCTACGTCGCTGCCCTTAGCCTTCCTAGAAATGAAGCACGAGCTATCATACGAGCAGTAATAAGCCGCCAAGAAATAGATGATGATAAATTTATTGGAGATACAAACAAAATTCCAGAAGAAATCACCTCACCCGGACTGGTTCGATATGTTAAAGAAGGGGGCTCCGGATATCTCACCGCGCCATACATTTGGGTGTGGGCTTTGGAAAGGAACCACGGATTGTCTCAGCAGATCCCGCTCTGGGAATTTGATGACTATGATGAGCATCGATCTAAAAATAATCCGACTTTACCATCAGGGTTTATTGGCTGGGAAAACTTTGAAAAATTCAACGCTATTTTCCGTTACGTGAAGTCCCAAGTGCTACCGGATGGCTGCATGACGAAGATGTCGAAATTCCACCGCGGAGCGATTTTGAACGGTGATCTCGAATTTAAAAATCATCATCTACAGCTTGATGCGGTTATACACGCGCTGGATACACATACTACCGAATCGAATGCCAGCAAATGGATTGTAAAATGTGATCTCACTGGGGAGATCGATCTCCGTGAGTGCAAGCATATTGTTCTTAACAAACGAAGTGCAAAATATGGCGATGCTGTAGTTTGTCTGGATACTTCGGGGAGTTGCAATGAAGTTCAGCAGTACAAATTCTACACAGACAAAGAGCTTAACCAAAAAGATTACGAAAACGAGCGAGAAAAGGCGGCTTCACCCGAAGACTTTTTCATGCTTTTCACCACAAAAAAATTGAAGCGTAAGATCAAACTCCCACCCCGCTCCGGGCTTGTATCCAAGAATAATTGGGACAATTATTATGGACCGTTCGCTCTTAGAGCATTCACCTATAACGACAAGGGACCTATTGACATCAATACTGCCTCATATTCGATGCTCCAATTAGTGGACGGTATCGGCCCGATGAGTGCGGGCATCGTAATGTCGAACAGGCCATTTACAGACTTTCAAGACGCAGTTGAAAAAACGGGCATATCAGAAAAAATCTTGGAAAATTTTAAGATAGTTGCAAAGACTACCGATGAGATAGGTAGTTAGTCTCGTTCTCTGGCTCTATATTGGCCCATTTGTTCTTAATCAAAATACTTAATGGAAATCTCAGCTCAAAATTTGACTTTTTACGCCTATTGACGTGGCCCTGGTCGAAACTGAAACCCAATTGCAAACTCAAGATCCAACGGTAATCGAGAGACGAATCACTCGCGGCTGTAACAAGAGAAAGTATTATTTTAAACAGGCGTGCACCTCTTTCTGAGCTTCTGCACGCTCTACGCTCCAAAGGTCAGTTATTGTATTAGTTGGAATACCATATTTTTAGCGCAACTACGGGGGCCTGAACGAAGATTATTAGCAGCGGAATAGGTGGACTAACCTCAAATCCTTCCCATCTGCAGGCTGTGAGCGAGTGTGTGGTTTCCAGCCTGAAAATAGAGCCATCAGATATGGAGAAATTAGGTCTAAATCCTGGCCAGAGTTTGTGACTGTAATATCTGGGCCATCTTCGTATAGTTAATAGTAATCGAGGGCTTCGAATTAATCAGCACCAGCAGTTCATCGATTACTTTCAAGTTAAAAAACTAATTCAAAATGAACAATCTCATGGATCCTTGAACATACCTCTGACAGCGGTCAACATTGAAGAACAAGGGCTTTTCCACTTTCTTCAACTCACATCTAATTTTAATAGTTCTGGGTCTCGATCCCAGACTTCCATAAAGCTTCAACGGACGCTTCATATACCCAGACGATAAAGGAATATACAGCGGCACAACGAATTTTGGCACCCTCCCATTATTTAAAATATCTGACTTCGAAGGACGAATTCCAAAGTCCATAACTAAAAAAGGCGGCTACTTTGTTCCATTATTCCAAAAAAACGCAATAGCATTAACCTTCAAAGATATCAGCATACATAAAAGTGATCTTGGGCCAAAAGAGTATTTCACAGTAAAAGTATTTGCAGGCTGGCTCGGATACCCGGGATGTGGTAACTTAATAGCTAGGCTTACCCGTTTGTGGCGCAGTTCGAGCTGTCCATCCACAAGACGCCTTCCGAAACCGTGTTGCCGCAGCCTCAAAATACCACACGACACCCATGACTCCTCTCACGATTTTTCCGCCTTCACTTTTGACTCAAAGGGTCCCGGCTAGTCACGAAGGAAAAATATATAAACCCGGCCAGAAGTCCCTGGGCTTCCCCTTTGGCACTGGAACCTCCACTTTTCCCTCAATCCATATCACACAACCATAACCATGTAGAAAAGCAAAGAAAAAAGTAAACCACACCCCCAGATAGTTAAAGCCCTTTTTTGTTCCTACGAACAAAAAATTTTTAGTCGCCCACGATGGTCTCCCTTACATTCTCAACCACTACTGTTGCTACTGCTGCTGCTCAAGCTCGCAAATCCGAGGCCCTTGCCGCATTTCAATCTTCTACCTTTGAAACGATAAACCGATAAACCGATAAACCGATAAATCCCCCCCAACGCCCTGCGGCGCGGCTTTCCTCCCCTGGATCCGAGGATTCTCAAATTATATCATCGATCTAAGAAGGGAACATAAAAAATACCACGACAATCATGCCTCGGTGTAACAAACTCCCCACAGCCGAAATTCAGGCTAGCGTTGGCACGCTATGCCTTGACGCCTTTAATCGGTACAAGGCTGCCAAAGCCGCCGGCGTGTTAACAGACGTGGAGCTGGATGCCCTGTACAACGAGTTCATGACGCTCAGCAGCGAGATGAACATGTTGACGTTGCAGGTTTCCGGTTTGCGGTCGAAGAGCCCGAAGGGCGAGCGGCCGAAGACACAGTTGTGGTTGGTGTGATCGTCAAACGCGATATCTATCTACGATTAGTTTTGGATGGAAGGGTAGGTTTTTTATTGATCTCCAACGAACCAAGACCAGCATGAGACTAACTTGAGATGTTTTAGCAATATCACACGGAAAGCTACCTGTTGATACATTTCCCTAAATTTATCGGTACCCAAGATCGTTCGAGGTGTGGCCCTTCGTCTTCACTGGGGCTTTGGAATATATGCATTCAAGCTAGCAAGCGCGTGCGCCAGACAAAGTTTTACTGCTAGAATTTGGAGGAGTTAAAATCGGCATCTTTCGGTATCACTCGTATTCTTTTGAGTTCTTATATCATTCAGTTTGGAGTTTGGTGTTTTATAGAAGATATGGTACTTGTAGGAGGATACGGAATCTTTGGTTTAGACAAACCATATTTCAAGCAAGCGCTACATTATAGCGCTGTCTTACGTTATTTTACTTTGGTCTTTGTAATAACACTTCCTAGAATTTATTATACGTAACAATAGAGTTCTTCATCATCTATCACCGAAACATCGCTACACCCCCATCTCGTTCTCCCCTATGTCAATTACACTTTCATCGTGCTTCATATGATCTAAATACTCTGACATCCTCGAATCACTTTATCTCTGTTCCTCTTCCACATCTCGCGTAGCGTCTATGACGACCTCTTCTTTATCATCGCTCCCGCTATCAGCAGTATGGAAGCTCGCCGCTTCACCCCAATCACCATAACGCCCCCTTAAATATTCATAAAAACTCTCATCCTCGCTGAGATCGTCACCGCCGTGCAGTGCTTCTTGAAGCGCTTCCGCAACCCCTCTTTCCCTGTCACTCCAGCAATCGTCGCGGCGTCCACCCCAAAGTTCGAGCCCGTTTAACACGTTGTTCTTCTCAGGCTTTGTGGCCAAGAACGCCTGGGCTTCGAGAAGTCGCTCTTCGAGCGCTTCAGAATCTAGAATGTACTCCTCGTCTACGCTTTCCGGTGGCGAGACTTGCGAGGATGCAGGGTTCGGATTCTTCCTGAGAAGGTTGTGAAGAAGTTTGAAGGCCTTTGTACGCCGAAAACGGCGCGGGAGGATGTCTACGAGGGCTCTGGCGCTCATTTTTATATCTCTGACTGCCCGAGTGGACTTGAATCTATCAAAGCGTCTGTAGAGGCTGACTGGCAGGGTTGGAAGCTGTTGTGGGATCAGACAGCTGCGGAGGAAGGGCATGTATACAGCCACGGATGTATGGACTTGAGAAGCTTTGAGACCGATATGTCCTGAAAGTATAAGATATATAACGAGGTATTGGTATTCTTATTACCAATATAAACTACTCTATCTCCAAAAAGTTACAGAGATAAATGAAGCTGTTTGTTAGTTCTGGCATGGAGCAGAAGAGATCTACGCATAACCCACCCGCTCAATTTATATCAAGTCCACGAAGACTCATAATTATTTTCCTACGGATCACCAATCTGTAAATTCGAACAATCGACAGGCCGACGAGGCCGTAACGCGTGGCTTGTGCTTGGGAAAATCAAAAATCTTAAAATATCACGTTTCAATGATCGCCCGAACCACGATACATGCTCGCAGGTTTGTTGCATTTTTAGACCCAAAAGTGTGTTGAACTGCAGTCGATCCCGCATCGTGAGAGGCTCCAGGTCTGGCTCGCGAGACAAGGTCGAGCAGTGAGAATATGCTTTTGCAGGTCGCAGAATTTCCAGATAGCACCAGCTGTCCTGGAACATGCCATCAAATGGGAAAACACCACCGAGGGCACCGTATAGTTTTGCGTTAGCACAAGACTAGGTACCATCTACGGTAATTCGAAATAATATTGCTTATGTCCACCTTTCTATGTGCATCACGATAACTATTCTCTATATATATACACCATGATATCCATATACAAAGGATTCCGTAGAGATCACAACCAGTGCCGTATGCTAAATTTACAAAGTCTATGTAGGTAGTTATCTCGCAGTTCCAGCGACCAGCGATACCTCTCCCCTCCCCTCCCCATAATCACCCCCACCACTCCCCTTCCCGGGTTCATAGTAATCATAGCCCTCGTCTCCATCTTCATCTTCCTCCTCAGACATCCCAGAACCGCTAACCCACCTCCAAACCCCCTGCCAAAGCCCTTTCTTATGCGCCATGGCCAACACAAGCAACACCGGCAGGTGCCACACGCTCGCCCAGAACAGTCTTTTCCCTGTCCCATACTCCCCCACATTCCTCCAAAACCTTATCGCCTCGTAAGTCATCCACCCGTTGACGATACTGCTATCAACCGCAAACCCCCAGTCCGTAACCCCACAGTAGCTCAGTCCTATACAGACGGGGAAGCAAGCGATGCTGTACCGTACCGCGACTCTGCCGTTCATCGCCGGGTTCACGGACGCGAGCATTTTATACCCCGCAGCGGCGTATTCGTGCCTTATACCGTGACTTAGACTGTTGAAATGCGGGAATTGCCAAGAATATAACAGTCCCGCGATCAACCACCCACCCGGGTGGGAAAGAACCTCGTAAACGCTGTCCGTAGTCGCAAACTCCCCGGCTGCCGCTGCCCACCCCATCAATGGCGGTATTGCACCGACTACAGCCCCTACCCAGGTATTTATAACGTGTCGCTGCTTCAGTGGGGTGTATATTCCCGCATAGAGGATTATATTGGACAACCCCAGCGCAGCAACCGTGGGGTTCGTCCCGTAGAGCAGGCAGGTGACACCTGATACACCGGCGAAGATGGCAAAAAGAAGGGCATTCCGCGGTTGAATCGTTCCTCTGACCAGCGGCCGGTTCCGGGTACGGGTCATCTGAGCATCTAGGTGAGGTTCGGCCAACATGTTGAGCGTATTCGCCGACGCTGAACAAAGTGCCGTGCCGACGGTGAGAAATAACAGAGTGATAGCGCTTAATGTGGTACTCGGGGTTATCTCGGAAGAAGTTATAAGACTGGAAGCCGGGTACAACGAGTACGAAGCCATGGAAGTCAGGACAACGAGGAAGGTAAGGTGTGGTTTGGTGAGCGTCAGATAGGCTTTAAACGTTCGTCGGGAAGCCGTTCTTCGGGAGACAGTCTTGCCGAGTGCATCGACCGACGGAGAAGAAGAAGAGGACGACGAAGAAGTACTAGATAGCGAGGATAACGATGAAGCAGATTGGCTACGTCCGAAAAGCCGTGGGAGAAGCTTAAAGCGTCGGGGGGACGACGCCGAGCTGGCAGTGCGGGAATATTTGGAGAGCGTCTCGTTGTTCAAAAAGTATCGGATATCATTCACGATGCCCTTGCCCGTCAATTTTCCTTCCACGGGAACAGTGGCGGCGGTTCCGGAGACATTTCTTCGGGGCACAATTGGCGTCGTGAGCTGTGCGACGCGGGACCGTTGAATTGCAATCCCGAAGCGGGTCGACGTCGACCGATGGCTTAGCCCGCGAAAGAGGCCCTGCACGACCAAACCCGAAGGTTTGGAAACGATGAAAGGAATGGACATCGTTCTTCTTTTGGTTCTCTATATCGAGCTGGTCGCCTACATGCCGGGTCAATAGCGTTATATGGCCGTGATCGCGAATTCAAACGTCAGGACTTCCATGGTGGGGTGTTGTTTGTGGAGGTTGAAGTTGAGACCCACCAATCCGCAGCGTTGGAGATTGAGATGCCGATGGCTTGGCGTCTTCACTTGTATGAAATCTTGACAGATATAACTCACATACCGGTATACTCTTATGGCCAAGGAGGCTACTGAAGAATAACATGCTTTGGAAAATATCAATTAGAGAAGAGCGAATCACAGAGGGTATATTTTCATTTTATTTTCAATTGAATCGATCAAACAGATATGTATACGAAAGAGCCACACAGAATCGAATCGAAAAGGGAATTATAGAAAAGTGGAAAGAGAAAAGTGGTCACAACTTCAAACCCGACGACGCTTGCAAATGAAATGGTTTTGACGAACAATGCTGACACAAAAAATAGTAGAAAGAAAGGAAATAGAGAAGGGCTACCGTCTGATAGAGATAGATATGAAAAGGTAAAAGTCAGAAAGAAGGAGGAGTGATAGAAGAAGACATCGACCGAGGGACAGACATCGCGAGATGATACAAAGGGCATACAAATCCCTCACCAATTCACCGAAAACCTCGCCAGCCTCCCCCTCCTCCTCGGTCGCCAGATGCCCCCGTTCCATTCCGTCGAGCCCGACTAGAACTTGACTCCATAGACTCCCTTCCCCCCGCAGCAACCGATCCACTCGCCCGCATTCTTCCCAGGTTCGCCACCCATCAGCGCCATCCCGTTGCCCAAACTTGGAGCCCAGCTCAAGTTGTTAACTTCGTACTCGCTCTTCCAATGGGCTACGGGGTTTCTCCACGTAGGCTCCTGATTGTGTCCGTGCCTCTCATCTCGCGCGGGACGGTGCGGGTTACCAACTGACCCGTCGTTCATCATATCCCAGATCAGAACCAGCGAATCGTCGGTACCGCCAGCAATCATTCCACGGCGATAAGGGCACCAGTCAATACAATTGATGTTTCCTCCTGCTCCGCGCAGCTCCACTAGAGCTTGCCCAGGCTGACGAACATCAAGGATTCGAATAATGTTTGATTGATCAGCGAAAGTCGCAAGAAGATGGCCCTCATGAGGTGATGCTATCGTTCAAATTAGTATCGAATCCAAATCTGTAACATATAAAATAAGAAAGAAAAAAATAAGCTTACCTGCTAGTTTCAACAGAGGAGGAGGACCTTGGAGGGTGCTACCGACTCCACCAGTCCCTCCAATGGGGTTCACACCACCAGGACTAGGAGTAACTCCTCCATCGGCCTTCACTGTTGGTTCGTATATAATCGTGCTGTGATCTAGACTCCTCAAATCAAACATACGAACGCTACCGTCCGCACCGCAGCTGGCAAACACATCCACCGATCCACTCATAAACCGCACATCAAATACTTCCTTGTCGTGAGCGATCAATTGAGTCTTCGCAGTCAAGCTAGGGATATCCCAGATAGTGCATGTGGTGTCTATCGAGCTAGTGATGATGAGAGACGGGCTAATCGGGTTCCAATCCAGACTTGTCAGCGGTGCAGTGAAATCAGTACTCTTGGAGTTCGACAGTAACGCCAGCTGCGACAGCTTCTTGGTAGGCAGATCAGTACTCGACTGATTAGACCGCGAGGTGATTGAACTCGTAGGGGTCGAAATAGCAGCCGGAGCAGCGTTGGGTAAGGACCATAGTCGCAGATGATCGCCGGCCGTCGCGATGAGGTCCGTGAGTGGCTTAGATTGTGTTGGAGGTTCCCACAGAATCCTCGTTATCGGATATGTCAACGTAGCTTCGGCGAATTTTGTGATCTCGAGGGTTGACTCTCCTCGTGGATGGGCGTCCGTGTTTACTACTTTAGAAGCCGTATTCAGGATGGATATCTGTATGACGCAAGATCAGCCTTTTGAGCTTCATTTGCTCTCAATTAGTGCTCGAAAACCTTACGTAGTTGTGTCCATCCTCACTGTAGCTACCAAGCGCGATTCGTCCTACTCCGCTCTGGCCGGCATACCCACTGGCCGAGGGACTTCCATAAATGGGCCATTTACACCAGTCAATGGCATAGGAAGGCCACTGTGTGAAATAGTGACTCCCTCTCTGGACTTCCTTCGGTGGGGCTTCCGTTATAGATCCTTGTCTCGACTGCACATCCAGTGAAAATCCGCCCGAAATACCCAGATCCTGCCCTCCTATGCTCCCGCCTGGCGCGTATTTCCTGTAATTAGAAGACTGTCCGGGGTCTGGTAGATTCGAGGCCGAGGACGACTGAATATGGGTTATTGGTAAGTATTTTGTATTCGAATCGCCATAAAGAGCGTTTGCATCTGGCTCTCCCCCAGGAGGATGAGCGGAGGCTAGGGTGTTCGATCTCGACAGACTTGCGCTTGTGGTATGTGGTCTCGAGGCACCAGCACCGGGATATGCCTGATACCCTTGCTGTTGCTGGGGAGGTGGGGGTTGTTGGGGTTGGTGGATGTGAATCGGTGAGGAATACTCGCTGTACTGGGGCTGCGGGGGTGCCCCTCTTTGGGAGAGCTGCTGGGGTTGTAGTACTGGACCATGAGCATCGTGTGTCCTGAAGGAGTTCTGCCTCTGGAAATCCTGCTGCTGCTGCTGCTGCTGCTGCTGGTCGTTATAGGATGGTTGAGATTGCATTGCAGGGCCTGGGTGAGGGCTGGTGGAGGGGTAGCTGCCGCCACCGCCACCGTATGCGGCGTACCCTCCCGGGTTCAGCTGAGGATTCTGATGGTAAGACATCGGAGATTGGGCACTAGAGGCCCCGGACGGAGGTTGAGGTGGGGAAGTGGGGTGTTGATGGTGATGATGAAGCTGCGCCTGTTGCTGCTGCTGCTGCTGCTGAGCGACAAGATTTGGGCTTGGAACGGCCGGGTGGTAGGTTGAAGGCTTCCCGATCGAAGAGAGCGTCTGAGCAGCTTGGAGGAGAGCTCCAGACGTGTGAAGCTGTTCAGTTCCCTGCGAGGAACCGTCTTGATCTTGTCTGGAGTGGGAGCGATGGTGACCGAACGGCATCTAGCGAGAGGGAGAGGGAGAGGGAGTAACAGTGGTTATCAACGCCGCTGATTGTGAGGAAGTTGAGTCAGTGGGGTCCTCCGAGAGAGACAGACGTGAGCGGTGGGAGATTAGACGGGCAGCTTCAGTCACCGGCGGGTCCGGTGAGTGTCCTTTGAAGCTGAATACAGGAAGTGGTGATGGTTGTGATGGGTTGACTGGCTGGTGTTTCGTCGTCCCACCTTCAATCCCAATTCGTCGTCCAAAAAAGCCCCACGGACGAGGTTGCACATGTCGACAACACATTGACACGCTCGCTCTCGAAATTATCCTGGTCGGGACGACATCAAACATTGGTCTCGAAACCATCAGAAAGATACGATACCACTGATATCACGGAAGCACAATTTTCAATGGAAATATGAATAAAAATAAAAAATACTCATTAGATCATCCCGTTCATTAAAACTGCTATTCAACATCCAATACGCTAATCCACAGGCTTCGTCGTATTCAAAGGAATCGAAAAAAAAAACTGAAAACGTGATATCATAAACATGCAGAAAGGAAACATGACCACCGGTGCCATATTTCCATACAATCTCCCGATTCTCTCTTCCCCGCAAGATTAATTAAACGTGAAAAGGACTGATAATAGGTAAACAAAAGAAATATTATCTCTGTTCATAGAGAATGATGAAGGGTATTCGAACTCGTATCTAAAACAGAACAAATGATTGGTGGGTGATGTTCATCTTTCGAATGCAACTTCTCAGAATCGCTCGCACTGCTTTCGTACTTTGGGGGGCAAACGTATAAAACTGCTTTAATACTTATGACCGCGGCTGTAAATTTTCAACAAACGAGTAGTGAAAAAGACAAAGTAGAAATTAGCTTCTATTTCAGTTCCCGGAGTTGATATTATATGAAAAAAAGATAGAAAAAGATTATTTTGATAAAAAGACCGTGCCACCAGATTAACCTCATTTAGCTTTCCGGCAGAGAAAGCCTCAGAAGTCATATATTATCAGAAAAAAGGATGGGGAAGTAGAGGGGAAATTTAGACACGGGCGTGTCTGTGGTGACGACGGTGGGAGGAGTAGGTGCTGGTGCTGCCGCTCCTACGTCCTCCAGTATATTCTTTATGGACGTGTCTGGTATCGTACCTATGGGCGCGGTAGAGGGTCCAGCTCAACAAGCAAGTGACAAAGAAGAGAACACATTCAATGATCGAGAGAATCTATATAATATATCAGGATCATGTTAGCACGCATTCTTCACCAGATTTTATCTTTAGATATCGATGTACGAAAGAGGAAAGAAACTTACCCAGCTGGCCTTGAACATAGCACAGGGTCTGTTGACGGAGGCACTCCACGAGCTACCGCCGGAGTAGGTATTATCTCCAAGCTGAATACCGATTGGAACGTTCAGGTTCGAGCAATTGGCATCGGAGATAAACCTGTTGAGGACGATACCAGCGATCCAAGCACCCACAAAGGCGATATCGACAACAGCGATGAATGGACCGGACATGCTACGATATCTATGGAACTGGAAGAGCGTCACCAAAGCCCAGGCGGCGGCGAGAACGGAGACGATGAAGAGGGTGAGGAGGGCATCTGGTGGTGTTTGTTTGTTTTCGACGTATGGGTTAATGAACCATCCCAGCATACCAACGATGGGGATGGCAATGATGAACTCGAGGATTCGAACGCCGGTGAAGAGGGCGGAGGAGAGCATTTTGATTGAATTATTTGTAAATGTGCTATATTTCCCAGCGAGTGTGATATATGTGGATGTTGGATTGGGTAAAAGGGAGAAGAGCTACAATTTGTATTTTGCTACTTTTGGCGAGCCGGATTCCGATATCGATAGCAGGATAGTGAGAGAAGAAGAGCTGGAATGGAGAATAATCGTCGGGGAGGAGGCTTGTGTCTTTATACACGATCACAATCCCTTTCAAATATTTCATGATTTCACCGAGTACGCCTCAGCCAGACAGCACCTTCTCTAAAAATGCACCACCTCTTCACCGGCCACTTTTCTTGCATGCCAACAGGAATGGGAAAGAAAAAACATGGCTGGAGCAGATGTTCGCCAGTGCGCAGAATCACCGGCCAGTCAGAATTGTCGCGTAAACATGACGCCGTTGCGCAGGTCGAATCGCAGTTGCATGACATAGCGCTCCCTCACGCACGGTGGACCGTTTACTTTTGCAAATTCTCAGGCGACTTCGGTTTCTGTGACGTAACAGTCAATATATCCAATAAAGCATGCAAACAGGCGAAAGGATACTTGCCGTCAATTTAGTCCTTTTCATACCTTGTTGCGTGGCTGACATAAGGACGAGATATGACAAGAAACGACTAGGGGGGAAAAAGGAAAAAGAACAGAAACCTAGGTCTTATGACACGTTAGTAACAGGCCCTTTTTCTTTTATGGAATTCTTCTCTGCATTTGCGGTGTGACAGCCACTTACCTCTTCACAAATCCGCAAATTCGCACTTGCAAGTCCAAAGCCAAGGAGGTTACGTCAAATGGGAATGGGGTCCGAAGCGCTTGGTTCTCTGTTCCGGAGATTGCTGTCTACCTGTCCAAGCCAGTGCGATATCGAGTACCAGGGACTTTCTTCATGCAGGGCGGATGGAACCAATGAATTCGATCATGCTGGAAGTTCCTCGACACTGCAATCTGGGTAATTGACAGGGGTCCAAACCATGGCGGCCAGCTATCGACGTCATAATCGTCAACTCCCAAACATCCCTGCCCCAAAACCACATACAACACATTTAGCATTTCCCAACCAAAAGCAGGATTTCTGCCTCTGGTTACGAGACTGGATTTCTGCCACTTCAGATTAAATAACACTGAGAAAGCGAAAAGCTAGATGTTGCCAATTCACCCCACGGCACGTTCTGTGGCGCATACCGTCTCAAATTTCCCCGGAAGAACAAAAAAAAGGAAGACCGTGTTAAAAAAGCGGTTCATATTGCCGTGTGAACATGCATAGGAAAGGCTGCGATCCGCATCCAGGATGCTATGCACAACCATGAACGCGCCCGACGTCACACACTATACCTTGGCAGGCGCAGTCCTCCATCAAACTCGTATTCTGAAATATCGATTTTCGGTGGTCGATTTTCCCTGCCAAAGCTGCAGGTAGTCTGAATCGAGATTCTTTCCCAGAATCTACAAACCCAAGGCCTTAAGGTTGACCAAGGGCACGAGTCCCCATGCATACATAGCATAGAACTTTACGCCACCAGTGCCTTTCATCCGAGAAGGGTAACATGGCTTCCTCGGCAAACTCGGCTTCTTCCCTAGAGTTACCAAGGGGGCTTGACAGTTTGCTCGCCGTGATCCGTTATACGATGCCTGAAGTCCTGTACATGATACAAGGTCACCCACCAGTTCTTGAATGTGTTGTGGAGCTGTTTGACCAGCAGTTATTTACTTAAAATGGAATTACATCCCAAAACGGAAAGTCCAACATCCAGCAACACATCCGAGGGTTTACAGTTTAACAAGCCAACTTCGCTCTGCGACAGTATGATGTTCTAATTTAGAGTCCCAGATCCAGGCATGAGCCCAAGCCCAAAAGACCTCCTACAATTCTATACCAGAATATAGTCTATTTATACACGCCAGTAGCTCAAAATCCCCCCCCAAAATGAAGAAAACTCGTTACTCATAACTCATAACTCATAACATCATGAAATGATCTTAGACATATATATCAGATGATATCTAAGGGGATGGGCTTTAATTTCCCTTCTTCTTCGCAGCCTTGTTCGCAGCCTTTCCCTGCGCAAGTTTGGCGTTCAACTTCGCCTTCTGGGACGCGGGAACCTTCTTCAAGGCCGCTTTCGCGTTCTTGACGATCGCTGGGGGCATATCCTCTCCGCCGAACGCGATCTTTAGAGCCTCATCATCCGAAACTGTCTGTCGCTTGACCATCTTCTTATCAGCTTCCTCTTCCTCATCATCGTCCTCATCGTCATCCTCCGCCTCTTCTTCTTGTGCTTGATCACCCTTAGGGACTGCAGCGTCTTTTGTGCTCGCATTTTCAGCTGCAACTTTGACATCCTCTTCTGGGTCCTCTGCCTCGGAGACCTCGGTTGGACCTTCCTTCTCTTCGACTTGGGCCTTTTCAGCATCGGTGAGTTTGACCTTATCGGCTTCGGTCGTTTTACCGATGTTGTCGCTGTTATCTGGAACTGGCGGTGGGGGTGGCGGCGCTGTCGGTATGATGAGCTGGAAGGGGATGCAACCACCGAAGGGACCGTTTCTAACACCGTTCGCAAAATCATTTAGAAGGAGACATCTCAATATTGACGAAAAAAGAAAAGAAAAAAAACTTACATGGCAAAGTTCTCACATCTCATCATGCAGATGTTCTTCTTTGTCCCGTATGAGCCGTTACACCTGAGCGTCTTTGGGATCGTAACCGTGAATGGGAAAAGCTGCATGGCGCCGGTAGCTCTAACGCTCTTTGCCTGTTCGCCGCCGGGGACCTGGTCCTTCACTGGCGGGTAGATCCAGCCTGGATTCCAGTTGTTCGGTTGGCCGGTCGAGCTGATTTTGCATCTCAATGGGCCGGCTCTGCATAATCGCAAGAAACATCATATCAGCATATATATCAACCGCTAGGGGAAAAAAAACAAAAATATTCTTCCAAAAATAAGAAAAAAGAAGGGAGGGGGGAAAGGGGAGTTAAGTACCCGTCAGCGTTGACCTGGTAATGCATGATCCTGATCCACCCACCTGGGCTGACCTTAATCAGCTGGTTCCTGTTCGCCATGTCGGTCGAGATAGTCTTCCAATCCAGCATTTGCTTCACGGGGACCTGGTAGATGACGGCGTTTCGGTTCTTGACGGGGACTTTCTGATACGCCGCTCTCATCTTGGGGTCCTTGTGCCTGCTCCACCAGAGATCTTGGTCCATGATTGTGGCACCGCAGCCGTTGGCCCAGTAGGTGCGCGGCTTGCCCCACCATTTGGACTGCTTGGTGGCCGGGACGATGGGGTTTTTGAGCACGGGGATGTCCTGCTGGAAGGGGATCTGTTCGGTACCCTTGCGGGACGCCATTCCCATTCTTTTCCCGATCACATAGCCCTTACAGGTCGGGTCGGCATCGCCGATGGCGTTATCCCAGACCGCATGACCGGAGATTGGGGCGGTCAGGGAGAGGACGGTCAGAGCGGTGATATAGTTGATATGCATTTTTATCTTTTTATCTTTTTTCTTCCCGGTAAAAGAAGAAATGAAATAGAAAAGGAAAGGAAAGGAGCGTCGATGCCGTTAGGCTGTTTGGTATAAAAACAAAAATGAAGGACCGGGTTGAAGAATGAGTGGAAGGGGTAGGGAACGACTGCAGAAGCTGCGATGGGGTTAGAGGAAGTAGATCAAAAAACAAAAAGGAACAGTAAGGTCTTCGACCGGGCTTTTTATATATCCAAAGGCTCTGTACGGTTCACGTAAAGGACGAACGTCTTTACAGCAAAGCTTATCAAAGTGTTCTCGATATGGGGTATTTGCAACCTGGGGATGCATCGATATGCTCATACATTGGGTCGACTAGGAGTCCTATCAAGAAGGACCAAAACAAGACTATGCCGTTTAAGTTTCCAGATATCCGAATTTGCAATGTTTGCCAGATCGGGCCTGCGCTTGTCGTAGTCCGCCCTCCAATATCTCCACTAGTGGTTCTCCCATCTTGGCATTCATAGGCGGGCCCATGCGACCGAAACCCAAGATCTTAAGAGTGTAGTTCAGACCACCCATTCTAGCCGATTAATACCTAGCTTGGGATATAAATTCAGATCGCGCCTAGACCCTACTTCTACATCTCTTCGCGAGAAAAAAAAAAAATCTTTCTTTTTCTCGAGATCTCTTGTTTTTCTTTTCCATGTTTGGTTTCAATTCAAAAAGGTCAGAAGCTTAGGATCGCAGGCTAGGATGTACTATGTAGGCATAGACTCAGAATCGCAGCCAGCTCTGCCGCCCCGCCTGGATACACTACTTTGATTGATTGTTAGCTCGTCTAGCCGTTGGCATAGCGGGACTATACAAATCCTAATCCTTAGACGAATGGGCAAGATGTTCCTTCGCCAGCGCTGCAGCCTTCTTTTCGGGCTACGTATACTTGAATAGCTATAGTCAGATGTCAAGTTTTCTGGGACATGCGGATACATATCGTGCTCTATCGTTGGTCCATCTAGTTCTTTATTTTCTTCATGCTCATCTTTCACCTTTTTTCCACCCTTTTTTGAGAATAAAAATAAAATATAAAATATAAAATAAAATAAAAGCACACTCAGAAGTTCATAAGTACTCACTTACCTCCCTTTATTAATTCTTCACGTCTGAGGCGTATACGCTAGAACTACTTGAAGGACTCTAGACCAGGGAGGTTGGTTGGAATACAAGTAAGTTACACCAAATCTGACATCTGTTCGGAACTTTCGGATCTAACCACTCAGAACCCGCATGATATCCGACGTGCATTTTATCGTCGCATAATATTAGACGCCCTTGCAACATTATAATATTAATCCTCAGCAAGATCTCTGCCAAAACGGTCCACCTTTCGTGGTATATATCGATAATCCATTCCACGCGGCCCCCCCGGATCGAACACCACCGTTCTTCTTGGTAATTTTTTTTTTTTAAAAAAAAAAAATTTAAGATTGCTTTTCGGGGGGGTTGTTCTTTTCCAGTGCAAGAAAGCTTAGTTTGAGGTATCGTATCCTCCATGATATCGGTTACGAGACCACCAAGGGGACTATCCGCGACAGACTTCCCTATCGGTATCCACAGCCGATACCCACACATCTACCTATCAAAAATCCTACCATGAAGCCTGCAGGTAAAGTACTATTGAACCTGGGATATGCCGAATCAGTCTCAGTTGTGTAGTAAATTTAATTGGGGGGGTCTAATTTTTTGATTACGATTGTGCACATCAAAGCTTAACTTATCGACTCCGCTCGCTTGGGTTCCTTCATCGAGTTAAGCATTGCAAGACATCATGAAAAAGGATTAATTATCATCATACATTCTATTTATTTTTTTCCTCCAAAGAAGCTACCTAAATGATAAAAACTAATTGAAGCTTTCGAGTAATAAATAATAAACTCCCATAGGACCGTTCAAATCGAATCCAAAGCGTCAATATAAAATAATCCGTGAATGTTCCCTTTTTCCTTCACACAGCAGCACAGCAGAGACAACAGAAGGAGGGGAAAAAAGGCAATATTAAAACTAGGTACTAATTAAGAGTCCATCTTTGCACTGCGGATGCAAAGGAAATAGACTTTTGGTTGTTTTTTTTCTCGTGAGAAAAAGGATCTATATAGGGTTAAGCGCGACCGAAAAGACAGGTACCACCTCTATATATGCTCCCTCGAGAGAACTCCAGACGCCGGAATAAAACCCAAAATTAAAAAAAAAAAAAATTTTAAAAAAATTTTTGCGCACGCATAGACCGTAACGACGTAACTTCATGATGCATTATAAACCACGTTAGACGCTCACCTTGAGCACGACCATGTCCGAGTCACTCAGCCTTTTCCCTTTCCCCTTCAGCCCTCTGACCACGGGTACTCCAGGGTACTCGACGCTGACCACGCCAACCCCCCTCGTCAGGAACCTGTTGATATCCCCGCCCTTCCCCTCGACGAGCACCTTGACATCTTCCAGTCCGCTTTCTTCCTTCAAGACGCCGTACGCCTTTACTCTTTCCTTGGCGTCTTCGTCGTCGGCGTAGTGCACGCTTTCCAAGATGGGGCCCATATTCAGATCGCCACCTAGGACGACGGACGAGGCGCGGAAGGAGTTTTGGGCGATGAACTGCCCGAGCTGGAGGGACTGGGCGTGGCGGGCGGAATGTTCGCCCCGGGTGTTCCCTGCTTGCATGTGCGTATTGTAGATATCTATCGTCTTTGGCGGGAATGTTTCTTCCTCCTCTTCTTCGTCGTCGTCATAATCGGAGGATTCGGTGTCGCTGTAGGGATCACCGTTGGGATTTAGCATTGGCCGTCTGGCGACTGACTGCCTTTGCTGCTGCTGCTGTTGCTGCTGCCGTTGTTGCTGCTGCTGTTGCTGTGAGGGCTCAGGTTTGTACCGCCGACTGAGGTCGATGCGGACGCCAATGCTGCCCTTTCCGGCGAAGAGATCCCATCGTCTACGTTTCCCGAATCTGGTCCTCCTGACCTCGAGGATGGCGTACCTGGAAAGGACGACGAGGCCGGAGTCGAAGATGGGCCAGAGCCAGCATCGTCGGGGTAAGGTGGCGACGTAGGGGTGGGTGGAGCGGAGGGCGTCGATGATGAGGGACTTGTGGGTGAAGGCTTCGTTGAGGAGGATGATGTCGTGGCCGAGGAGGTGGATGGGGATCTCGGAGGCGCGGGCGTGGGTGTTGTTGTCGGTAAGAGGACCGGGCAGCAGCCAGGTGTTCCACAGAAGCTGTTGATTTTTTCAAAAAGTACAAATCAGCATCTCCATATCTTTTTTTTATACAATAGTTGTGATTGATAAATAAAAAAGGAGGAGGAGGAGGAGGCAATTGAAAGACTTACGATTGAGATCTCCCGACGCCGGTGGGAGGTTGACGTCGTTGGCGTATTGGAGCTCGAGCTACCGGGGACAGGTCGCGTCCTCATCCGGGGCGATGTCCGATGCATTTTTATAAGACTTGATAAAACTTATATCAAGAGCTCTTACCCAGACACACAAGTGTATATACGTGTATACTCAGGTGTGCACCAAGTATATATATATATATATATATAACTATACTTAAGTAAGTGATTTCTTAAGTACCTAAGTGGGTAAGTGGTAAGAGACCGTGTAGATATATATATATGCTGAAGTAGTCCAGATGAGTACTTATGCATCTTGGGAAGAGGAAAAGAAAAGAAAAGAAAAGAAAAGAAGAAAAAAAAAGAAGAAGAAGCGGAAAGGGGAAGAGATGAGATGGGCTTCTTATATAATGATAACTACGACATGATTGCCCCCCCAGCTCGATCGAGGCAGGCAGGCCAGCAATGAGCTTAAGCTTGCTTGCTTGCTTGTCTTGTCTTCGAGCTAGTCGTAGCTAAGCAAAAAAAAAAAAGTATTCCATCTGGTCGTTGTCTGCGTGGATGGGGAATGTGAGGCCGGATAGTCATGACCGCGACGGGTGACCCGCCCGGCCACCCGCAATTCCTCCCAGCCCATGGCCATTCTTTTCTTCCTCCTCCTCCTCCTCCTCCTCGAGCTCTCCTTCTTCGCCGCCTTTAAATATGTATTTATATATGCTCTGCTGGAGCGGGAAGGAAACTTTCGGACGCTGGCTAAAAGAGAAGCAGAGAAGTCGTGACAGCGCTCGATTGGCTGTTTAGGTCCAAAGTCTGTCGCAGGCTCCAGCGCATCCTTGCAGGCCAGCCACGGACACTTCTTCATGCATGCGGACCACCACCCCCCCAGGAAACTAACCAAGCATGCAAGTAACTCGTTAAGTACCTGTGTGTGTGCTGGCCCGCAACGTTCATTCATGCAGATGAACCGTTTAAACTTTTTTTTTACTGAAGTTCTACTCTCGAGTATACGCACTCGAGGATGCATATGGCATATGGGCATGTGGGCATAAAATGAACTGATGGGATGGTGGAGAGCGGGGGATGCGGTGCGACGTGGACCTGCAGTTGCATAATCATGATCAATTAACCGTCATGCCGTTTTCTCTCTCTCTTACAGTCCACTCGGTCAATCGTCTACAAGTTCACAAGAGTAATAAGAAGAGTAATGATAATAAGGATGATAATAAGAATGATAATATAAAATGCACCGCTGAATCAACAACAACCGTTCATGATCAAAAAAACTCTGATAAAACTAGGAAGCAAGCAAGAAAGTAATCGAAGAGCGCCGTTGCATCTCGCTTCTGCTGTCCCAGTCCCAATCGCCACATCGCTCGTTATCATGTATTGTATGCAGGAAATCTTATCCACTCGTCTCGGTGTCAGTGCCAGTTCAATATATCGATAGCAGATGTAGTCGCGTGACAATGATAATCTGTATCTCTGTATCTCTGTGATGGTGGTGGTGGTGTCAATGGAGGATGTGAATAATCAGGTCTCCAGGAACGCCCCGTGAATATCCTCCTCCTCAGCACTACCACCACCACCACCACCACCACCACTCGTAGAAGACACCCTCCTCACACCCTCTCCGACAACCGTACTCCTTCCGCTCCCTGCATTGGCATTATTGCCCACATCCATCTCCATATCCACATTCCCACCCATGTTCATGTTCGTATTCATATTCATAACCGTAGTAGTACTAGTGGGAGTAATAGAGGTAGCAGGAGTATGACCGGAATCGTGAAGGTTCAAGCTCGCAAACGCCGCATACTCCAATTCATCCTCCTCCTCACTCGTAACAGCCCTCAGTCTCCTGTGCACCCCCTTAGGACTCGCCCTAGCCCTCAGCTCTGGGCTGCTGTCAATGTCTCCGTTACCCTCGGCTCCGAATAGCGCCGCGGGATCATCGATCTCGCTTTCGCTTTCAGAGTTATTCCAATGATTCCCGTCATGCAACACGTGCGCATGCTGTTGCTGTTGTTTCTGCTGCTGCTGCTGCTGCTGCTGCTGGTGTCCATCAAATCCGAGACCGTGCAGGCTCTCATTCAGCGCATCATCGCTTGGACTTGTCAGTTCGCTGGCTTTCCCCTTCCCCTTCACCTTCTTCAATACATTCTCCCCCGCAGAGCTCGTATCCACCAGTCCACCTATCAAAGGAACCAACGCCGCTCTAGCCTCCTTGTAGCTCTCCATCTCCGCCCCGAGCACGCATACAAGTAACGTCCACCCCTTCTGCTCCGCAAGCGTCAGTCGGCTGTTCAGCTGCGAAATCACATTCTCAATCCCCGCCACGAGCTTCGCCGCCGTGGCTTCCGGTATTTTCGGTGGCTCCTTGGTCGCCGTATTCGTCGTAATAGTAGGACCCGTAAGAGAAGTAGTGGCAGCGGCCTTGAACGTCTCCGTAGAACTCGATAGACTCCCGTTCCTGCTATGCCCTTGCAACCCTCCTCCTCCTCTTCTGTTCCTATTCGCGAAAACCGAAACGGGTGTGTTTCTCCCACTCCCCATCGTCCCGGCGCTGAACCCTCCTGAGCTCCCCGGCCTCGAATCATCGAGCACTCCCTTCCCAAACATTCCACCGGTTCTGATCCTCGGACTCCTCGATCTCCCCAGTTTTCTCTTCTTCTCCTCCTCCTGCAAGATTTCTTGCCTCTTACTCTCCCTCTGCGCCTCGATCAGCTCCCGGGCCATCATATCTTCAAAGTCCGCAATCAATCCCACGCTCTCCTGCCACACTCCGACCCCGTCTCTGAGCGCGTCGAGCTCCCTGCTAGCTTCCGCCTTCTTCTCCTCGAACACCCTCCGTTCGTCCTTCCAGTATTCGATAGCTTGCTCGGGTGTGAACGGCAACGTACTCTTACTCGCCCCCGACCCCCCTCCTGCCGCTGGAGGAGGCGTAGGCAGAAGCGCGTTGGGGGATCTGAGAAACTCAGTCATGTCTTTCGACATCTTTTGAATCGAGCTGGTGTACGACGACAACCGCGATGACAGCGTCGATTGCAATTCCGAAATTTTCGACAGCATAGCCGTTTGCTCTGACTTTAACCTTTTCAGTTCCGCCTCGTGAACCCTTATTTGTTCCTAGATTATAATATAAAAATTAGCCTCCTCAGAAAAAAATTAGCGTATAAAAAAAGAAAAAGAAGAGCATACTTCGACCCCCTCGAGCCTCTCCCTGACCCTCTCCATCTCCCTCCCCTCGACTCCACCTTCCACTCTCTCAACCTCCTTTTCCAACCGCCCCCTCTTCCTCCCCCACTTCTCAACCATCTCCACAAGTTCAGATCTGACGCTCCCCTCGGATGCATACCAATCCTCCTCCACAGCCTTGACATCCGCGAGCCCCACCATCGCCTCCAAGATCCCAATCCTCACGTCTTTAATCCCCATTTTCCTCCTCCCCCTCCTCCCCATCACCTTCCCAGTAGTGCTAGCCGTAGTCGTAGCCGTAGCCGTAGAACTAGAAGAATTACCCGCCATCCCCAACGCCTCTTCCTGCGCGCCAACCAGCCGGCGAAGTTCCTCTTCAAACACACCAGCGTCCCTCCTCACCCTCTTCAACACCGCCTCCCTCCCCGCGCTGCCACTGTTATTCTCAACTGCCCCCTCCGACTTCCCAGAGATATACCGCGGGTTAACCACCGACTGCTGCTGAAGCTGCTGCTGCGTGTTAAAACCCAACCCACCGGCGTAAATACTCTCCCCGCCGCCGCCAAAGATCCCAGACTGAGGTTGCGTGTACGCCGCATAATAACTCGAATCTATAGGCGCGTAGACCCCTTTCTTCCCGCCGCCGCCACCGACAACCCCAACCCCAGCTGCACCCGCCATCCCCGGCGCCGTAGAAGCCAACATCGTAGTCGCCGCCAACGGATTCAACGTCTCGTACATGCTCATCCCCATCCCCATCCCCATGCTCATACCGATGGTGGAAAGCTCGACTTCTGACGGGTTGTAGGTGAAATAAGGCGTACCGGCTGTCCCCGCCGAATGATGGAAGCTCGGAACGCCGTACGGCATCGTTCCAGGTAAGGGGATCTGTGACCGACGGAGCTGGTTCGTTCTGTTTGTGACCCGGGAAGTAGGGCTTCGGATCCCTTGTCCTCCTCCTGTTGTTGTTGTATTTGTATATGGATATGTACCGGTAGGATTATTATTATTGTGATTATTATTATTATTGTTAGACGGTGAAGGTAGAGTCGGCGGTGAGGAACCGGGTACCGCGGCGTCTGGAGATTGAAATTCCGGCTCCGGTTCGAGTTCTTGGAGGTAGTGATTCCCAGGCGCGTTATCGAATGTCGAACTCGGCGAGGACGAGGACGATAGCGTGGAGTGGTTTCGGAGTAATGGCGGTGCCGGCGGCATGGTTTGTTTGGGCGTTATTATAATTACTATATATATTAAAATATAAAAATATAGAAAAAAAGAAATGCCGTTTTCTCTCTCCTTCTCCTTCTCGTCCTATAGGATTCGTAGTCTGCTGCTAGGTGATATCGATGGGGGGAGGAGGGAGGACGTCACACGACGGGGTCTTGTTAATGGTTTGGAGCTGTTTGTTCGTCCGACCTGACCTCGTCATTCGGAGCTGCATATGTCTTGCCAGTGGCTTACGTATCTTATCATACATACAGCATCCTCTACTAGCGCCATGGTATCTATCTATCTATCTAGTAGTCTGTTTCACTCTACCTCTACGGCGAGGTATCCACGATATCTCGGTGTGGCTGGGTAAGTATGGAATCCCGGCGTCGTACACATTTAACGGAACGTATGTTGACAATCAACACCACCGTCGTAATCGCGGTCTTGGGCAACACACCTCCACGTTTCTGCAACTACACAAAAAAAAAAAGACGGAAAGCCAAATATTATTCTAATAAGGCCTATACACATGCTCCCCCACCACCAGAAGATGGATGAATGGAGGAGGGGAAGGAGGGGGTTATCCGTAAAAAAAGTCGCTGCTTCCATTCCTCCCCTCTAACTATTCCCTCAAAAGCTAAACTAGATCAATGATAACGATGATAATGAGAAAGACTTTACTGCTCCCCATCAGAATAATAGTCAAATGCCGACGGGACAGGCGCATCATCTTCGTCGTCCTCTTGCATGAGCACCGCCGCAGCAGCGGCAGCTCCACCGCCTCCCACTGTATCTCCGGCGGTTGCTGCCGTGGTGGCTGCTGTACTTGTCGCCGCTGCCGTCCCGGAAGGCGCCGCTGTGGGCTTTACGGACTTCAATTCTAACAGCTTAGCAGGCTCCTCTGGTCGGGTATCGACGAGGAGCAGAACACCGCCGGTGATCTAGAACATTTCAATACCGTCAGCTTAGGTTCATAAATATGTAAATATATGGGTGACGAAACTAACCTTCTTGACCGGCTGATACTTGCCGTCGAGGAACTCAATGCTCCTGAGTTGGGCGGGCAAGACTCTGCTCATGTTATCGATCTTGTACCCAACCGTCTCCTTCGGCTGCGACTTCTTCGTCGCCTTCTTCTTCCCGGTCTCCTCTTCCTTGATTTCTCCGTTCGACTCCCCTCCCGTGGTCGCAACCGGTGTCTCTGGAGGTGGATCGATAAACATAGAGTCCGTCACAGAACCTTCACGTTCTCTTCTCTCCTTCTCCGTCCTCTTAGCCCGCTGCCTGGCTTTCGCAGTTGTCGATAGAACCGCCGTCGCAATCTTTTCCACCGTCTTCTCCGTGGATTCCTCCGCCTTTGGTGGGTAGTCGAACTGCGACGGTTTTGTCTTGCTCCACATTTGGAAGTCTGGGACTTCAAGATCCACGTTCAACCCGATGATGCCCGTAGGCCGGAATCCCAACGACAGGAAATGGGCAAGCGGGAACCAGTACCAGTACTGTGTGAAACACGCCATGCCCACGACGGCGGCCATATCAACGCTGCCGGTGGCAGTCTGTAGGCCGATGGTACAGTTCCTTCCACCGGCATCGAGAAGGCCCAGAGCAACAGCGGCACCAAATTTCGAGAGAACATCCTCGGTCTTATCGCTCAATATTCTCTCAAACGTCTTTCGGAATTCGGTAACTTTGGGGTTCATAGCTTCGTTGTGCTGGGCAAGGATCATACCAATGGAGATCAAGGCTCCTTGTTTGACGAATTCAACCGTATCCTTGATCATAGGCTGCAAAAGGTCAAGAGCCTCATCAAGCCCTGTACCAGCACAAGCGATGCCAAGAGCCAAAGCGGAGCCATATCGGACATGGGGGTTATAAGACTCGGCCAGCAGCTCCACCATCCTCGGGACGGACTCGTATTTTCGGAAAAGAATGAATCCCAGGCTGAAAACTGCAACTCTTCGGACATCATCGTTGACATCAGAAACCGCGACGTGAAGAACCTTTCGGATTGCATTGTTGGATCCCGTTCCACAGTAAGCTAGAGCGATAGTGAGGACACCACCGTATCGCAAGATTGGGTCCATATCGGCGAGGAGATTATCGATAAGCTCGTCTGCTAGCTCTTGCTTGCTGTAGTACACCAATGCCATACCGAGAGCGAGACCTCGCTTAATCTTCTCACGCTGCGTCTCGTGGGCGTACGCTTGCATCTCCTCGATCGCCAACGGATTCGCGGTGCCGAGCATGATAAGACCCATGGCCAGCCCAACAGCTTCACCGGAGATCGCAGATTCCATACCCAGAACAGTCATCAGATCCTGGTAGATATCCATGTTACCAGTGGCCATACCCGCAACACCGAGTCCGAGGGCACCTCCGTGCTGAACGACTTCATCTTGCGTGTCCTTGAATTGCTGGCGGAGATAAGGTAGAACGTCTTCACCGTGATTCGCATAGATGAGGCCAAGGCCGTATAAACTACCACCCTGAGAATACGGGCTGCCCGTGCCAGATGATGGATTTGGTAGGTAAGGTTGCAGGAGTTTCATGCCCTGGCTCAGGTTACCTCGGTGAATAACCCCCAGAGCCGCAGTCGCAGTAAATTTGGACCAGTTGACAGCCTTACCTAACCACTCCAAATTGGCGCGTAAGAAACCATCTGCCAATGTACCAGCGTTCATAAATCCGTTAGCAAAAGTAAGAGCGTTATGAAGCAAGCTGGTCCTAGCTTCCAGACAGTCTCTGATTTTGTTGAGGATAGACATCTCGGTGTGATTGTTTCGGAACAGGAATTCAAGATTGAGCTCGATAGTCTTTGTCCCTTTGAGGATGGTGCGGATGGACTTGTAGTATTTCGCAGATTTCTCGTTCATTTCCGTGGCGGCCTTCGATACCAACTCAGAAGCGGTCCCGGGGAGTAGTTTAGCGGTCTCCTCCACAATATCGTCATCATCCTCCGTGATTTCGGTTTTTTCAACGACTGCAATTTCACCGTCGGGAAGGTTGCTGGTGACGTTTTTCAAAAACTCCTGAGTAGCCGATGAGTCGAGGTCGAAGGCGATTTGGTAGGCGGTAAGAAGTGATTCATTGTCCCCTTTTGATACCAAATCCCGTAAAAGTTTGGCGGCCAGGCCGTAGTCGTTCAGCTGGACCACACACTTGCTTACTGAGAAATAGTCTGGAGTAGGTTGCTCGAGGTGTAGCTCGACGAGAAGTCGCAGAAGCTAAAATCGGGTTAGAATCTGTTCGTTCAAAGTACCAGAGCGATAAAATTACCTTCTCTCGCAAATCAATCTCCTGAACAACATTCATGGCAAGCTCCAAGACAAACTCCATCAGCTCTGCTGCCTTGTCAACCGACTCACCATTCGCGGACTGCTTAGCCTTGCTGCCGCGCTGCCTTTCCCCGGCGAGTCGGATTCCCTGTTCAACAATGTCCAACCGATGACTTTCGATAGCAACACCCAAGGCAGGCTTGTAATCTTCATTGTCATAACACTTTTGAAACATGCGCTCAACAACTTCTGTTAACCGCGGGTCAGCCTTCTCAGGAGGCGATGGAGGCAGATCTTTCGGAGGAGGAGGAGGGTTGGCGATGGATATGTACTTGTCGATACATTTCGCTAGTTATTAAAAAAAAAGCACATCAGCATGAAGTCCCAGAAATACGAGCTTCCAACGTGGTGTATATCCATACATATTATTGTATCGATAAATTCGGATTTTCCAGAGATATCGAAAAGATTTCCAGCTCCCAAAGCGTACATCATAGAGTCCTCGAAAGCTCCTAGATGATAGTAGACCTTCGATGCCACCAAAGCGGCAAGCTGTCGATGTGGAAACTTAGGGTCTTCGTATAAGGATTCACTGCCAGTTTTCAAAAAAAAAAAAATAAGATCCATCAGTTAAACCATCTCAAAGAAAAATATATCTCCTTATACGCGTCCCAAGCTGGCCTGAGGAAGCTGGAAGATGATGATTCTGTATTCCCACGCTCTGTTATCCACGTACATTTTTGATATGGAGTCGGCAATCTCGGACCAGAACTCGTCGACTAGGATATCGAGCTGTTCCAATGCGGAGCTCTGGAGGTGGACATCATCTTCTTCCAGCAGGCCCAGAAAACTGGCGGCGTTGCTGAGAGGACCCAGCATGATTTTCGATGGGTGCTAGCAAACGAAATGATGGAGCTGTAGGATTATATGAAATGCTGCTTCGGAAGGCTAACGTCACCTCGCGTGTCGTCCCTTTCCGCTGAGCTGAAGGTGGGGCTTCTGAAGGTAAGGGAAGAAGGGACAAGATGTTGATGAGGATATGAAGGTACGTAATAGACACAAAGAAACGAGATGATGATGAAGGAGATGGAGAAAGACGGTGTTCGGATAGAGGTAGAGAGGGTGGTGGTGGTGATGCGTAACCCAGTGTGTGAATTCTCGTGGGTTAGTAAAGCAAGCTCATTAGCACAGGCGACGCCACAGATCGGGGCTGAACGGTGGAGCTAGCCAGCTACTAGCCACATCACGTCCCCAGTTCTCAAAAATACGCTGCCGATACAGCTTGCAGACCATCTGGAATGCAACAATATCAACGCAGACCTTCTACGATCATGTATCTATTATATACCCAGATACGGTACTGGAACAAGTATCCGCTTGTCAATCAACGCCACCATAGCCTCTCTTTTCTTGAAAAGCCCTCGGAGATCGAAAAATTCGAGGTTTATAAGCCTACGTAGAATTTTTAAGGGTTTTGAGGAGAAGTCCCGCGGTCTTCTATACTGCACACTATGCCGTAATCCCAAACCACTTATCAGACTCCCTCGATCTCGATACCGTTGCTTACGCAAAAGAGAAATACGCTTAATAATTAAAATATTAAATTCATGACCGGCAAAAAGTGCATAAGCAATCATTACGGGTTTGTCTTGGCGCCACCCAAACGCAGTGGCCCCACTTAATATTCAGCTTATGAGCCTAATTGACAGTAGCCTGGACTCTGTCGCAGGATCCGGAGGGTTGGAAATCGTTCAATCAAGTAAACCCTCCAAAAGTTATATTTATGTGACAGGAAACCGTGGCATAGCTCTCCGGTCGCCGCTCTGGAAGTAAGTCTCGATATGTGCGGAAATTATTTTGTAGAATCTTCTCAGTGAGCTAGCGAGTAAGCGAAGATGAGGTCTTATTATTTGACAAACACCCAAGATCGATCATAAACATCGTCCTCTCAGGAAATAAATTAAAATTAAAACTAAAAAAAAAATAAACTGGGGTATCAAGAACAAGACTGTAGACAGAGTGTATCGCAAGTCTTCAAGACGTACAGAGAAAAGAAATTCATGCGATCATTGAACGCTATTTATTGATCGTTAGAAGCCCACGTAGCAACTTGCCGTTAGGCAAGAGCTACGAGGGGTCGAAAGGAAACGGAGAAGGGTATTACAGTTCCCAAAATTCCACCACTTCCTGGAATATACGGTCCCACTGATATACAACAATCTCATGCCCTCCCCCTTCCACAACCACCGCCTTAACATGCTCTTCCCCAACACACCCTTTGATCCTGTCCAGCAGCATCGGGGGCGTCAAGTCGTCCTTCTCACCATACACTACCAACATCTGCGCAGGCTTCTTTTCGTCCCACTTGGGATCAGCAAACTTATTACCTTTGAGTAATCTCCCTATCTCTTTCCACTCCTCCACACGGTCAAAAATGGGACCGTTCCTCATACTATTAACATACCCATTCATGAACCCCTTTTGATGTCGATTCTGCCAGCGAATGACTGAAAACACATCAACAGGTTCTATACCTACAGCTCGTGCAGTTGCCGTGGTATGGACAGCTTCATCGAGTGATACTTCAAGAGGAGATTCCTCTTCCCCCTTGAGTTTTGTAGTGAGAAGTTTATCCGCGAGCCATACTGGAACCCATGGAATCAAGCTGCACTTCATCCCAAGCGGCGCAAGAGAGTACGGCAAAAGGCCTGCTGACGATACGACAGCAATAGAAGAGATCAAATGGGGGAATTGAGATGCGAATGAAACGCTGATTCCACCACCGAAAGAGTAACCAATAATGTTGAAAGGGAAAAATCCATTTGGAGCAGTTGAAGATGTTGTGACCATCAGAATGAGGGCCGAATATAGTCTCATATCTTGAGGTGTCACGCGGCAACATTCGGAATAACCTCTTCCTGGTAAGTCTATAAAAAGTTCGAGTCATATCCGTTAGTTAAACCTCAGGAAAGCCGAAGCAAACAACGATTTTCCAGCGGAGATTACATACCAAACACCATAACACGACAACCCTTCGCAGCCAATTTTGCAAGTAAATCTCGGGCAACGATACTAGGTGTTGATATCCCATGAACGAATAACACCCTCTTCCCATCTTCGGGTCCAAATTCGTACACCCTGATCCGTCCCGTAGGTGTCTGTAGCCACCTCCCGCCTGGCAAAGAGTCAGGGTGATAGGCTAGGCTCGCCTGCTCATGTTGTGATAAGCCTGGAAGCAGTGTCTTCTCTGGTGAAGGTATTATGGCAGATATCTTGGGCTCAAAACGTAGATAATTGAGAGCCATTTCCATAGATACAATACGCAGTCTAGCGCATAAGCTCCCGGAATCACTCTGTGTTGTAGCTGAATCAATCGTTAGAGTCGATGTTGGCGTTAAATCCGAGATTTGAGCCCGACTAAACCATCGCGGGCGACAGAAAGAAACCAAGCCGGTGATCAAGATGGCGGTAGACAAAATAGTATATGGAAGGATATAATCGAGCGACTCATGGTCTGTGAAGCTCATATATGGGAGTAGAATTGCCATAACCTGGTATTTGCCGGGGGGCGAGAAGTATTATTAATTGTCGCCCGGGGCAGCCTGGCTCATGAAGTCACTGGGCTTCGATGGCAAGTTCGGCTAACAGAGATCCGAAACTCTAGGTAACTAGGTTGTATTATAGCGGGGCAGTTTGAGTTCTATTGTTAACCGCTGGTTCGAGCCTTAATGGACGAAGGAGGATGAGGAAAAGGCAAAGGCAAAAGATTGAGATCAACGGAGCAAACAGGCTATGAGGCCCATTGATACTCAAGTATATACGTCGGTGAAAACCACGTCCGACCTGCAGAATGCGATCACTGAGTATGCCTGCAATAGAGTTCTGGCCGAGGTAAGTTTGGAGCCTTGAACATGGAAGATCCTCAATCTGTATTTCACAATCGCAATCTTTAGGACGATATAAATCCAGATGCCACGGAGTTTAAGATATTTTTGACCAACTTAACAGATTAATACTCATTCCTCCATGAAACAGTTTTAGTTGGAAGGTTTCGGGTTCCCGCTTGGTCCTAGCTCCTAGCCCTCTTCGCAATTTTTTTTTTTTCCTTCTCAGAATTCCGGGGTTTGAGTTCACAGCTCGTGCGAACTGGTGCGTGAAATGCGAAAAAAAAAAGTTGTTAGGCTGATTGCAAAAGTAGCGTATGCGCATTCGGGCTCACGCCACAGAACGGACCAGACCAGACCAGACTTAGTGCTATGCCGCCGCTCATTTCAAGAATCATATCTAGTCTTCTTCAAGAGTTGCTCTACTTCAATATCAGCGCCCCCAGACTAGATATAAACCGCAATTAGCAAATTGTTCGCCAACAAGGAGCCGTCAAACGGTAGTGATTGCTCACTCTATTAAGAGCCGACGAATGACGGTATTGATCCGCTGTTCGTACCTTTGCGCCCAACATTATTCCCTTCAGAGATGGTAGCACATGGTAGCAATGGGTTAATGAATCCAACCCTCCTAAATGAGAGAATCAGTGTGCGCGTGGGTACAATACTTTGGGGAAGCATTCGGCATCGACTATGCATTCGATATCATTTAGCACGACCCGTCCCGAATGAGATATGTCAAACGGAGTAGGTCCTGGTGACTATGTTCCCGTTAAAGGGTCCGAAGTAGAAAATTGCCGAGGACAATAGACAGTTGAGATCGCCTCCACTGGTGGGTGCCGTGCTCCGCGACAGACTCTGGGAACGTGGAGATGTCGTTTGAGAAAAAAATTGCGAAAAAAGGAATTCTGGGTTCCACCCAAGCCGCTCTTTTGTCTTGGCGTCCATTGTTCTGGAGCGACCAACGGCCCACCACGGAGTTTTACCCGTTCTCCAACAAACATTAACGTTCTGTTATCAGAGAAATGATTAGAATCCTTGACGGACCTACATGATGCATCATGCGGCATAACATACGACATCTACACGGGTGTCTCGCAACACCCTCTTTGGGCATGACATGGGGTTGCAAGTTTGTCGATTTGTATTCCCAGCGTAGCGGTTTACTCATAAATAGCTCCCAGTTTCCATTCCAAACATAGTGTTGATATTGAGTCCAAGCTAAATTGGATGATTGGATGAACCTAAACCAAGAGAACCGAGCGGATGCCAGCTATGATTAGTGTCGTCTATAACAACGGGTAGCATTTTATATCCCAATCGATACTCGTTCCAAGGATGTTAACGTGTAGGTTCGAGAAGCGCTCCATCTCTCGCAATTGAAGAGGGTTAGACAGTGATACCTAGTTACAGGGTATTGATTTGGTACACGAAAAAAACTTCAAAGGTACGTAGACATACGGGCGAAACATACGAATACGGATGGGTACCAGGTGCGCTCGCACGAAAGTAACAGTCTTTGTGCATATATGCACGAACCAGGGAATCCTCTATCGCAATTTTGTTCCGTTAGGGACGATGAGAATTCACGACAATCTATAGGTTAGATTTCGTGCATACATATGTGGAATGCTAGTGAACCCTGTTCTCTCTCTCTCTTTCTTTCTTGAAAATGTTGCATCTTTGTTCGTCTGCAATGCTAAGAAGTTGTTAAATATGGATATCATTGTGGCGGAACATTGTTAAAAAGCCCAGGAGAATCTCCCCAAAACTTCTAAGCCCAGATCACTCGACCGACTGCCGCCAGCAGGAGCTTAGAATATTTTATGCACATCGACGGATTTGAATACATAGATGCTTGTGCAGACGCAAGTGCCTTCTTGCCGTTCGAACTAGAAGAGGTTCTGAATGCTTCCTGTATCCCGGCCTAAACCTCTACAAAGCCAAATTCAAGTCTTATCTGAAGCTAGAAAAAGGCACAAGATTAGAGAAATAAGTCTGCCCCTGCAATGCATTTACAGAAATTTGTAACAATCGCGACATGCGGAGCCATATCGTTACGTTGCTACATATATGATTTTGACCTAGTACTTGCATTTAGTGAGTCTTTTGGTGGATCCTGTATCATACAGAAGCTATATGGTCTACCCGAAAGGCCAGTCAGAACTTCGTGGCATGAATCGGATGATCTCTGGACGGGTCAGACAATATATTAGGTGAAAAAAAAAAACTAGAAGTTTTGCCAGCTTTGGGTTTGGCTCTCCATATCATCGAACGGCTGTGCCGAACAGCCGCTCCATTCTATGGAATCTAGTTAGTCCTGTCCACTATATCCCTTAAATCCGTTTCGGCCTCCCAATATATAAACACCAAGAAGCGTAGCTGGAAACTAGTCGAACCACACCAGAAAAGCCTTTTAGTACAACCAGAGAACATGGAGCCGAAAGCTCCAATGAAGCGTTCGTTGCCAATACTACTTACAATATATGCGCATCCTTAGATCGCCAGCAAGTCGGAAGAATACTTCTATTCTAAGCCACCTAGATTTCCCTTATGAGGTAATATTTATTCGAACAGGCAAGGATAACTATGTCCTATTAGCTGAACTTCGAAATAATCCCGGAACTTCTCCGGTTGCTTCCATATATACTCATAGAAATTTCTATGAAGGTATCTGCCTATGGAATTTCGTTTAATACTGAGTGGTAAGGTTAAGCACTATTGAATAATTATATATGAAGTTTCGGAAGGAGGTGAGAATTACTGTTGTTCCGACTGTCCCTGGCGGTACTGGTGCGCACAGTACCCATAATTATTGAAATAAGAGCTTGTACACAATGGCTTTAATCTTGCCGTTTCGAATTCAGCCGACCAGGAATCGATTACTTCCTAGGTTTTTCCTATGCATTTATATCTGAAGTTTCTTTGGGTTCTGCTTCTTAGGTTATTGTCTGCTAATATACACTTAAGTTTAAAGCAACATGCAATAAAGAGACTGGTCAGGTCTAAATAAATTATTGTGCTCTGATACATGTGGTAGCAAGAACAAGAATGCAAATAAATATTGTCTTTGAACTAGCTACTAAGTGTTGTATATTTGATTTTATGAAAGTTATTTTCCTTAAATTAAAATATCGATATCTGGTACAAGACTGTTGAAATATGGCCTATAGCTAACTAGAATTCGAGGCCTCAACAAAGCTTTAAGGTGTCCCCTTCGCGGAGCTTCTAATATAGGTTCGAATATATATTTATCGCAATTTTGATAGTGTGGATAGATTAGCAGTTAAACAAATTCAATTCTCAACCTACAGTCTGCCGACGCCGACATTTACATACAGCGTGGTTCAACCGCTCCAAGACTTGACGGCTGCAATCATATGTCTTCCATGCGTTGTAGCAGGCTACGATTGTAAATATATCGATATACTAGGTAAATACGAACTTGAGATGGATACCTACTTAAGTGCTTATAAGTAGGTATCTGTCGTACGTTAAACCACACGTATACATGTGCTCAGTAACGGCCACGACCCCCCAAAATGTATTTCAGCCGAGTTGCCCTAGTTTCAGAAGGCTTTGACTTACCCGCAAGAGGTAGATATCGATATATGGCCCAAACGGGCGACATAGCAAATAACTTCAAGGTACCCGTACGTGGGCAACTAGGTCGCATCCGAGTTCCTAAATAACTAGACTTGATACAATATCGGCAGTCGAAATACTCTATCAAATTCACACACAAGTACTGAAGGTACGTGCTTTAATCCACAATGAGTCGGGGTAGTCGCTAGGTGTGTAATTCCAACGTTAGCAGCGTTGTGACGGTTAACGCGTTTGAACAATGATACAGGACCGGAATTCCTGATCGAACCGAACAAACAACGTTAAGGAAGAGGCTTCTATTGGCAGCCTCAACTTCACCGACGCCTGCCTAGCTGAACAGCCATGCGAGTGAATGTTCACATGCGAGCTTGCAAGTGACCGATACCTGGCCATCGGAAGGCTGCAACCTACTGACTAGATTACCTACCTGGCTGGATCTACAGTTCGCCTCCATGTGCGTGGATCGAGCTGTCCGCAATCTTTTGGTTCTAGTTCTAGCAGCGACTCTGGTGGGGCACCATATATAGACACTCCAAGAAAGGCAATGCAGTACTTGGCGGGGAACCTTCATCACCCCAACTGGACGGACCTCCAGATCAAACTGGGGATATAGCGACCGCGTTTGAGTGCATATACATCTCTAACTCGCAGATTTCTCACCCGCAAAGTCGGAACTAGCATTTTCCTCCGCTATATTTGTACGAATTATGAACGGCGTGACTATTTATGCCGTGCAAAGGCCAAGAAAAGTACAGTCTCGCGATCTTTTGTTAGCTGTTGACTCTCACGGCCTAGTATATATAAAGCCCATCATGGTCGGCTTCGGGCTCAGATTCCTAATACCTTGGATCTATGGAATAAAGCGAAGATGGTTCTTATGAAACTTGGTCCGTTCAACATCTACCTTACACCCACCCCTGGCTAGATCTGTGAACCTCGATATCTCTGGATAATGTCGGCAAGCAATCGGAAGTCTAACGACTTCATCCCGTCTGAGGCTGGCCCATCAACATCAAGCGCCCCGCTTCCAGAAGACGGCGGTGCTGTTGAACTCGAAGTTCCAAAGGAAGAATTTGCCTCACGCTTCAAATATTCGGACGACCAGATCGCCGCCCAGTTTGAAAAATTAGAAGAATTACCCTCCTATGCAGAGCTTGTTCAGAGTGGTGAAGTTCGTAACCCCGACGACCCCTTGGTCAACCTTGCGTATCTCAATGTCGACATTCAACTCGCCAAGTTTTGCGGTCAAATTGCGATCAAGCAGTTCAATGAGTACAAGACGAACAAGAAAATCACCTTACCCATCGGGACCTTTGTAGACCAAGCCCTAAACATGGCCAAGACCTTAGCAGTAATTAGGGTTATATTAGTAGACTTGAGGCTCTCTGAGGACACCTATATCTACCTTCAGACGGCGGCGGAATATCTTGGGTGTCAGATGCTAGTTAGATATGCGATTCTAAAAAAGAATCCACTGTTTTACAGAGATCATGAGGGAAACTGGCAGGCTATTAGGCTTGTTCAGAACAAGTACATGCGACTGTGGCTCAACCTAGCTAAGATGCTGACCAATCCAGCTTTTACTCCGTAAGAGTAGTGTTAATCCGTATTGAAGTTTTTGACTCTACTGATTAAGTTTGACATGTGCAGGCTCTCAAATGAAGCGAAAGCGGCAAAAATCGACATCCCAAATGGTGAATTTCATATGCTTCTCTTCAAACTAATCGACCCAGACTACTCCTACCACACCGGGAGAAGAATTTCCAAATTAATTGACAAGATTTTTGGAACCCCCAACAAGAAGGAGTGTACTAGTGGGCTTTGCAATTTAAGCCCTGAAGCGCAGAAGGTGGTGAAGTACACCTGTACTTGTGACGTCTCAAAATATCACAAGAAAAAAACGGAAAGGGCGACTGATCAGGACCAGCCACCATCTTTTACTATGGAGCCTCCAATCATAAGAACTTCATAGTTGCCTTGCCGAGAGCAAGTGAATGGAGATAGTCTTGTATTTAGGGAGCGTTGGCAGGTCGCTCATGTTATAAATGATCAGACTGTTTTGTGAAGAGGAAGCCTACACTGAAATTTGGCAGATGAAGTACAGGATACGCCTAGCCATCTCAATGCAACCATAAAAGTCTAGTACAACTAGATATTAAGTTATTATCGAATATATACAGATATAAGTACTCAAGTATGTAAGCATACCGGATGGGAAACTCTTCCCAAAAGGGTCGAAAGAAAAGATAAGGCTAGTCATAGACAACTAAGGAGGGTATCTTTTGAGATGCAACAAAATGAAAGGTAAGACAATAAAAATTAAAATCGGAAACGAAAATGTGTTAATGATCGGATCGGTTCATATATCACTCTTTTGGGGGAATAAACGCCTTAATGCAAAACGGAGAAAAAAAAAAGAAAAGAAAAAAAAAACCTTAGACGCCAGATGAGTGGCATCAACTTGCAATCGATCCACCGCCGCGCATCTCCCGACTATCTGCTGTATAGCTTGTATTTCCCCTAGTTTGCACCGTGTGAGAGTCCGCGAGTGTGGTAGCGGTCCCTACCCTAGTACTTGGACTCCCTTCTCCAGCACCGTTGGCGCTAACGCTACCAGTCTTCCCTGACGAGGACCCTATGACCATGCTGGAGGTTTGCTTTCCACTGGCTCCGGATATAGACCCCTTGTGACGATTTTCATCGTGAATATCTATCTCTCGAACCTCCATACGCCGTCTATAAGTCGACTTCTTGAAGATCTTCCACTTGCCCTTCGGCATAGCATGCTGCGAGGGCGTCGACCGACTCGAAGGAACAGGGCTAGGAGTTGGTTGTTTTGTTTTCTTATTTTCCGCCTTCTTTCCGGCCTTCGCCTTTTGCGTTTCGTTGTATCGCGCCTGTTCAGTGGGGCTGGGTTTCCTCAAGATCGATGGGCGATCATTCTGCTGAACTGGTATGGACATTGTCGAATGTCTTCTTGAGGGAACTTGTCTAGAATGAGAAGTCGAAGGCGTACCTTGATACGACATTTTGATTGACTGATGATGCGAGTATTGCGAATGAGGCATAGACAAGCGGTGATGTTGAGAGGACGAAATAGTTGAAGACCGGGATCTGTGATCCACAGGTCCAATATTCGCCGAGAGGCGCCGGTTAGGAACCGTGGTAGTCGGTGAAACATACGATATGGGTCGTTGCACAAGCATGGATGAGTGACGATGAGTGCCGCTACCGGATTGACCAGAAGCCACTGATGGTCGAGTGAAACTATGGGCGTACGCTATCTGCGGGCTAGAATCCGCCCTCAGAGCTTCTAAATCGATCATCTGCGCGTCTCCGTCGACGTTACGGTAAACATGGCGGTCGGATCGGGAAGTAGCTTCCTTGCCCCGCTGTCTTCTGCGGTCCCGCTCTAAATAAGCTGCTCGCCTCTCCGCTCGTTGTTTTCTTTGGCGTTTCCGGATGACGGTGCACCATGCGATTATTGCTGCGACACCAATCAGGAGAATACCTACCCCCGCGACCGCTATGTAGCCACTGGTAGACAACCCACCGGGACTGTTGGATTTTGAGTTCGGAGCAGGAGTATTGGGGGTGTACTGCGGGTCGGCTCCATTGGTCACTCCTGGAAGAACAGCGGTTGTGGAAAACTTCGGAGACGGCAAGTCTTGCGTAGGCGGGGTCAGAGGTACCTGCGTAAAAGGTACTTTTGATGCCGCCGCCTTGAAAGTGCTGATAGTGTCGGAGTTTGGCCTGTAATCATATAATCATCCGATGGTCAGCAGGGTATGTTGCCGGCTCTCAAATTTAGCCAAAACGGATGCAATATCAGAATACCAAGGGCAAAGCTGCTCTGGCGTATTTAAAAAAAAAAAAAAAGCCCCCAAAAAGCCCCCAAAGCCCCAAATTAACTTTTGGTCTTATTCGCCTAAGCTGGAGATTGTCTGGGGAGGGGTTTCAAGGCGAGTTATATTCTGCCATACTCTTGTAGCCGAATATGCATGTATGTACCACAAGCAGGGGAGTGCCGGCGTAAAAAAAAGGATTTGGGGGAGAGGGTGTGCTACTTACGGATTTATTATTCCCACCATGCCGCTCTGACAATGCCTTCCTTGTGCGCAGTAAAAATAGATGGGGTCTGCAGAAGAAATATTGATAGTAAATGTCGGAATTTGTTGGTCGATGCTTTTGACGAAATTGAAGCCTGAAAAAAATCCGGCTGTAGATAGTTCTCCACCTAGCGGGGTACAAGGGCTGTCAAGGGAAGACTGTGCAACTGAATGGTTCTGTGGATAGAACTGGAATCGAACTTGCTCCCCAATCTCTTGATATACAACTTCAGGTGTGAAGACAAGCTGCGAACCACCGTCCTTCAGACCTACGAGGATATCAATGATTTCGGCGCGACAAATTTGCGTGTTAAAAACCAGAAGAATCGTCATGAATAGTGTCAAACTTGTCGTAAAAGAGTTTTGAGATATATGGAGCGGGCGGAAGGCGAGCTTGGAGATATAGAAGGAAAAGAAAGCCAGAGAGTCGTAGAGCCATCCTACTAAAGTCTCAGTAGGACAGCCCGCGAGCGCTTTACTGTCATAAATTTGACTCCATGATTTCGGAATCTTCAACCGCCACCATTTTCCTACACCATCCAAGGCAGTCGTCATTCATGAGTTTCCCTTGATATTGATAGTTTTATCCAAAACTTGGGCGAAATTTTTTCTTTCTTTCAGGTTATTCTGATGCGCGGCTTTATAACCTGTTGGTGTTCTAGGGTCCCGGCTTCAAGATATCCAAAACCTCTCGTCGTTTGTTTCAAGAAGAAAGTCGAAGCTGGGGTCTCCGTAGCTCGATTTATTAGATTTTCCAAGGAAGCGGGAGGAAAAGGCCAGGATTACCAGTACTATGTTTATATAGTTGGAATTCTTTGTTGGTGTACGTTAACGCGTTATCGTTAAATATATATATTCACTCGGGTCGTCTAATTCGTTCCTAGTGCTATCCAGTGTCCCAACTCGTGCTATTAATGGGCCGATCAACCTCCTGTTAGTATTAGATCGTTGAATATTGATATTGTCGACGCCGTATTGAATGGATGATGAAGGGCATTCCCGAGGGATATCTTTGTTGCCCTTGGAGGTCGACGTTAAAGGCGGGACCGGGTGAGGCTTCCAATTGGATTATTCACCATATGGTTCACTCAATGTCGCTATTAATATTTTGAAAGCGGAAAATATCGGGCTTGAAACTGCACTGGCAAAAGGAGCCAAAAATGCGCGCGATCGAAGACTGCAAGACTCCTGAAGGATCGAGGTTTATTGAAGGTGCAATGAAGGATGAACAATAACAGAACAAGCGCTTCGATCGGACAAGGCAGTGGGATAACTCAGGTCAGCTAAGTGAGGAGCCGCAGCTGAAGCAAGTTCGAGTTACACAGGCAAGCACAGCCAGCGACAATGGTGAGAATCAACCAAACATGTCACCTTGACACATGCGGGTAATAAGAATGGAGAAAGAAACAAAGAAAGGAAGGAAAAATTGAGGGTGGAGTGACCTTTTGCATATGTATGGGTAGGTTCTTCACTGAAGAGAAGTTGTAGGCATCAATCATGAGCAGCCTAGGTTAATATCTCGATTGAAGAAGCCCTTCGCCTCTCTCTCTGGCTGCCTGTGCACTGTCGCGGCCACGCCATATCAACCGGGTCCCGCTTGTCAAGGTTATGCAGTATCCAGGAACAGGCCTAGCGGCGAGCTGTGGAGCTTTTGGCGAGCCACCACGCTAGCCGTCACTACCGCACTAGACACTCAAGCTGGAAGTGAACACTATCGAGAAATTGCAATAAAACGCCGTACTAATATAACAGAGGACTAACCGCACAATTATCATCCCGTTGTTTCCCTATTCGACCTGTGTATACGCTGTGGCAGGCGATCCATCGTATATCATGTTACCATCAACAATAGCAGCCTTTTGCTAAGAAAGCTGAGGGTCAACCTATTTCACTATTCCACAGGTGTGCTGGCCATCCTTTAGCAATCTTTTTCGAAATTTCCATGCCCCTGCATCAAGGGAACGAGATTGGCTTCCCTGCACGCTCGCCGCTGAAAGTTTGGGCAGGATTTTGCGGTCGCGGCAAGGGTAGGGAACGGTGCACTGTGCCCTTGTGATGCTTCAGATGCTTCCAAAAAAGGGGAGCGTTGGTGGTCTACGGATCAGACCGACTATTTTTGTCATTGTTTGCCTCTGAGGCCCAGAAAAATTCGGCCCCTGAGCAGCATCTGAGTTCTCATACCCCCGTCAGCTGCGCGGTGCTCTGCACAACCACGCATTACAGCGGGCAATGATCTTTTGCTTTTCTTTTCTTTTTTTCCTTCCTACTTCCTTTCTTTCTTTCTTTCTTTTTCTTGATAAAAGATAAAATTAAATATTAAACAAAATTCCCGATGGCCCAGGCTTGATCTAATTCTGGAATTCTCCGCAACTCGATGTTCAGATGAACGATCATGATCATGAAGAATCATCCAAATAGGTAGGCAATGCGGCAATAGGACCTCGATTTGTGATGGAAGTAGACATCGATCCATAATCCAGAAAGCTTTTGACACTTTCGCTAAGATCACTTGCGCCAACAAGCCGATTGGTTTCTTCCAGAGGGGTTTCAGCCGTAAGGCACAAGTTTCAGCAACTCTGACACTTTACTCTTGTCGGAAAAGACTCTTTTGCTTGTTTTTTTTTTCTTTTCTCCTTTGCCCGCACGCTCGGTTTCCACGTGGCCATTTTAAAACATAAGTCCTGGGCGCATTCGGAAAACGTAGTAGGCAAACTATCTTAAATATTGGTATTCATCCTCGCTCTCATAGATCAAAGTCAGGAGACCTCATAAAGCAAAGGTATGCATGTGCTGTTTGCAATTCCATTTATTCCGGCGGTTGTACCTCGTACCTACTTAACTTTGGAAGATGTGAAGCCGGGCGGGGTTCTTCGCATTCAACGCCGTCTCATTGGATATTCCTTACCTTCGTCAGCCTCAATCGTGTGATCTTTTTGATTAGGATGGGATATCCTGACATCAATTTTGTCTCTCCGAATCGCAATAGAATTGAATCTCGGGACTGATATGTCTTATCCCCTATCCAATCTTTGGTACTACATATATGAACATTATATTCAATGTCATTTTGGCACTATGTTGTGGAGTACGCCGATGTGGAGCACGTGTCCATAACTGTGTAGCAGTAGGGCTTGCGGCGCCTTGATCTCCGAGGTATCATATTGAATCTTCTCCTCGGCGTGGGGCCACCGCTCCTCAGGGCGAATCACACGCACTGCTGATATTGTTTTCATTCTGACAAATTGGTTAATATCTATAAAGTATATAAACTGGATATGATCATTTTTATGCGTCAGCTAACTTCGCAAGGCGTGGGTTTGGGTTCCAAACTTAGCTGATATTATGCATATATGATAGAACTGACAAACTTTCCATGTAGGATGAATAAGACGACGAGGGTGGCCGAGTTTTGACGGATAGGCCCGGATACTGCTTCGCGACGATATACAAGGTACAAATATACCCACAGATGGGTTAATATATTTTCTATTTTCCCAACCAAAAGCCAGGAAATATTTTTAGGAGAACCCGGTTTAACTGACGCCTAGCTTGATTTATCACTATTTCATCTCCGATGATCTTAAGAACCCGGAGGAGTGCTGCGCAGTTCGAACAAAACCCCGATTTTGAATAGTTTTCTAGTTTCACATAACATTTGAGTCAATTTAGGTTTCGTCCTGTATATCGATATCACACTATCGCTGTAGCTTCATCACCTATAAATCATTTCTATAGGTACTGAATTAATCGTGATAGGACGGTTATTTCTGCGCTAGAGAAATCTTGCGGGGACAATCGAGATAAGTGCCAAGACTAAGGGTCTTCAACCTGTTTCTTTACAAGTTTCGCAAGGGATTCCCTGTCGATGGAATGCTTGTTGTCAAGAACAGAACGTTGGCCCCTTTCCTTGGTACTTGGGTCAACGGCCTTACGTTATGGAAATCCAAACAAACCGTCACGATGCATTCACAGGGGGTTTCTCTCCAAGCCATGTCTAGGTCATTGCATCATGCATGCTCAAGCCACCCGTTAGTGACAGTTCGATCGCGACAGGATTCGGCGCTTTAGTTTGTCTCTCCATCTCCGGCTTTCAATATTGAAGAAAGTGTTTTCAGAAACAAACTCTGCGAAAATGCGCGCAATGAAACTAGTTTCACTTGCTCTTATAATATTCGCGCCTGTTGCGAACACCCGTCGAGGAGGGGGTAGTGGTGGTGATGGGGGCAATGGAGACGGCAGTGGAGACGGCAGTGGTGGGACTTCTGGTGGAGGCAGCAGTACTATCAACAATTGCTTAGACAGTCGAGTAAATCAACAAGAAGAACTCTATATTGCCCCGACATTTTCCGGCTTTTACAACGGCCAGCTCTCTTTCAAGTACCGCCTTTCGGAGTCCTCTTCTGAGGCATCCAGCTCCTCAAACTGTGTGGCTGCGGATAATCGTTATCATATATTTACATATGATGCGATCATGAATATTGGAGCCGTGGGGACGGGTAATATTCTCGATCTTCTCGTCTGGGAGCTTCGGGCTTTCGCGCCATGGGATAGAGGGTATTCCGGTGAGATTGCTCCTCTCCGAGAAGTTTTAAGCCTAGGGAGTTTAGGGTACCCTGATCTCCAAATCACATATCCTAACGGCACGGTAAAAAGTCATGCCACAAGCCGAGAAATATCTTGGACAACCGATATTCTGCCCGTGCGGAACTCAACTGGGAATATCACGAGTGTGAACATTAACACGGATTTCATATACACTCCCCAAAGTGACTATGGAGCACCGGCTACGAACAATTGGGTTCCGCTAGAAGATGTCTGCGATATAGGCTATAACTTCGAGCGCTCTGACCATGACAGCGCAGTCTTCTACCCACGAGGGCGCAATCAAACCGCCAGTGGGGCACTGTTGACAGTCTGGCTGCAACCAAACGTATCAGACATGAGCGCAAATATCACTGGTGTCGGAACAGATACTGTCAACTTCAGCCTTCTGAATGGGAAGTTTCGGAACCTAATTGGCGGTGCACAAGCGGAATGGCCTTGTTATCTAAGCGGCGGGGTCATCTTCAATGATCCCCCTTCCAGCTGGGAGCCTTTTATCAAGGGAAAGACCTTTGTGATAGAGTCTTATTGGAACGCCAGTGGTGACTTCCAAATTACCTTCCAAGGGGCACTAAATGTCAGTGCCAGCAAGCCAATAATGGGATATAATGAATCCGCCGACGCACTCCCTCAATGGACATCGGAAAGTCCACACACTCACCGATTAGTGCTCTCCGGGCCGCTTCTGTGTCTGATTGCCTTTGGCGTCGTCCTCTTGGTATAGCTTCCCTAGGCCCTGGAAAGAAAAATGATTCCTGGTGTTTATTGCGCCTGTTGATGTATTCATATGATAATATCCTCATCAATCTATAATCTTGGAGTGAGAATTGTATCAATCCTCCCAAGCCCCTCTGCTCTGTAGTTCGTCTTAGTCCCGAGGGTCTTCTTGGGCGCCATGGAGATGCAACAGACCCAACACGCTCCGCTCTGATCATAACAATCTGAGACGACAATGTTGATGAACGTAGATTAATGATGTCGCCGGAGCTCCCCTCCCTCTGAGAATGATGTTTCTTGTATTGAGGGCTCTCAAAGCCTTCTTGTACCTCTTTTCATCATCATAATAATCACCTTCTTCTTCTCCATCTTCATCTACATATCCAGGTCGCCCCAATTATCTGGTTGTATCCTCATCAGCACATAGTATTTACCCTGCGACCCTGTCACTTGCCCTTATTAAACTATCTCTTCTAAGGTCTCTTTCTTTTTGTTCCTCCATCGTCCTGAAAGCATGGCCCAAGAAATGAGGGACCAACCCTCATTCCGTCGCTGTGTTTCCGAACCTATCCGGCACCCCCTCCAGCAACGATTTGGACCAACCTCTGCTTCACCGGGCAAGGATTTAGAGAGCGAGCTTGATCAAGATAAACACTCGTTGGATGATTCTCGTCCTTTCCTTGGTGTTTCGGAGATTGGCGCTCGCGCCATGCAACGTATTCCATATATCATGAATGATAGCGACTTGAACCTCAAGCTCGGTCCTCTGTTTTCACCTCCTGGTGAGAGTACCACTGATTTGAAGAAACAAAAGCCGTAAGTAGACATTCTTCTATTGTCATCCCCATATAATTGACTCTCGGTAAGGCTATATGAATAATATTTTAACATTTCAATAGATTAATGGTTGCCGTCCCCGGGAATGCAAAGCCATTTCTTGCTATCTTCAGCGAGGATGTTAACATTTCTCTCATAAGAGAGTCATTCTATGATGAATATTTCGCTCCAAGTTCCAAATCTGCCCACCGCAGTGTCCCCACCGAATTTGGGATTTTAGACTACAGTAGTCGCTCAATTGTCAAGTTCAACAAGGATTCACCGCTTTACATTCAAGAAGCTTTTACCAACAACCGTCTCTTCGATATCAACCAAGAAGGAAGTATGCAGGCTATTGGGTTGACAATGATTCCTTTCTGTTTACCCCACGATAACAAAAAGACCCATTGGGTCCAAGCAATTGTCGTCAAAGAGCTGTTCGCGTGGAATAAAGGGGTTCAGGACGATGTGATGGCTGTTCTTGCTCCTCATGACTTTGCGGCCGGAATAACCTATGCACTCGGGAACCGAGCAATTCCAATCCTCCATGAGAACCCAATTGGACTTTATCTCAAAGATGGATCACTTCAGGTCTGGGTTGCTTCTCAATTCTATAAACCCCTGGAAGAAAACATTAAACAAGCTCTATCATTGGGGTCCGAGACCAGCCCGCAAGCTCCCAAGAAACATTTTGGAGTCGGTGTCTACTTTGGTAAAGATAGCGCATTCAACGTCAGCAAGCATTGGTATTGGGAATGCGAAACTTGCCTACGCAATGAGCCTCTTGGGGACATCATTGCCGTAATCACACTCTTCCGCCAGCTTAAAGCGATGACTGAACTTCGAGGCGTCATGCGCAAAATCAAGGGAGTCACCATTCATCTCACCCACACTGTCGCCCTTGGTTTACTAGAAGCTGTCCGTCAAGACAGCGGTGTCAGTCGACCCGAGTTCCAGGAGCTTTGGTCGCGAGTTTTGAAGAAGTTCTTCAAGGACTTCGAAGCCATGGGCTGGCCGGCTCGACTTAAATGGGTTGAACATCAAAACAATGGCAATGCTAGGGAATTAGCTGCGATGGCTACAAACGGTGAAAAGTACACACTGAATTACAGCAAATACGAAGAGATTGAAGCCGCCTGTGACAAGCTTGCTGAGACTCAACTGTTTGACACTAAGGGCATCGAGCACGACGAGAATACGCCAATAACTAAAGTTAATGACGCTGACTGGGAGAACATGAGAGTTCCGGCCTTCCTATCCATCAGATACGAAGAACCGTTTGAATCTCTTATGCGGCAATTAGAAATTGCTGAAGCCGAGCACGACCCTCATTACAACAATGAGGCAACGCCAGAGGAGGACATTTTTAACCCGGCTAACTATCAAAAGTAATCGATTTAGATTTCTTTCTAGGTGATAGTTCTTCCACCTTGGCTTAAAATTTTGTCATAGTTCCGTTTGTATCTTTCTTCCAAGCCTGGCTATCGGCATCTTTCCTAAACGCGCGTTTCAGTGTCATTTCATACAAGTGTTTTTTTCCAAGTCGACGAGGGGTTTTTTGCCTTCTTTCCATTACATGATTCGAATGCACATGCTTGCGGTTACTGAGCCTTACTTTAGGAACTCTTCATTCTAAAAGATGATAGAAACGTGCGTGTTAGCCCGAATTGAGGTTACCATGGCGCGGTTACGGTTTCGAAACCGTGGTGGTTCATGAGCATGTAATATATTGGATTGAACTTGAGGTAGCCAATAGCGGTAAAGCAACAAATACAATATTGTCTTTTGAAACGTCACATCATATCGATATATCTAACTTGCACAAAGTATAGCAAAAGCTTATTAAATCGAAATGTAAGTAACTTATTTATTTGCATTGTGGCCTTTGTCGTTAATATTCCTTGCTGGATTCGAAGTTAAAAATTATAGCATCGTTATCTTACCCTCGTACTCTGCCGTTCCTAGTCATAGCCTTAGCTCGAAACCAATCTAAAATATAGAGCTTTTATCCATCTCTCTGAAGGTTCAATAAGGTATTGGTAGCATCGACCTAAAACGAAATGCTCACCCTCAATATAACTCCCAAAAACCATACTCAATGTCTCCATTGCTCCATTAAAGTTGATATAGTCACGCCGTTGGATACCTATTTCACACCAACTTCTTTTACAAAGCTCAATCCTCAAACCACTGCCAACTCTTCAGATTCGCATCTACCTCTAGATTCTTCATTCGGAATAAAGACCAGATCTTTAGTTGGGCCGTCATTGAAGCGGATCTCGGATGCTGTGAATGATATAATGCATGGGAGCAGCAGCAGGGATGAACCTCCCCCATATCCAACCGTATTTCATGATGTAAAGCTACAGGCGGCACTAGAGAGACAAATTTCACAGGCTGGGCCGGATCTCGAGAGGAACCTATGCCCAGAGTGTGTAAAAGTTAGGAAGCGAAGATAGTTTACTTCTAGGAGGTTTAAAATTCGCATTCTGATACTGTAAGGAATATTAAATAGATCTCAGGTGGAAAGGCACATATTACTCAAGTTTGCACTGTATTTCTTTCTTTCTTTGTTACTTATCTTTACCAAAAAAGAAGAAGCCACCAAAATTTTTATTCAAGAGTGCCTTGCGAAATTGGTGGATTTGACTTCACCACATCTGTAGCTATAATACAAGCACGCTAATCTAAGGTCTCTCACAACTTAATCAGGACGCAAGATTCTCGCAAATTCTTGGGACAGCCTCGTCCAAGCGCTTCCTCATTTTCCCGATTTCCATAAATGGTGGCCAACCCCTCAACTTCCAATCAGCCTCTGCGACTTTGTGAATAGCCAATTTACTGTCTTCCCATTGAGGTAGCGACTCCAAATCCTTTAACAACTTTTCTCCAGCATCTTCTCCTCGGTTAGTCCATTGAAACCCTTTCCTCTCGGCCATGCGACAGCGACTCCAAACCTCTGCCGCATCGTACACCATTTCTTTATTCAGTTTCTTCTCCCCCTTGTTGGCGAACGCAATGACCTCAGCTAATTGCTTCCACACTAGTATGTCTAAGAACTCGGTCTCGATCCTGAACTTTAATTTCCTCAAGAACTCGATCACCGCTAGCCAACTCCAGCCGTTTTTGGCTGGGACGGATTTTTGTGATCCGAGCTTTGTTATGATCTTGATAACTTCATGAGAAGGTACAGCCATGTTGACTCCCGTAGTGACAACACCTGTCTCCGTGAACATTGCCGCAATTTTCTCCAATCCAAATGTTAAAGCGACCATTTGAACGATATCTTCGTTTGCGGTTAGCATATGGTATTGCTGGTCTTTGAAGTCCACCTCGACGGTCGTTCCGTGATTGAAGACACTGCCTCTACCAAACCAAACTGCAGTCCCAATTTTCCCGATACACGTCTCTTTGTTATATTCTTTCATAACACCGATAGCGATAACTTCAATCATTCCTCGGTTGTTGAGATGAACGCGATGTCTTCCCTTTTCAACGACTGGCAAAGCGCCCCATGGGTGTGGCCAAAACGCACCCGTTGCAAACCCTTCAATGTCAATAACAAGATCTATATCTTGGGATGCAGATCCTCCAAACGGGAATATATCCTCAACGATAAGAAACTGTTGCGTAAATACGGCATTATGATCCATCGGCAGAACTATAGGTAGTAAACAGACTCCAATGACCTGAAGGGGCAGCGGCACAAGGGATCCTTCGAGTTCTTCGTATGACTGATTATCTTGACAGCTTTTAAGCTCCGGCGAGAAGAAGTAGTAGTCGACTTGATTGTCTCTTGTGACTTGGTAAGGTAAGAGAGACGATGAATTGTATTTGAACCAACCGTATGTCGTGGGGATGTAAAGGTTATTGCCCTGTATGGCTGAGGGCGAGCTTGATTCGACTGGGCCGGTAAAATGCCTAAGGAAAGCGGACTCACGGATCAAAGAAGCAGGTGTGATATCGGAGAAGATAGCTTTCATAGGTGCTGATTTGGTAGGAGATGGGATATACATGCTTTTGGGACAAAAATTTGGATCAGCTTTGAAAACGAAACCAAAGCAGAGATTAGATATTCACATACCGTCTCGTAGATTCCAAGCAATTCTGACGCCCCGGCGCCCAGGTTACTCCAAACACAACCCTTTCATGTTCCCTTGGACCGCATGTGCGATATGTCCGGATTGGGTAAGGAAGGGGTGGGAGGAAAGGGTCATCGTGGGTTCCCTTAATGATCGTTCCGCTCGGGGTTCGTTTGGAGTAGTCTCGAGGATTTTCTTTATCATGCTTGCGGAGGGGTATATCCCGAGCGCTGAGAGAAATGCGACTACCTTTACCACGGACGTTCATCCTTCAGGTTGAATGGTAGGGGAGGGTCCACTTGTGATTATATATATTGGGAGGCTAGAATGGCCATATAGGCTACTATCTGGAGTCTAAGACGAGTTTTATAACAACCGCCAATCCAAATATTTATGGTAGAGATTCTTCGGGTTAAAATTTACTGATTCGGGCATGCATTTTGATAATGTATTTATTGACTTATGTTACATGCCGATGAAGATCAGCTAGGACAACACAAATGGATGTTGCATTTGTGGTCCTCGATATATATATGGTGATGTACGGCATTATCATTGCCAGAATACAGTTTCGGACTATGCATATACGCAATCCTTAATGTTCTATAAGAGTATATGGTTCGAATATTGATTGATGGATAGTCTACCGCCTGTCAGTTTATGAGATGATGCCGTACAGCGATACGCGTTCGAAAGTAATGATATTGGCTGTCCGTCGACGTCGACCAGGATGAAACAGCTAGTATGTATTATGACAGAAAGATGGAAATATCTAAATATAAACTTCAAAATCAGGTAAAGCTCTTTACAAAATACTCCTATTATAATTGAAACGATGTACTAAACTCTTAACACAAAAAAGGGCCTCGTAGTTCAATCGGTAAAACACTCGCATCAAATGTGTTCAGTGCCCCACGTTGGAACACAGCGCTGTGGCGCACTCCAGTACCCCATGTTTGGGCGGTGGAGGTGTCCTTCGCGGAGGCCAGAGCTCTTAGTACACCTTAGAGCGAGAGAAGTATGTTCGAATCATACCGAGGCTGATAGTTTCTTTTTTCTCCTCTCTAATGTTGTACATTTGGTATAAGGCCGAGCAGAGCGTACATAGCTATGTAGTAAAGTCAATTTAACGTCTCTACTTATGAGAAGAATGCTAACAGGTAGAAGATCAAGTAAGCTGGCCATTGAAAAAAAACCATGATCCACTTGAGGTGAATATTTGTATCCTGTTGAGAAGCATATCTTTAATTCTATCCTGGTTTCGACACTAAATTCTATCTAGGATGTTTGATAAATCGAATACTGGGACTATAGTAGTAGATATTGACCTGCCATCGAGAAACAGATTCTTCCTATGCATTTGCCATTCATCCAAAGGAAATTTGGTTCTTATGCTCTCCATCACCACGACCTTGGAGTAGAGAAGAGGAGCGTCGAAATACCACAAGGTTCTTGCGTTGGAAGGTACTTTGGGTTAGCCTGCCAAGTCAATTGCAGGGGTCAGAGTGTCTCGAGATGAATCTATGACGCTTTCTCATCTTCTTCCGTTTGATGTCACCCTAGTACTTACGTTAGACCATGCATACCAATTCCCATCAGAGCAGGCTTCGATAGCACTCCATCCCTATCATGGCAGACCCCTTTTCCATCGCCACAGGCGCTGTCGGCCTCATCAGTATGGCCGCGGGTCTCACCAAGTTTCTACACCAGTTCTCGACATCCGTTAAAACATCCTCTGAAACGCTGCTTCAGATCCGGACCCATACCGACATTCTATCACACATGCTTACCGATCTTTCGCCTGTTTTGAGCGATGTTTCTGTCAGTGCGCATGAGAAGGAGGTGATTGAGATGTGTGTTAATAATTGTAAAGGGAATTTCGAAAGGATAGAGAAGCTTGTTAGACCATTCATGAGAGATGTGGAGGTACCATCATCTAAGACTGAGACTGAAGCGGAAATGAATGATGAAGGCGAGGCCTTGGATCGAGGCATGAGCTCTTCCTTCAAAAATAGAGACATTGGGGACACCAAGAGGAAGTTTCGGGCAAAGCTTAGAAGACTTGGCTGGCCATTTCGAGAAAAGGAAACAAAGGAATTACTGGATATAATTGATAGAACGATACAGCACTTGGGGCTGGCGCTAGATACGGTACACTCGTACGCTTTACTTTGTGAGTTTTGGGGTTTTTAAGTTTTGAAGCAAAACTTCTTTCGGCACTGCTGACATAGACACCTTGCGGAACAAAATTAGTAAAACTTCGTTGAAGGTTTTGTCCTTGGCGGAATATCAAAAGCAGGCTTTAGCGGATAATCATGCTATTGCGACAAAGATTGAGACCCATACGGTTGAGATTGAGGCGATTGTTAGGAGTAACTTTGACACCTTGAAAAATATCGAGAGTTACAGTCGCGGTACATCTGATGCAATAGAATTAAGGCTACAGCGATTGGAGGATACCCAGAAAGCCAGGGAGCAGGAAACGCAGAAGCTTCTGCTTCAGCTTTTGGATCGGTTTGAGTCTTCGGGATCACTTGCAACAATTGAAACCACGGAAATTACGCATGCAGTTGATCCATTGGCAAGGCAGATAATGCAAAATACCTTGAATCGCGGCCGCTTTGCCAAGGGCCCATACACAAAGCTGTCAGACACTGTTAGCGATCCACCGCCGGCGTATTCTCCTACGGATCAGAATAAACAAGACAACTACAATACGACAACAAAAGACTGGTCTTGGGAGACACCGTTTGGTCGAATATCAATCTTTTCAACACACCATCAGCGGGACGAAACGAATCCTAGAATAGTAGCCTCGAAGGATAAATCTGCCAGTCGGTACAACCTTATGTTTACGCCTGCACCGTGGCTGTATAGTCAAGCGGCGGCATTTGCGTTTATCAAACGGGTAGATGGGTTTGGAATGCAGTTCACCACCCCTGCTATCTTCAAATCTGACGAACCAGCTTTGAAGTATCTGAGGCGAGGGGAGTTCGAGAAGCTCAGGAATACTCTAGCTGAAAATGCATTTCTGTTGAATGCGGTGCACGAGACAAACGGGCGAACGTTATTAGCGGTATAATAGCCTCTTTCATTTTCCATAGTATATTGCCGTACTGACTTTGACCAGGAAGCTGTCAGGTGTCGCCGCTATGATGCTTGTCGATATCTATTAGACTTGGGCGCTGACCCGGAAGTCGAAGATCATCGCGGAAGCACACTATTTAATTTGTTATTCAACTTGAATGTCAAATCATATCACGTCAAGACATGCCTTAAGATATTTTCCTTGCTAATCAATACTCGGGCTGATCTTTTCCGTGGAAAGGCTACCGTAATGCACTCCGCGGTTACAACCCAATATGTGAACCTCGACTCACAAACGACACAGAGACTGCTCAAGACGGTATACTCTTCTGTGGCTGGTCTTACTTCAATTGACGACCCAGATACTATGGGTAACTCACCTTTGGTGTCGGCTTGCACAAATGGCCATGACAACCCTGTGGTCGTCGATTTTCTGTTGCAAAACGGTGCGGCGAGGGAATCTGTCCTTGAGAAATACGCCCCAAAAATGGAGGGGGAGTTGCTTGCTTCTGTAACCTTTGCATACCCAGCCTTCTATGCCACAGCGCGGGCGGGGTATATAGCTTCAATGCGCCGCCTCATAGCGGCTAAGATCCCAGGTGATCCGAATCTTCGAACCGACTACGGCCGTACGATCCTCCACAATAATATCCGCCGTTCTGTTAAATACAATACTCCTCGAAAATCGTCAAACTCCAAAGTCTCCCAGTTTCAGCAGAAACATGAGGTATGGAAGGAGAATTTCGAGTACCTGGTATCGCACGGGGCGGATATTAATGCAATTGATCCTAACGGGTGGACGGTTTTGCACTGTGCCGCTCTTGGGCCGTTTTGCGATGAGGAAATGCTCAAAGTCCTAATCGATTGCGGCGTCGACGTTGATATTGTGGATGAGAATGGACTGACAGCTTGGGAATTGGCAGCGAGATATGGTAGGATAAAATTGAATGCTTGGAGGTGGTTTGGAGTCGAGATGTTTAAGCGTGGCAAGTTGGCTGAGAAGGATTTGAAAGGACGCCTGGCAAAGCACCTGTATCTGAAGGGCAACGCTAACTGGTGGAAAGAGAGCGGGCAGAATAGGGACGAAGAGGAAGAAGATAAAGGGGAAGACGGACTTCAGGACCTGCCCTTCCCGACACTTCCTGACGACGATGAATGGCTGTTTATGGACTCTATGCATCCACCTGAAAGCGAACATGTGTTTGGAGAGGACAGAAAGCTTGACCCTGAGTTAACTGGGGTAAGGTACCGATATCCGATTGATGAATTTTGGATGAGGAAGGATATAGAGCGGATACAGAAATCATATTCTCGAGATAAGAAAGGTCCCAAGCTTAAGAAGCCAGATATCGACAGTGGAGGCGGCGGTAGTAGCACTTGGATGGGTACGATTGGAAATGTGCTTGCTGCTTTTGTAGGTTAGCATAAATCCGCATGATGGTTGAATCCAGGTCATTCAATGAAACGATTGTAATATATGTGAATTGCAATTGGTTTTGAAAATGTTGGAATTGACATGACATTGTTCAACAACAACATTCATGTTCCGGATTGAGGTTCTAGACAATCCAGATCCGGTAAACACGGTATTCGAGGTGGGCCAGAGTTACACAAACAAAACGCCCGATTTGGAAGCCATAATATTAACCTGAGGCGTGTACAGGGCCACTTATAAGCCTATGGAATCCATAGACTAGTCGACTGACATGTACATCTTCATGATCGGCGACCAATTCAGGGTCCAATGGCCTTTTGTGTTGCCGATAGTCGGTCGCACATGGTCGACAACCTCAATCCAACACGCTGGCGCTGGAATCACGATTAAATCTGGTCCAATGAGAAAAGCCTGAGCTTCCCCGCGTAATACTTAATCAAGTATACCATATGCTTTGGTGATATCATGCCGGTTTGACTTCAGATGCCAAAAACAGGACGCCCCCGTTTTCAGCCGAACCGAGGCCTCGTCAACCTAAACAACCGTGTAGGCGAGAGGCTATTCCCCACAGACTGAGGGTGGGGCGAAAGTTAACGCTGCGAATCGTAGACTTTCGAGGAGTAGTTGAACTGCCGGCGTGGTTGTTGGCTGGGAAATGTCGGGGTCGGCGCATATGGGGACGGAATCCGGGAGGGCCCCTAGATCATGCCGTACACAAGAAAAAGCCGGGGAATGTCTTCTGCTCGTCCTCAAGACCAGAACGTCTCGGGCGAACACTCTCTGAGTTTCCTTATTTTACCAGCCGGCCACCTGCTCTTACTCTTTACTTTTCCCTTTTCTTCTGTGCTCCCCTCCTTCTCCCTCCATGTAGCTTTGGAGTTCCTGTCAGGTCCCGTCGTAGCTTCGCTGGTATAGGATCTCTCCGTGATCAATCTTCACCCACGCTCGCGCTCAAAGGTTCTAGTCTAAGGTTTCGCGAATTCGTTCAAATCACAAAGAACCTTGTCCCACCACATCCAACTCAGATTCCGCTCCTCGCTTGCTTGAAAGCCAAAAGTCGTAAACGTTCTGGAAATACAGCAGACGACAACACACCCAACATGGCCGCCGCAACTGCAGGTATGTTGCTATTGTTCGATCTCATAGCCATTTAATGTTGAGTTGACGAGATGGTTAATCACGTACTGTGTTTACTAGCCCTCGCCCTCACTGTCCCGGCGATTGCCGGCTACCTGGACGCCAAGTACCATCTTATGACAGACTTGCATCTCATTTCCTCCCTCACGTTCTGCCGTATCCAATCCTTGATTCGTGAGAAACGTGACCGCCTAAACCCGTTTTACATCCTCGAAGAAAATGCACAAAAATTCCCAGAAAGAACTTGGATATGGTTTCAAGGCCGCGAGTATACCTACAAACAGGCATACGAAGCCGTAATCCGCCATGGAAACTGGTTCAGGGACGAACTTAATGTTAAGAAGGGTGATATCGTTGCAATAGATTTTATGAACTGTCCAGAGATGATTTTCGTCTGGATGGGACTGTGGGCTGTGGGTGGGATCCCTGCGTTTTATAACTACAACTTGACAGGGGATGCTTTGGTCCATGTGGTTAAGGTTAGCACTGCGAAATTAGCAATCGTTAGTGATAGGGTCGAGCAGACCATCGGGGTCAAAAAGCAAATCAACGATGCCCTGCCTGACGTCAAGGTTGTTATATTCGATGAGGATACGGAGAAGGCGGTATGCGCTTGGAGATTGGACCGCCCCGAGGATGAGCTTCGGAGCGGAGCGAAGCTGACTGAGATGGCGGCCCTGGTATATACAAGGTTCACCTTTCGACATCCAACATATATGTGCTATTACAGGAATACTAACAAGTTTCTCAAAAATATCTAGCGGAACTACTGGCCTCCCGAAACCCGCAATTGTATCATGGTGGAAGAATACCGGTGCTGCTAGATTCGTCGCTTTCTGGCTCCGACTCAATCCTGGAAAAGACCGATATTATACAGCTATGCCGATCTACCATTCCTCTGCCGCATTATTCAATGTGATGGCTTGCCTTCAAATAGGTGCTACAACCTGCATTGGCGAGAAATTCTCAAATAAGACGTTCTGGCCTGAAGTACGCGCAAGTCAATCGACGGTAATTCAGTACGTGGGGGAGACTTGCCGGTACCTTCTTGCCGCACCGCCGAGTCCTGATGATAAGAACCATAATGTCACAAAAGCATTTGGAAACGGCCTTCGAGGTGATGTGTGGAAGGAATTTCGGGAAAGATTCGGAATTCAGGCAATCGGAGAGTTTTATGCCGCAACTGAGGGTATGAGTGCCACTTGGAACATGAATACTGGTGACTGGGGTGTTGGAGCTGTCGGTGTTATGGGCGCCCTAGTCAACCTGATGCAAGGCAGTAAAACGGCGATCGTAGACATCGATTATGAGACTGAAGAAATATGGAGAGATCCGATCACTGGCTTCTGCAAGAAGGTACCTAACGGTGAGAGAGGAGAGATGATATTCAAGCTAGATGAAAACGATATTGGTGCAACCTACAAGGGTTACTATCGGAATGAGAAGGCAAGCTTGAGCAAGTTGCTGAGGAATGTGTTCAAAAAGGGTGATGCTTGGTTTAGAACAGGCGATGTTCTAACCGTTACTGATGATGGCCTAGTATATTTCGTAAGTTCTGCCTCAATGTCCTTATGTTTTTCCCATTAGCGGATTTGATTAACATCCTCATTATCGACATAGAACGATAGAATTGGTGACACATACCGTTGGAAATCCGAAAATGTGTCGACAATGGAGGTATCCAACGCTATCAACTCCCATCCACGAAAGATCGTACTAGACTCCGCTGTCTTCGGTATTCCACTTCCCAACCACGACGGAAACGCCGGTGTAGCCTGCGTCGTTCTGCATCCGGAGGTAAAGGAAGATCAAGCGACATTCGACGAACTACTGGTATATCTACAGAAAACCTTGCCGCGATATTCAACACCTTTGTTTATAAGAGTTATCGGAGAGGTAGAGAGAACCGGGAACAATAAGGTTGTCAAAGGCGGTCTAAGAAAGCAGGGGGTTGACCCTGAGAAAACCATCGGACAAGCAGGTGGGGTCTGGTGGTTGAAAGATGGGAAATACCAGAAGTTTACTGAGGATGACTGGCGGGAGATTAAAGCTGGAAGGGTTAAGCTGTGAGGCACAGGACTATGACATCACAGGTTTAACGCGGTTCCTTGTATGAATGTATATCTAGACACAATTAAGAGAAGTGATTATTTTGACGTATTAGATATCCGGCATCGGAAAGGGCCTTGATCTGAATAACAGAAATTCATAATGTGTCGATCGACACCAGAGAAAGAGTTTCAAACCTAGGTACAAGACTGGTTTCAAACTTAGAAAGTCGTAACCTCAATACCTCCCAACAATATCTTCATCACTATTCGTTCTTCGAATATCTATCTTTGCACCTCAATTCTCGTATACCTCCCTAAGACGGCCTCAGAGTCGTGGGGGCCGTTCGAAGGCGGGCTGGCGCTCAATCCTGCCGAGAGCGTCTAATAATTAATATTGAGCTATAAGGCTTATTTTAAAGACTGACTTTTTCGTTGCCAGGAGCTAGGCTGGAGTATTTGGAAAAAACACATCGTAGTTTACGTTTTTAAAGCTTTCAGTCAATGATCTACGCTTTTGGTCCATGCTTTTTGATCCACACTTTTGAAGCTTGATAAATTGACTTCAATATGAATCCGGTAATCCACCGATACCTAAAAAGTACCACAGGAGTAAGACTAGCCTAGGAAGGCGGCTCTCAAGCAGCTCAACAGCCGATTATTACAATCCAGATATTTCATGCTTACAATTATCCTGAAGGCTCAAGCCTGTGTGCCCTCTCAACTGCAATCTCCTTAATAAGGGTAACCATGCACCTATGTAGCTTTGACAGTTTAACACGATATAGTCCCACCCGTATTCCACCTTTGGCGTTTTGTAATAGTAGAAAACTCCGTTCGATGTTTGTCTGTTTCTGTGCGTATTTCTCGCGAGATGTATATAAGTTTGGGTTTCGAAACATATTGAATAGTTTTATTTTTCTGTTTAGATTCAGTTGAGAAAGATTATTTTTTTTTCCACTAATTAGATTCATCAAATGTTGCATTTTGCAATATTTTGTGCTATGTTGAATGTTCTGCAAAATTTATTTCTGCATCTCCAACGACTTCATCCTCCACCATACACTGGAATCGGATTGTACCCTGCTTATCGCCTAGCATGACTTCGATTTGGAAGACAAGATTAATAACACTACCGCTTTGGTCGGAGTCAAACTTTGTCAGGTCGACTTCACTGAGATCTGTTTCTATGGTGCCCATCCGCTTGACTACCAATTTATCAATTAAATCCGACTACATATAACTAATATAGCGTTATAAATTATCGGAATGCTTACCACTTTCTCCATATTTTTCCGGGGGTTCATCGTCGTCGCAATGGAGTAATTCAATTTTCATCAACTTCTCATCCGGGGTTCCAAGATGTATCGTTTTCATAAATACCAACGATACAGATGTATCACTGGTTATTTCCGCACCCTATCAAAATATTACCATCAAATATGAATGGAATAGGGTATTTCGTGTAGGAACAGCCCCGTCAAATCAGGGGCCGGGATCAGCAGTAATTTACCTTTACAACGCACCAAGCCATATATCCATCCGCCTGTTTTCCGTCGAACACGTCATAATATGCATCTTCCTCTCGGTCGATACCTTCCCGAAAGGGCCGTGAAACTATGGTTCCATAACTGGTTCGACATCTTCTTGTATCTATTGTTGCCATTTCAAGACCGCGAACCACGGCTCCCTTTGCGACGGCCCCCCAACTAGAATTTGTATGAAACTTAGTATGTCTTATTTCAGTGAGAGTATCAATACGTCGATATGTACCTTTTGGTACCAGGTACATTCACGACGATCTGCTGTGATTGAAGGTAGGCTGCAAGACGTTGCTGCAAATATGGCGAATCACCAAATCCACCTACTAGGAAAAGTTTCTTCACGAGAGTTACTATATTAGCCCCGGATGTGTCATCTATATATAGTAGTGAAATTTCAGACCAGGTTCTAGAGGCTCACGTTCACCGGATTTTTCGAATTCGTCAGCTGCCTCACACGGTCGATCTGAGTCTGAATTAAGTCAATGATCTTCTGGATAACAGGATCAAATAATTCCTTCATGATTTCACTAAAGAAGTCCAATGAGTCTGTTAATTAAAGATCCTGGCAGTGTATTATAAGATATTGGGCTATAGGATGTGCTCATAGGCTTACCTTGTTATCATCAAACTTTCGTAAGTTTCGTCGTAATATTCATCTTCTGGATCGACATCGTCCATTCCGAGAATCATGTCATCAAAGTTATCCCCCGTTCCAAATTTTCGCTTGTTCCACTCGAAGCTCTGCATAAACTCGCTGCCAGGGCTCTTGAATTCCTCTGGTAAAGAGTCAAAAGATTCTCCGTATTGCCTTGACATCCATTTTCGAAGGTTCCTGTCGACGGATGTTCCGCCGCATTTACCTCCGATTGCGGGGCAGGTTTCATGAAGAACCAACCTTTGGTCTTTCTTGGCGACAAGATAGCCTGTTATGTCCTATATTACAGTTCACGAATAATTAGTAGTTGATTGAGGTAAAATTAGCTTAAGAATGATATAATCGACATACAACCGTTCCACCTCCACAATCGCAAACCAAAATGCTATCTCCAGGCTTTAGATTATTTTCTGGGTTAGTTGAAGTGTAGAGCGACAATGTATTTCAGTAGAAGTCTTATGGTACCTTGGCTGCAGTTTTATACTCGCGGGAAAGTCCAGTAATTGTTGCTAGCGCAGCTGCTTCAGGTTCCAAGATCAAACATATCTCGTCACCGGAGCGTGTCCCGAATCCCGCTTTCTTCGCAGCCTGTAGAGTTTTCACCTCGGCTTCATCTGACCATATGGCCGGCTTTGTGAGCCAGAACTTGATACGGGTAACTTGAAGGACCTGTTTCGTATATTTCTGCTCAAGAACACCCATGAGATGATTATACAATTCTTTAAGGTAATCAGATGTTATATCTTCCGCTGAACGGTTTCCACCCAATGCGACAATACCCTTTGTGATCTCTTCGCTAAGATCCGGGTCATCGAAAGCAGTTGGCTCCGTATTTTTATCTAGGTGTAATTTCATCCACGAATATTGCTTCAGCCCTGGGCCAACCTCGTAGCCCCATCTGTTCTTTGCAAGATTATTGTCTTCAGCATACGCAAGTCGACTCGGTGTCTTCAGCCCTGTCTGTGTATGACCTGTAACTGTGTTCGCGGGCCACTCAGTGTATTCTCTGATCTGGTTAGGATCGTTATGTTTACTGAGTATAAAACTCAACCCTGTAAGTTGTGCCCACATAGCGTTAGTTTACATACCTTGAATGATTGTTCTAATGAACCGAGTGGGGCTTAGAATCAAAATTTCGAACCTGAATATGTTGTACCATAGTCAACGCCAACGATTAAATGGTACCTTTGATGGTTCGGCCCATTTAATTTTGGGTCCATTGTACGAGTGGAAACCATATTGTAAGTATAATTTTATAATGTCGGGTTGAAGTTCAATCTCTACAATGAAGCGAGCGCATCCCACAGTTCCGGGACTGCGGAGCCCAGTAAAAAATTAAGACAACGAGAGTGAGCTTAATATATATCTTCCCTTTGCTATTTAATCCTCCGATAAAATAACTCGTTGGCTCCGAATCTGCTAAATAAAAAGCAATATATGACCCGGAAACTCGCAATGATATTTTAGTATCCTATGCTAGCATATCTTGGACGTCGGTTTCCTAGAAAGATATTCCGCATTGAATGCTCGGAAGACAGCGGGGTCATCAAGGACGCATTAAAAATCAATTTTAGGAGTTATATATGAGTCCTGCATCCTGCAGAAGCTGCAGGAGCTAGCCAAATTGTAGACAAGGATTCTCTGCCGTCTGGGACGTTTGTTGCCAACATCAACCAATCAAAATTTCCAACAGTGGATATGTGTTGCCAAGTTGGTGTATCAGAGAGCAGCGATGCAGGCTGCGGCTGTGAGTGTTCGGACTAGCTCAGATACGAAATACCCCGCTTCAATCTCAGGATTCTGAGAACCCAGGATGCGTCAGGCTCAAGCGCAGATATATTTATGTTCAGAAGCAGAGTGGGGATCCTTGATGGCAAACTCCGCATGAGATGCTGTTGGGATCCCTGGTGTTTCGATTTCTACTGAGACAATGCGACAATCATTTATAATCTGAGCGTTCAATATATATATTTGATTAACATTAGGTGTCTAGATCTCATCTTGAATTCCGTGCATAGTTTTCCCCATCGCTTAGGTCTTCTTACGAAGTTGTAAGTAGAGCATCTCTATCGAACCATAAAACATGAAAATGCTCCGCCTAGATCGATACTAAGATTTAACTGTTAAGATTCCCAAATATAATTATGTCAAGCGAGCCACCTCGTTCCACTTACGCTTGGGCCCGGGCACTAGCCAGAGCTAATGACGGTCGACTCAAACGCCGCTCCAGTTCCCCTGAATACGAAGACGACTCTTCCCACCCCCGCGCCCGTCCTACGGTAGATATTTTACAGGATGCAGTCGTGACGCCGAGTCAGGTGGAAGCGGCAGCAGGCGAAGAACATGAAACTGAAGGCACTGAACTTATGCCATTTTTGAGATCTTCTCTTGTGCCCGCATTTGCTCTTGAGGATACTATACCGCTCACCGATGGATCCAGCATCTCAGAACGTCCTGAATCCTCACTTGCACCGCTGGGTACTAACGTATCTCTGTCTGACGAGAGAAATTTGGAGCCTATGCGGAGTATAAGTTCAGCACCGGAGTTAAGTGCTACTCAAAGTTTAGACGCAGTTGATACAGCGACATTCTCCAATGGATCTCAGGGCGTGCCTGAGAGAAATAGAAAGCCCCGACTCCCTGGCAGCGTGACCCAAGTTGCAAGATCTAGTAGACCTTCGAGTGTTACAACGGCGAGCCGGCCAATTACGAGTTCGACAACTACAACTGACTCAGGGAGACGTTCACCAAAGCCCCCCACCGCCTCAATTTCTAGGGAGAGATCTCCTTCTGGACCTACAAGTGCGTCTGGACGAACGAGACCTACTTATGTCTCTACAACGACGACGAGGAGTGCCCCTCCTCCAGCGACCGCTCGAGCGCCTAGAAGACCGAACAACCCAACAGATATAACAACCGCGACTATGCCGGCTCCATCGCTCAACAAGCGGCTGGTCACAACGAGACAAGTTCCATCCGCAAATATGGCAGTAGAAACAAGCAGAAGAAGCATAGGAGGAGAGAGAGAAACAGATGGGTCAAGAAATGGGAATCCCTCGCCGAAACCTAGAATCGCCATTTCGCCGCCACCAGAAGAATTGCTTCTGGAAAACAATAACCATAGTGAAAGCCCAGCTCCACCAATTGAACCTAAAGCTACGATTATAGAGCAAGGCGACCCTGAAGCGCGACCCACTGAAGGGCTAGTAAATTACCCAAAATTGAATATACTCAAGCTCAAAGAACTTCTAGAGGGTTCTGATATAGTTCCGGCTCAAGGGGCCTCCGACTGGAACTCGGCAGATATGGATGCTGTCAGTACAATGATTGAGCAGTACAATCGCGATCCAAATTCCGATATCCAAATTCCAAAACTCAAAGATTCACACGCCGAGAAAATCGAAATTGATCTGAAGCTGGTGGATTTGAACGTACCACCAGAGAAGTTTGAAGCCTTAAGTGCTCTGGTAGTACAGACTATCCAGGGCCAAATGGCAGCGGAGATAGTAACACTGTTCAAGACTCTCAAGGATCATATTGATCATATCAAGGATTACAAGGAGAAGACTGCATCAGAGGTTGCATTACTCAAGTCTCAACTTAGAGCTGTCGGGATTCTAGATGATCAGGACAAAGAGATAGCGCAATTGCTAGAAGCACTGCCAAAAGACGACAAAGTTTACCTCAGCTTAGACAGTAGCATTTATGACAAAGCGTTATCCATCATTCACGACAAGCTTACCAACCCCGAACCTTTACCAGAAAGTTTAGCTGATTCCGTGCGTCTGAAAGAAAAGATATACACCAATGCCATCAATATCGCCAAGGCGCACCAAGTCACCATCCAAAAGCTCCAGAAGGAAAGGGAAGAGACTTTGGATGAGATGAAAATGATGAAAGAGAGTATATTAGCAGAACACGACAGGGTCTTGCAAATTGATAAGGATCTAGCATCGGAAAGGAATTTGAAAAATAGCCTTCAATTACAGCTCGACGGGCTTAGAAAATCTCAATCCATGAGCACCTACAACGCTAGGCTCGAAGCCGATCGTCAGGCCCCCGAAATCGAACGGCTAGAAAAAGAGTTGAATAATCTTAAAAATGAACTTAAAGAGCTCCAAAATGGAAATCAAGCCCTCATAAGTCAGTCCGAAAGGCTTACACAGGATCTCAAGTCGAAAACTCAAGAACTGGTCTACTCCGAAGAGAAGGCTCTGAAATCTGAGGAGGCCTTAAGATCGTCATATGAAAGTCGATTAGCAGAGGCAGAAGGCAGGATAAGCACCACAGAAGCTGCCCTCGAAGCCAAAGCCACTGAGTCAGCCAGGCTTAAATCAGTCCACGAATTGGAAATACAAACCGTTAAAACGACCAGCATTCAAGAGAGATCAAAGCTCGAATCAAGCTTTCAGTTAGCTATAAGCTCGCTCAAAGAAGAGCTACGCCGCACTCAGGAGGATCTGGAGTCAGCACAAACGTCTAAAATTACGCTGGAGGCGGAACTTACAACCAGCAAGAGCATTTTAGACGAGTTAAAATCGAGCCGCCACATTGAAGGCAACGAGACAGCACAAGCCGAGTCAAGACATAAGTCAGAACTCAAGCTGTTAGCGGAAGCCGCCAGTCGAGAGAGAGCCGAGCTTGAAAATCGCCTCAAAGCAAAAATAACAAACTTGACATTGGAGTTGGATCTAACGCAAAAATCCTTAGAGTCAGAGAAGGCATCAAACTCCTCGCATGAGGCAGAGCTGCGGGAAGCCCGGAATTTATTGGAACTCCGTGAAGAAGAAGCCACCAAAGCAGCTGAAATCGCATTACTCAAACATCAGTCAGAGCTTCAGAATCTCGTGGAGTCCAGCGACCGACAGCGCTCAGAGCTACAGGAAGTTCGGAGCTTATTGGAACTACGTGAGAAAGAAGCCACCAAAGCTGCTGAAATCGCATTACTCAAACATCAGTCAGAACTCCAAACTCTTGTGGAGTCCAACGAGCGACAACGCTCAGAGTTACAGGAAGTCCAGAGTTTATTGGAGCTCCGTGAAAAAGAAGCCAAAGCAGCTGAAATCGCATTACTGAAACATCAATCAGAACTTCAGAATCTTGAGTCAGGCGACCGACAACGCTCAGAGCTAGAGAGCCGCCTTCGAGACAGGATAGGCCAACTCGAATCGGAGTTGAGTTCATTACTTTCTGCGCACGAGATTGAAATAATGAAAAAGCAACGAGAGCTTGAGGACCTTACAGATATGAGGCTCCGGGAGCTTGCAGAATTAGAAAATCGCTCTCAAATTACAATCAGACACCTTGAATCAGAATTAGAGTCACAGCGGGGGCATGCAAGTGGGCTACTCACCAGCAAAGAGTCTGACGCTGCTATTATTGCCAAGTTGAGCCAAGCGAAGAAAGATCTTGAGGAAGTCGACAGAAACAGGAACGACTGGATCAAAGAATTTCAAGAGGACATGAATATAGAAAAGCAGAAACTCAACTCGGAAATCCAAAGCCTCAAAGACGAATTAGCAACAGAGAAAGCAAAGATATCTGTGGTGGTTGACCAAGTGCCTATAGCTGGGCGGACTCTCGGAAGCAATATTAATCCTGATCAAAGCTCGACAGATATGAATCAGGTTGAGGAAGACGCTATATCCAAAACACAGATATCACAGTTGCGAAAAGAACTTCAGGTTAGCGTTCAGTCCGAAAAGGCGTTAGAAGGCCAAATCAAGGATTTGCGCCAAAAACTCAAGGAGAAAGATAATATGGAGGAAAGTCTTGATAAAAAGCTCAAAGAGGTCGAAGCTGCCCATAGAGTTGAAAAAAAGAACCTTAAATCCCAACTGAAGGCGCGAAACATTGAGCTAGAAGGTCTCGCCATGGAAATCACAAACCTCGAAAGTCAGAACAAGGCACTCGAAGAAAGTATCCAGCAAAGACGGGCTACAGAGACATCTGCAGCACATATCGAAATTGATCGTCTTGTTTCTGAAGTTGAAGATCTACGGGAGAGCATAAAGAAAATACAAAACGAACTTGATGTGTCCATCTTTGAGAAAAATGAACAGTTCATTTTAGCACAAAGAAGAGAAGGACAAATCAACTTGCTGAACCAGGAGATCCAAGAAATGAGTCTTGCAGCGAAAAAAGCAGCCCAGGAGCAGCGAGAAACATATGCTCATATCAACACGTTGAATTCAGCATTTGCAAGCCAGGAGGAGAGCGCTCAAAGACTGCAACAAGAGGTGGCAATATTATCGGCTAAGATCGATTACAAAGACAAGTCGATCAAGGCCCTTCAGACAATCATCGAGAGTTCAACGGATCAGACCAATGGAGTGGAAATTTTACGCCAACAAGTTGAGGAGAAAACGAAAGAAATCGAGAAGTTACAAGAACGGTTTCATGGTCAAGAAGAGCAAGTCCGCAAAGCACAGGTAGCAGCTTTTAGCAACTTGGAAACAGTCAAGCACATTTTCCTTGAAGATAACGAGATTGAGCAGAGACTGAGACACGAAGTGTTTGCGAGCATCGAAAAATGGGTTCGTGAATATGTTCCAAGGAGACAGACACCTACCAACGGCCAAATAGACCAAAGCCTTATTATGGAGCTATCACTTATATCGAAGCCCGACGCACTTGAGACCATCGGACAGAAGCATCCTCAAATTATTGTTCAGGCTCTTCTGTCCCATTTTGCGATAGAAAATTTGCTCCGACAACCTTTCCGTCTTCTTTCTCCACATCAAGAAACAACCAACCAAAAAAATAATGCTGCTGAAGTTCTCCAAAGCCTTTACGACGAGTTTTTGCAGTGTAAGTTCACGTTCCAATCTGAAATCAGTTCCGAGCTACTAACTGAAGCTCAAATGCAAGCAGTTGATATCACTCAAGGCCACGAGTGGAGATTCAAAACATTCCAGCTTCTTAGCCAGCTCCGCTCACAGGTGTCATCGTCATTGGGTAATATTTTACAACGAGGCCAGACTGACTATAGCAGCCTACTCGCAAGGAATTTTATTAATGGCCCGGCTTCTACCATGTTTGGACCTTGCAGCTCTCCGTCAGATAGACTCGAAAAATTGATCAGTGTTTTCGACAAGATAGCGGATGTCGCTATTAAGCTATGGTCTCAGAAGGCGTTCTTGAGTGTTAGAGGATTTTCTGACCTAAAAGATAGTCCTTTCAGCTGGGATTCATCCCATTTTCAAGCGCACGCACTCCACCACCTTTCCCGCGGTGGGAAGACCCATAGTCGGGACGGCGATCCAATTTACATGGTGATACAACCAGAAATAATTGCATATGGAAATGAGGAAGGTCTTGATTATGATAAGGAGAAGGTTTGGGCGAGAGCTGTTGTGGCGCTCAGTGTTTGAGAATAGTCATCGAAATGCCTTATGATAATCCTGTTTCTCTGATAAAGTCAATGAAAATTTTGTAATTTAACTGGCAATCGATTATATGCTTAAGGTTTTGCACTTGAGGTTTAGGTTTTACGTGGGAGGGGTATGTTGAACGGAGTGACAAATCCATGAGCTAAAAATTTCGCAGAGATCGTAAGGTCATTGAGTTACTGCTAGAGTATTAAACCAATCACTACCATCCGATGCCCAGCATTCTTCCACTATTTCGCCTTCATCTCTGTAAACAAATAGATTCTTTCTACCAGGGCCAGACATCGTTACAGCCAAAGCTGGTTCAATCTTTGACAATGAGTTTATATCCACTGAACGCTTTGTCCAAGTCCCCATCTCATCGCCCGAGAACTCCAGCAGTGTTCCATCTTTGGATTTTCCAAATACCATGATTTGGGTACTATTCATGAAGAGAGCACACGTTGTGAGAGATGTATAATCTGGCAACAAACTTGGTATCAGGGATCCTATAGGCATAAATACGTTAGCGATCTTGAATCTACCCTACCGGAAAATCAGGATATAATATTGAATATCTCGGAGTTCCGTTCGATACCTTCATTGTATGCAGCTCCGTTATACATGAGCTCCCGCATGTTGAATCTTTCATCTTGGTAAAATACGTGAATTTTGATGCTGTCCGAGATGTAACCTGCGGCCGCAATACTCGTTCCTCTCAGAGCCGTCCGAAGGCTAAGACCTCGTTCCCATCCTTTGACATTATCTGCTGATCTGCCCCTTGGGGTATCCATGTAGCGAAGCTCTTCAATCTTGTCATTGTTATACCCTATGTGTATGTACGTTGTGAGAAACTGTAATTTACCATTCATGATTGAGCTAGTGACCACTCTTACCTTGGTAATAGACTCTGATATTGCCCGACCATTCAACTGCTGCGAGGCGAGAGCTTAAGGTGGCTTTGATTTGTAGGGCATCAAGAGTCCCCGGGTACCAGCCTCTTGCTCCAGTGTATCTGTGCTCTTGAACAACGCTATCGGGGCTGAGATAGAACAAGCGAATCTTAAGCGTTATTTAACTAAAATTAGCACCAATTTAAAAAACAATATATAAAGGACTTGACGCGCTGGGATATAAGGGCGTGCTATTGCTCACATCTTGACCTTTTCGTCGGGTGACAACAGCCAAAGGCGTATACTGTACTGCGTTGATGCCTGGTATCTGTGTGATTTTCCACTCCTCTTCATCTCGCTTTGCTTCGAATATTCCCTGGCTAGTTTGAAAGTACAAAAGATATGTCCAGGTATCCCAATTTGCCGCTGCGATGAAATATCTTCGTAGTTTTGACGGCAAAGGGGCTACCGGCGGCGGAGTTATTACAACGGAGCGAAGTGGAGTCCGGGCTGCACTAGGGCCTGCTAATGACCTAATATCATTCTTAGGCATGTGCGGAGATCTATCTATGGAGCTGATCCGAAGATTATTATCCGCCTTTTTCGTCATCTTTCCGTCTCGAGGTATTCTCCCCGCAGGAGACCTTGATCTAGCCGTGCTACTCGTCTCTGCTCCGCCGATTAAAAGGTCGGTGCCTGGCGGCAGGGGCTTAAGATCCCGCTGGACTTCTATTTTGGACTGTCCATGCACTACTTGAACCTCCTGAGCCGGTTGGAGAACGGCAACATCTTGCGTCGGTAGCACTTCAAGCAACTCCTTTGCATAAGCAGCCGCTGTCAGCGCCGCATATGGCTGCCAGTCCTTATTCTTGTGAGAGTCAGAGTAATCGCAGATACCTCGAACAACGAGGCAGGGAAAAGCGTCCATTGTTCCAGCACCTTCCATCTCGACGCATTTTGCCTTTAGCTCTTTACGAAGCGCATCACGAGTGGGAGCATCCTTTATAACCTGGTCTCCGGAAGCTATTATACCGTAATGAACAACAGGATCTGTATGGGTTCGGGGTTTTCGATACACGGTCCTGGTAGAATCACACTCATAACAAGTTCTATTCTTTTCATCCTCGTGTTCGTAGTCTGCCTGATAGAGTGTATCGTTTTCCGGGCCTAGATAGCTAAATGCCTGCAGATTCGGATACCGCTGATGAACTTCTGCAACATACTTGGAGATATTGCTTCCAAAGAGGTTGTATCGAAACTGGAGGTTGTTGACAGCGTTGAGAAGCTTTTCCGGAGGTCGATCTAAGGATCCGGTTCGATTGAACTTGCTTCCTTTTTCTGTTTTTCCCATATCCCACTTGACTACCCCACTATGTTTTCCCTCGGGTACGCTTACGACGACATCGCCGAGGCGTATATCCGCACCTTCTTCAATATTCGGAATGCCCCCACCAATTCCTACCATGAAAAGGAATTTGATAGACCGGAAGAATGACGTAAGTCGCGCCGCTACTACGGCGGCCCTTGTATTTCCATACAATCCTTTAGGAAGGGTGGCTATCACGATGTTGTGAGCTCCAATGCTGCCTAAAATATATATGTTGTTCTCATCCAGCGGGACATCTGGGTGTCCCCTGTAACTGTGTATGTTATCAAGAACTGATCCAGATGCTGTCTGTTCCAGTGACAAGGCGCAAATCCACCCAATGGTATACTCGGCCACAGGTCGGATGAGACTGGGATCTGGTTGCATTTTTCGGGTTGTGCAATGTGACTGTCGGCCGTTCCACAGAAAAGAAAGGCTTAAGGGTTCAAGGGAAGTGTAGAAGAGCAACTTTTCTAGGATGTGGCCAGAGATGTCTCGCAAAGCCTACCATCAAATTATATCACATAAATAACCTTGGTTGATACACTGGCAAAGAGATGGCCGTGTTGCCATATTGCGAGCGGCTGCTCACGAGGTTGATAGATCCTTGAGGCTAGTGATGTGAGCCGGAGAAGGTGAGGGCCGTTGCGCGTCTCTACTGCATGCTGCGCCTGACTAGGATTGGCAAAGTGCGACCGTACAGAATACTTGCAATTGATTGGACACAGCGATCATGCTGTGACATGGGGTGAATGAACTTCAGCTGCGGAGGCTGAATTGTTTTCACTTCATGCATCCCCAAGCGCTGTCCGCGAGCCAAGGCTTCCGGATTTCCGAGGCCAATTCTGTCGTGAGTTACAAACAATCGCGGTACCATTTTTAATCCCATCGTCCTCGTAATCAGAGTCCTGATAAACCTTGTTTCCCCTTCCTCCTAATTATAACGATTGTTCAAGCGTTGGCATCTTGTTTCTGTGTCTAAAGGAACGGCCCGCCCGTCGCGACTAGTTACCGGCTTGAGTGAACCAACATCTCTTGGACAGCCGGCTGGTGGGTTCAGGAGTTTTGAAGGGAGAACACAATTTTGGTCAACAACGCATTTGCTACAACAATGGCTAAAGGACTTCGAGTTGAAGTCTTCGAGCAGGGTCAGTCCCAATTTCCAAACAATATTTTGCTTATCTTCTCTAACTCAGTGGATTTACAGCCAATGACGGGTGGAAATTTTTAAATGAGGACCTAGAAGGATATCTCGGCACCGGTATAACACCCAAATTTTTGTTATCAGACCTGTGTGTGAATGTGTATAGCTGACCCAGAATGCGGTACCAGCATCAAATAAACCATGTTTTATGTGAGTGGAAGAATCGGTAAGGTGCCGAGCAGTAGTCTAATGGATAATTTTCTTAGGTTCGTCAAGTCTGAGAGTCTACAAGACAATCACCCAACCTCGAGATCGCTTCACGCCATGCTTCAGAATTTTTATCGAATGCCTAGTGAGATCTGGTCAAACGTTCACTGGGAGTCCAACGGCTATTATGGTTGCAGCGACGGAGAATCCGACCGTCATGGTAAGTTGGCTTCATATGAAGAACGAACTGGTTTCTTGTAATAACCTCCTTGGCTTATCTAGATACATGGTTTCGATTTCTCGTGAAACAGTTGTTTGATAAAGAAGGGAAGCCTTTCCCTCAGTATTACGACTATGATTGGGATAAGATGGGATTCTTTACTACATGGAGCAAAGCCGGCCACAAAAACATGCTTTGCATGGACTGCCCAGAGGACTTAGTCAGAAGCATACGGAATTCGCTCGATACAGCTTCCAGAGATCATTTCCTCGTCGACCCGTATTCCTTCCACCAAATTGTCGTTAGATCCATAGTCAATTTGTTTGACAAATCAATCTGGAAAATACGAGACGTTGTCAGACAAGTCGAAAAGGCAGGTGCGATAGACAGAGTCGCTTCTGGGCTCTCTAATAACACCAAGGATTCCTCACAGACCCGACCGAACGTGCGCAAGCCAGCACCCGATTACGATCATCTTCATGAGGCCGCAAGACATGTTATTCATAGTACCGAAACTCTTATTGTATCGACGCAGCTTGTAGAGCAGATGATGTTACGACAGAGAGATCGCGCAAACTCCCTAGTGAATGTACCGGAAGAGGAGAAGATCTGTATGAGACAGATCGGAGACAATCTTATGTTTTATCATGGGATGCTCCATGCTTTTAAATGCCGATCGGAGTCCATGCAAGCTCGTCATCAAAACGAGATATCTTTGGTAAGCGTTCTAAGAATTTTAGTGCATTATCCTGTTGAGAGGGGGTTGATCTAACAATCAGGGGATATGGTAGGCTTTCAATACCGTGGCACAATATCACAGCCAAGTCGCTGTTGTTGACGCCGCCGCCATGCGAGTTATCGCAGCGCTAACGGCGGCCTTCCTACCCGCAACATTCGTTTCGGTACGTCATGATTTCTTAAATTTCTAATTTGTCGCCGTCCTAATTGATTTTTCATATTTCTACAGGCAATATTCAGCATGAGTTTCTTCAATAATGGGGGTGGTAACAGCACGAGTGATAACACGAGTGCTAACACCAACGGCGGCGGCGGCGGCGAAGGCTGGTCGCTCTCCGATAGATTTTGGATCTATTGGGCATTTGCAGTACCCCTCACCGTCGTAACAATCGTATTGCTAATGCTAAGTAAGAAAATAATGCGGTACTTTAACATGATATGAAGCGCTAGCGGACCAACGACGTTCTACAATTCAGGAGACCACGAATAGAAAGAAAAGTCTTAATACATGCCATGCTAAACTCGCGTGTTATCTTATGTCAACAGCATATTTACCTATCTTGCATATCGGCATTAATAAAACGAACTCAACTTCACAAATTACATCATTGCTTTACTTTAGCCCCATTCGCACAGCGATTTATCAGTTTATGAGTATATATCCAAGGATGTCATTTTTCTGTATCTAATAAAATCTAGAAGGCTCAGCTGGTTATGATGATCACTTTTTCTTTCCTTTTGTTTCTTTTCTTTCCATTTTTTCATATTTCATATTTTTTTAGTAATTTTTTAGTAATTTTTTTATTTATGTTTTTACTCCTTATTTTTCTTTCTTTTTTTAAAAAGTAGATACGAGCCTTGTCTCGTTGTGACCAGCCGCTTGTTGAGCTACGAGCCGGCTCCCAGATATCAGGCCTGCGCGTGTTGCATGCTCCCAAAGCGTGATGACATTTGGCAAGTACTCGGGCTGGTGCACACCAGAACATGTTTAACAGCTGGTGCGACTTTTTTTTTCAGCATGCCGACTCCAAAACCATCAAGTAGGTATCCCTTTCACCGTCCGTTGTAATTGATCACGATGCCTTGTAAGGACGACACGGCAATCGTCCTCTACGTCCTCGAACTGGATGGGAATTCTGGGCATCCCTCCACTATCTCAGAGACTCAGCTGGCCCGCCAGGTAGATAACATCATCTCCTACATGCGACAACGTCGAATGCGACGCCAGAATATGGAAGAAATACACAAAATCACATATACGCAAACATCTTTAATCAGGAAAATACGGGCCTCAAACGGTGTCGGAATGAAGGCGGATCTAAATCAATAGGTCAGCAAAGCCTTCGCAGCTCAAGCTGGGTCCAGGCCGTCAAAGCCCTTCTCTTCCGTGCCGAGCGCTGCCACGTTATTATCTCATTTTCGAAACAAAGCCTACTACGGAAGTATCTCGCACAACCTCGTCAAGACGTGGTCTTGCAAAAGTAGGTCAAGGCATCGTCCGTGCGGGTGGGCGGAAATGATCTAAGATCACTTTCATCACAGCCAGAACCAACGAGATTTCTACTCACAAAAACAACAACATCGGCAAGTTCCTTCATCTCAGCCCTGAGAACCGAATACGAGATGCCGTGCAAAGCGAGTCCTTCGCCTCCCGAATTCGTGCGACCGAATACCCCACGTTTGGTTTGGGATTTTTTGATGCGCATGCGGCGCTTTCACATATCGTTGCCCAGCTTGAATCCACAGCTGGTCGAGCACAGAGAGATCAATCTCTACAGGAGGTGGATGGTTACCATGGAACGCCATGAATTCACTCGCGGATACGGTCCTCTTTCCCCGGTTCATTTGCATTTTTGCCCTGTGTCAAGCTTTTCTAAAACTAACGAAAGATGGCATCGGTAGCAGCAGGTTCATGCAGGATCCGTCCGATGGCATGCACATGTTTGGACGATGCACCGAACCGCCCTAGGCTTCGTCCGACCTCCCTTCACCTCAGATGATCATTCCACTTGTGCGACCGAGTAAAGGTCTGAGCCTGCCGACGAGCTAAACAACGCGTTTTCCTCTTTCGAGAGTCCCCATGCGAAACCTCCTACTACCCCGCTTCCTTGAACCCCAGGCTGTCACTTCAATGCCTTGTAAAGCAACTATTCCACCGGTTGAAATAGCCAGAGACGACACTCCACGGGAAATTTGGGACTGGTTATTGCGTAAACGAAAGGAGGTTCGCGACGAAAGCGAATTACAACCCCAATCATTCAATTCGTGGGGTGCCGGGGTATTCGAAAGCATCGGCTACGAAACGCGGATGAATCGGTGGGAGGACCAGCAAGACGAGCTAGAAGCAAGGATTCAGCTTGAGAGACGGTGACTTTGACAGAAGGAAACGCCCGAGACACAGTCGGTCCCTTGAAACCCTAATTGGCCGATTTTGAAGGGTATTAGCAGATGCCCTGCAAAGCAACTCTTCTGCCTCCAGAAATTGCAACGGACGAGACTCCGCGAGAAATTTGGGATTGGTTAATGCGAAATCGACGAACCATACGCGACGTTTGTGAGCGGTACCGAACCGAACCTGCTAAGGTCAAGCTGTGGGAAAGGAGATCTTATCAATATCGAATGACGCTCTGGGGACTCAGATAAATCACGCTATCCTTTTATCAATTCCTCTTCAGCCCTGTGTTTCAACAGACATACTCTCGCGTTCAAAATGCCATGCAAAGCAAGTCTGTTTCCATCCGAGACCGTCGAAGACGACACACCATCATCGATTTGGGACTTTCTAATGCGGAGAAAACGGGTTCTACGGGAAGCCAATGAACGGCGACCTTTACACCGAGCACATCCACGTCTAGAATTTTTAGAGATTTCTCGTCAGTCATGCTTACAGGCGCAGCCGAAAAACGAGACGCCATGTTGAACAACCTCACGAAATAACCGCTAGCCTCCATAACGGTGCATCTCTGATTCAACAACCATTTATCTCTATATGTCACGCTCTAAGCGCTTTCATAAATATATACCCGAAACTATTTTTATCTTTATATTGTTCTCAGATGTCTATCTTAGACAAACCCAAAGTCTCAGAATGGTTATAGAATATAGAGGATTCGATTTCTTTTGAAGCCTATGATTTTCGATATGGTTTATTTTTTCATTTATTTTTCTTTTTAATTGCGATATGGCGCTCATACTTGTACCCTACACCGAAACATCACTTACTTCTGTCTGAGAATGACTTGCATAGTGAGTATCGATCCATTTTTCGGGCTTTCTAATGATTACCTCAACAAACTGATGAGAACCAGCCGCCTTCAAGTAGTCTCTTTGCTTTATCATTCTTGCATCTGTAAAATAAAGTGATCCATGTGATCTCGTCATGTCTATTAATTCTAACCATGTCCTACTTTCGTTTTTGAGATGAACGAACCTTCACGATGCTCCCTGCCATCTTTCCGTCAGTTGGCCATAATACTGATACTTAGCATCTATGCTTGGTAGAACAGCTTCGACACCTTAGAATGCAATCTACAATGTTCAGAGAAGGATTGTAACGCGGTTCTTCTAGTCTTCCGTTGAACTCTTTATCACAATGACGACAAGTATCCCATTTGTTGACAGTCAAGAGCATCTTATTGACGGTCTCCTCCTTTTCAGTCTTGAGGCTCTCATATTTGAGGGAGAGGGCAGCTATATCTTCCGTTTGCTTGGCGTTCTTTTTCATCAGCGCTGAAATTTCGGACGATAGAGCATTTTGATGTTGGTCCAATTTTTGGGTATGCTTTCGGAGAAACTCCAATTCGTCAGCCGGATAACGAGCAATATTGTCGCGAAAATTTTCCATTTTGAGAAGTTCCATGCTATTCCCGAGCCATATGTTGACGATGGGGATTCGTAAAGTACGATCCGTTGGCGCCGTATTCTCGTCAATATCCTCCATCAAACACCATTGCTCCGTCGTCCATTTGCCAGGTAACTCAGATCTGAATCTCTCAGCTGCTAAATCCTTCAGTTTCTGGATCAAAAATCGATCTCCGAGCGAATACATGGTGATATGCTGCTGAAGCCGAAGAATCTCCGGAGCCGGTTTGATTGCCGCCTGGCTCGATCCTTCATTGAGCTCTTGGCTGTTTGTGGTACCAAAGTCGTAGTGCTGAACGTCTACATGCTCGTTTTCGGATGTAGACAGATTTTCGAGCGCCAGCGTGATATTTTTGATGCAAGTGGAAGATTCTTCATATTCTTCCACCTCGATGACCTTATATTGCCCCGTATACAAGAATCCCAACATGTTTTCGATATTCGAGGGTACTTCGGCCGATAAGTCGACTACAGAGCTCTCCACTTCCTAGAAAGTCACACCCCGGAGTGATTGTTAGCAAGTTTCGACTTCGGTAAGGTTATAAATGGGAATCTCAAGCATTGAACCGAGGTGGGTCGTTCTTGAAGCGGTCAGATCATGGCTGAGGGGATTCACTATTACCTTGAAACCGCCGTCACAAAGTTTCGTGAAATATTCAGACTGAGGACAGATTATTGCTCTGTGGACCTTCCATTCCCTCGCCCCACATTTTATTGTAAAGTCTGAATATTTTCCAGACCTCAGAACAGATTCCATAGCAATGGCTCCTTTAACGGTCGGCGCTCTTGCTGCATCTACTAATTGATAAGGCCTTGGTAGAATTAGGAAGCTTAAGCCTGCTGATATGTTTGATTATCGGCGGTTCTTTTGTTACTCAAGAAGCAGTTTCGTGGTCGGAAAATGGGGCAAACATGTTTGATTAAATGGGTTAGGGCGAATATGTTGTTTTGAAGTTGGCCTGGCCAGGATGTGAGGAAACAATTTATTTGTAGACTGGGATAATATGATGATACGTGCCTAGATCCTAGGTTAGGCGCACCCTCAAGGCTATTAGGACCCTCTGTGCTTTCCAAGGGACCAAACGCTTCTTCGACGACTTTCCAGAAGAGCCTGCAGAAATCTGTACATATACCTCCGCACACGTACATTCGGCCGCCTGTAGACAGCTGCCTTTAGGATTATTTGGCTATATATTGGGATATCCTGATATGTTCTAGTTGGTAATTGTGAGACTGGCCTTGCTATACACATACAAGTTCGATTCGTTTTAGGTTCTCTGTCCTTCGCGGAACCAGAACGAAGCCATATATACCTTACATGCAAATGGAAATAACCCATGATTATGTTGGCTTAGATCCCACAGTTTGAAGACTCTGTATACATAAGATAATACAAGAAGGGCAGCTAAGATTCTCTTCTCATAAACACTGTCCAAAGACTATGCAAACATCATGCAGAAATTTAGGATTAGGGTCTTCAAGATTCTCTATAACACCTCGAAAGGACTTCAGTGCTGCACGCGAACTGATGTCACTGCCTCTCATAAGAAGTACTGCCGTTTTTAATACTTCCGCGTCGATAGACCCACCAATCGCATATAATTGATTGATAAGAAGCGCAGCATTACGACCTTGATCCGATCCATCAATCGGAGATTTGTACTGATTCCGTTCTTTCAGTAAGCTTTCGACCATCTTTTTGTAGTCCTTCACCATTCCTGGAATGACAAGAAAGTCGATCGATCTGAATATGTCGCGTAGCATATCCGTCGTAGGCTCTGAAAACAAGGTTGAAAGGGTCGGTTTCCAAATTTCCACCCGATAGAGCCAGCTTAAGACCTCCTCCATGCAATCCCAGCTAACCTCTGGAAGTTTGATTTTTCTATCATGGGTTTCTTTGAATCCAATTTTGAGGGCGGTCTTGAAGAACCCCGAGGGAGGTGCTATGACACGTTCGTGAACTTCAACGATTTTTTCATCGGATCCGATCACTAGAGTGATATCCGGTTCGCTGTATAGGTAATAAGGCGAACTGTAATAATCTCTCATTTTACTGGCTTAACATCCTATACTTCTGAGCGGTACTATCCTTTGACTCGGATGTCGTGGGCATTTTTGCGGATCGATTTGATATCAAGGGGTCGGGGACGAATTACATACTTTTCGAATTTGTAGGCCATGTTGGCTGGCTCCAGTCTCGTTCTGAGTCCCTAAGAAGTTGGAATTTGGCTTCTAATAAATCGGCTTTACGTCGTCTGTCACGGAACTCAAGATACCTTATAGGTCGTCCGAAACCCGTTGTGTCCGATACTACAAGTACACTGCTATACAGCTATACTAGTGCGAGTGATTAGTAGGTCGTCGACTAAAGATCAAAGCTGAGGAAGGACGCGTGTCAAATGAGAACGAGAACCGATTACTCGAAGTCTTGTAAAAGCGGGGAATAGTTAGGCACCGTTAAGCTCGCACATGCATTGCATTGCATTGCATTTGGCATACTGACGAGGGTCTGACAAGACCAGTCTGAAGCAAATGTACCCTGTCTCGTACAAACTAGTTGTGTTGTCGACGCAATTGACGGATATACTGTGCTGTGCCGCAACTGGGATGAAGTTGAGAATCGGCCCTTGCTCTCGCTGCAGCGTAACAGAAATCGAAAGTAGCCTCTTATATATTTTTTCTCCACAACAAGCCCGAATCACCTAAAGGTATGGCTCACGAGTCAGGCTCGTACCAACTAGTGGCTTTTAATCAGCCTACTTTGTATCCGCCCGTACAGCTTGATTCTGATAATTGTAAAAGTTTCAACCTCATACCTGTACTCGAAACCCCGATCCGTACGGTAGCAAGTTGATATATTAATATTAATTGTATACTGGCTTAGATATAGGACGATGGAACTAAACATTTGTTTCCTACCACCTTTCAAGAACCTATTAGGCCTTTTAAATTTTACTTGCTGAGTGGCAAGTGACCTTACAAATGCTACCGAACTTGGGTGTTCAAATAAGTATGATTTCTACCGATCGATGTTATTGTGAATACCATTTAATTTTAAATTCAGTGCACAACTTCCATCCGTATGTAGCGAAATGATAAATATTATTGATCAACGTTTTAAAAGTGAAAGGTATGGCACCGTAGCGACTTCAAATTGTTCCAGATTACTCCTATAGGAGGTAATCAGAAAGATAAAATCCGTAATAAGCACTCTTTTGCTGTATTTATAAGCTATTTAAAGCGTTTCGTTGAAATAAAGGGAAATTTATCGAGAAATTTTGACAGCACCGCAATCTGCCTTATAATATCCAAATGATATAACGATAAGTGAAAGGTATAAACAATGTGTAAGTTACCGGTTCTCTTTGAGACCAAGTTCAATCATATGTATATAGTATTAAATCTCTTCGATAAATTTGTCTGGATTTGCGTGCACGTGGTACACCCACCTCGGGTTCGGCGACTAGGAATATTTAGTCTCTGGCTTTTGGGGGGAAACCCCCGGGTTTACAGCCAACAAGACCAGCTTATGGCACAAAATGCAGATCTCTGATCGTTTGTGTTGATATTGTTGGATTGACAGTTACAGATACCACATCAATGACGCCATTGTATCACGAAAAGGCGACGACCAATAAGGATATCCCATGAACTAGAAAGACCAAATCCGGTTGCAGTCGCGCAGATGTGCGAATAAAATTCCATAAAAGGGGGCCCGAGGCGTAGTTGGAGTTAGCGAAAGAGGGGCGCCTTGCGGGCGACGCCTATCTTTGCAAAGTGCTTAAATTCGCCTCATTCCCACATGAGACTGAAATGAAGAAATCTGTATACTCATCATTTTATTTACATGGTAAGAATTGCATTCGCTTGCGGGCCGGCTGCCTTGAATCAGATTAATTCTAAAAAAAAAGGTCCGGGAAACATTGGTGTCTGGCTAAGAGAAAGCCGTCGCGACACATTGTCGATCAACGTCGTCACTGTGTCGGCAGTTCAGGGTCCAGACGAACTTCACAGAAACTGCCTCGTGGCAAAAGGTTCTTTATCAATAGAATGCAACGATCCTAGACTAGAGTGTGGCCATCGCTTTTAACAAGCTTTGTGACGCCCGGTCTATGCTCCTCCTGGGAAATGACAATTCTGGCGCGAAGGCCGGCCGCAAAAAGTTATAAATTGGAAGATTCGGGCTAGTATTGGGTCACAGAGATCCAGAAAAATAACCTAAAAATCCGTATGACCATAAATTGAGCCTCGCTCACAGAAAAATTATTTTCATCACAAAATCCTATCTTGATCTCGGAATCCGAGAACTTTGGCACTGAGTGTCGCCAGCGTCAGGATGGGCTTCTTTAATAGACCTGGGGGAAAGGCTGTAAAACCGAAACAATTCATCTTGAATTATACTTACAGCTTACATCTGAACAAAAGATTAACCGACATGAGCGACGACCCGATCTATTTCATTGATACCGACAAAAAGTCACAAGACCTTTTTGTTAGAGTTCGGGCGGGCAGAGATAAGAAAGGTCCAGTGGTTGCGAGCATCAAAGCCAATGACACCCAAAAAGAGTTCAGGTTCCGGGTCGGCCAAGGGCCAGAACACCTTATCGAAGATAAGTCGGAAAAGAGAACTAAAAACTTCAGGTGGACCTGGACTTTGCCGGATGGGGTTGGTCCCAGCAAGAACATTGCTTGGGTTTTCACCAAGGACATTGACCTGAACCCACACGGGAAGCAAAGCACTTCAAAAAGGGCATTAAAGCTGTACGATATGGAGAGCAATAGGGCAGTCGCCATATTTGTCAATGAAAGAGTCGAGTTAACGAAGCAAGGAGTTTTCACAATCGATGGTGGAGACTGCCAGAGATACGGGCCACATTTCGAAACGGCCGTGCTCACGTCCGCCTTAGCTATCATCCAACATGTTGGGGCCACGGGAAGAAGCGGACTCAGTGAGATTGGTGTGGAAGCAGGAGTCGGGACCGTTGCCGAACAAGCAATCATGGCGGCATTTGCGGGGTAAATTTCGCAAGTTCCTGCATGAGGGTCAGGGATTGGTCCGGCCGATTAATGTGGCTGTCTTTTCTGATCATAGCAGCTGGTCCTTTCCAGTATATAAGTTTTGCGGCTTAAAACTTGTCACCTATAGAAATATCTTGATATGTATGAGCCGCCGACTTGATGGAACGCTTCTACGTCAATGACCATTTGTTCAAATCCTCAAACTACGAATGTGGTTCCGGGGGTTTCATACTTTGCAATGAAGGAGTAGACCCTTGCCAAACTATCCTTGACCCATCGGCCTTAACTCCACTTCGTATGGAATGCGGAGTTCCATTTTGAAGATAGTCTGGGAGCATGCATAAAGTGTGATAAAATGACCCAGTTAGAGTGATTCCGTCATGCCAGCCATCCCACAGACGCAAACCCCTACCCGTATCATTTATCTTATCCACCCACATACCTTCACATTCCGAGTATGGCTCACCCTCAGACCAAAGGATCTTGCAGACCGTTATCAGTAACCTGCCAGACCCGCGATGGTGTCAGAATCTCCAGCGGCGCTGCGACGCACCCAAGATGTGTTGTTGATGTCGCCATTTAAGCTTGGCCTCAAAGAAGTTTAGACCGCTCTAGGGTGGAGCTGGCCTGACAGTGCATCTACCTGAAAACAACCTCCTCGGGCACCCTTTCACCGGAACTACTCCAAACGACACCCGACGACGACGACGACGACGAAGACGTCTAAAACGGGATTCATCGAAAGACTGTCTCTATTCTCATCGAAACTCCCGGTCGCCAGGATGCCCTGCAAGGCTCACGTCTATCCGCACGGCAGGTTTGAGCTTTGGTTAAACCACCCAACCGACCAAATCTACTTCCGTCTCTGGGAACGGTTTATCCAGGACCAACATACGAAGAAAGGCAGAAAGAGGAAATGGGTATCCTCGTACTTTGGGTACAAGGTCCGCTTGACCGAGACTGCGAACGATCAAGGGAGACAGCAGACAGCCGTGCGTGTCGTACCCGATTCTCACGGGTCGGCAAGCTCGGGCGTCCCTGAAAACCAAACGAGCCAGTGATGGACCTCCAACCTGGAGATCTCCTCTGTCTAAACCGAGATCGGACTATATCATATGCCTCTGAACAACACCAATACCCTCAAGCACCTTCCAAACCTTTTCCTACATTAATCTATGTTGATATAATATGCCACCTCCAATTCTAGTTTATGCCCGGAAGCGTCACTTGGGGATTACAAATACAGGAAAACTCGAAGCTGTCAACGCTTCCTCGGTGGGCTGATAAACGAGCACTTTCCTTGTTGGAACTTGTACCCCCACGGCAATAAACCTGGACCACGTGGACGAAATTTCAGATTCTTATCCTCAATTTGGCCGCGGAGAAAAATGTGATAGCCACATCAGACTCTCGAATAATTTGCACGCCGTTTGGTATATTCTGACGATCCCTAAGAAGTGGTTGATGATCGCCGCTACGGGAAATACCTGCTTCCGAAAGAATGCCAGCCCTGGAGAACAACTGCAAGTTTCGTAAGCGGGCGTTTGAGGGTCACTATCTCACGAATCTCTCTTGCTTAGAATGCGAAATTTCACGGCCCAGACTTGAGTTACACATTCCGCCGAAAACTACAGGAGTTACTGTATATAATTTGTTTTGCATAATGTTTTAAGGAAACATCATGATGGTTTTCATAGTTTGGGAGGTCAGCGCCTGAACTGTCTTTCAAAATACACCGGCATGTATATAAAGCGTGAAATTAATCAATAAAAGTATCGTCGTCGCCGAATTACCAGCAGCATCAACCATCATTTCGGGGAAATCTCTTTCCATCCCATCTCGCTCGACGAATACGGCAATTATGGTATCACAAACGTTGCACCCTGTGTTTCCTCAGAGAGCTCGACGATTGGGACGCAACCCTAGGGCGAATCGAAAAGTTCACTAAATCGAAGCACCTCCTGAACTGTCAGAAGGGCTCTGGCCAGGTAGCACGAGAGGTCAGAAATCCCGTCTATAGACACTTCAAAGGTGTTCTCAACACAGATGCCGAACGATCCGAATCTAAGCGTAACTACTCGATCTGGATTGTTGGAGCTGAGCTCGGAGGGCGTACATCCAGGCTCAAATTCCCGATGTCAGCCCATCGCCTCGCCCAACTCGTTCCTTCAACAAATCCGGAATATTATCAAATAACACGCCCCAAACCATGCCATGCAAAAGTCAGCTCATATGGATTGACTGGGAAGACCTCGATACCTTCGGTGTTCCGCTGATACTGCCTAGCTACTTGGAGTCTCAACGAAAGAAGAGAGCACGGCGTCGACAGGCGAGGCTACGTGCGCTAAGGTTTTTAAAAACTTCGAGGCAGCCCTCGATCTTGCACAGAATCCGAGAAACAAACAAATCTTTTGTTTGAGTCGGATGGCTTCCTAATTATTGATTGAGTTCTTTCATGAATTTGAGGTGCGCAATAAAATAAACAGCTGCTCAAATAAGTACAGAAACGTGGAGATCGTCTGACATGCCCCCTTCAAGTAGCCACCAAAAGCAAAAACAGAAACAGAGGCTCCGAAAATTTTACAATTTGGATGCTTCTTCCGACTTCTTTGAGCGAGCACCTGGAAAGTTTGATTGGTCTAAAGTTCGGAAATTTTTAGAGATTAGTTCGCGCTCGCTTGCATAAAGAGCCAGGTTTAAGTGGCCCAAAGCAACAAACCTCGGCCACTACGAGTCATTACAGATTATGGGAAAAAGTTCTTGCGGCACCATATATATGCTAACCTTGTCCGCTGTCTCTTTGAGGCGGAATTAAAATCGAAAATATTATTTCGGATATCTGATCAGAAATTTATTCGTTCCCTGGGTTTCTTTTCACGGCTTAACTGCTAGCCTCTTCGTTTTCCCTAGTAGAATACTAGACCGTTGTGGTCTCTACATATACGTCATAGAAGATCAGACGGAATCTAGAGTTGGGAGGCGTAGCTGCCTACCGATGGTAGCGTTGGTAGTATATTTGTTCTCTACCTTCTACTTCAGAGATATTGTTATCGTACGCGTGCGTTGGGCGTGAAACCGCGGGGACACCTTCGATCTTTAGAATAGTTGTCTTTTTCTCTAGGCTATGATGAGAACATCTCAATGTTATAATCTTTCCACGTAACTTCTTGTGAAGTTTCTCAAGAATTTGAATGTTTTTGTATTAAAAATGCAGCTTCCTTGAAAGCAATTGATCGCTTCGGCGATATTTACGTTAGATAATCGGACAAGCCCCTCAAATCTCGTTGGGTACAAAGATCAAAAAGAGGTGCAAAAGATGGAAGAAGAAAATCAAGAATTAGCTACTTCGTCGGGTTATATCACGCCACGACAAAAAAAACCCTGACACCATCGTTCTGTGGGGTCATAAACGACATTGTCTCGTTGGGGAGAATCGCAAATCTGAGTAATGGTACCTGCCATTCTAGTCTGTTCTCCACGTATTATTTCGTCCTAGTAAACAGATAAGACACAACATGTGGGGAGAGACCTGGCTCGACGCTGGGATCCCCGGATATATCATCAGAACCTCGAACCTAAGGTGCGTAATGATCTGTTTATAAGTAGCCACGACGTGCTCCCTCTTCACAGAGCTCACCCCGGAAAATCATCTAGCGATGCGATGCTATTAGTATCTTAGAGGTAATAGCGTGGTGGGGGGCTTCCCATGTACATGTAGCCTTTGCGGACCAGGTTTTTACGAGAAGCTAAAACAGTGCATGCGAGTAAAACTTATGCCAGCCTCCTCACCCACGGGTTGTTCCGACTTCCGCTAGAGGATACGCCGATGCTGATTGTTTACAGGTATACGAGCCTCAAGCTGTTCAGCAGTCTTGGCAGATTCTCATTCAAGCATAGATGTGTTCAATATCGGATCTCTTCGGTGATTACAAGAGATGGTTATGGTTTAGAAATTTCCCGTGTCATGTACGCCTAGGCCGATAAGATAATACGCCATCTTCGGACGATCTTATTCTTCCAAGATATGTGGAATCTTGGACATACATAGTATACTGCAGATCGATTGGCACGATCCGGTTTTATGAGAAGTGCGACACGGCTCGGACGCAATTGATCATGTATATGCCTGCACATCCACACATGTTAAGTGTGCAGTTCCACGATACATTGTGTCATCGACTGCAATCTTGGTGCTGTGTCCCTGACACCATACTCAAATAGATATTATTGGAATCGGAGCCTTAGCTTAGGATCTTGGATATGAGAGCGAATCTGAGAACTTGAATGATTATTACATACTCCGAACTTCAAACTATCCTAACCCCGCTACGAAACGACAGCCTCGAGGCCGGATCCCGGTTCCTGCCTACTAACCGAATGGATCGGCCTTCCCTATTCAGCAAAATTCCCCGATTCGGACTAATACCAGAGACGACATATTCCAACACAACGCCAGTCGCAGCGTGGCACTCTCCTACCTTGTTTCGTCCAATTTCACCCTTTTATGCGTGCGTGACCGGGAACTTACGCACCGCCTTAATAGAGTATAGCCCAATGAAATTCTTAAACAACTTCAGACCCGCTAATACTGTTCAAATATTGTCAACTTTTATTATACTCTACTCTGCCTTTCCCTTTCTATTACCCGGGCTTCCCTTTGTCCTTTGTTCAGGGTTGTCTTCCACATATTCGTATGGTTTTTGTTTTGCTATTTTTTGAGGAACAATGAGAAATCATTTGTCAATCTAATCTTTATTTCTTTTCCTTTGATCGGGATACATAAGATCCGGCCGGTTCCCCAGATTCTTCTTTTGTTTTCTAGCAGGAATTCCCCACCATCTACTCCTCCCCCTCTGATGTAGGGTTCAGTCTCTTGGTATCTCTTTCGTTCTTTTACTCCACTTCTTCCGTCCTGCATTTGATATATCCGTTTTAGAAACACGATGCGTACCTCAATATTTGGTTGCGGCGTGCATCAATCGTCGTCCTCGCTCCTGGTGACACTGACAACATTTATTTTCTTCACGGCTTTCGTCAAAGCGGTGCCAGCACCAAGGGATAGAGCCACAACGGGAAAACAACCGACGAAAAGAAATCTGGAAACCCGAGACCTCATCGATAGTATCAAAAATATCTTCGGGTTCAATACAAATACCGGGTATGAGCCTTTCCAGGTTATGAGCCCAGCCGAGGAGGTGACCGTTCGCAGGGGAGGAGAGTTTGGGAAGGAAGAAGCGGCATGGGTTAACGGACGAATGAGAGTGGCTAATGCAGCTCTGACCGAGTACTTGGCCAGAGTTGGAATGAAGGGCTTTGATTATAAGAAGTTTATGAAGAGTTATACACCGACTGTGGGATTGGCCTTCTCGGGCGGTGGATACAGAGCAATGCTGAACGGTGCTGGCGTCATCTCTGCATTAGATTCGAGGAATCCAAAGGCAATGGGCCCCGGTGGACTGGGTGGGATCCTGCAAGGAACGACCTATCTGTCTGGACTGAGTGGGGGAGGTTGGTTGGTTGGGACAATGGCGGTCAATGAGTTCCCATCTATCAAGCAGATACAAAACTCAGAGAATCTATGGAAGCTTGAGGACTCTATCTTCAGTCCATTGGGAAAGTCGGTGAAATACTATCCTAGTATTCTTGCGCAGGCTAAAGAGAAGCTCGATGCGGGGTTTGATATTACCCTGACAGACATTTGGTAAATGATGTCCCCGCTGAGTAGTTGAGGGTCGAAGACCAGGTGACTAATCACATTGTGGGTAGGAGTTTGATGCTTGCACGAGTGTTCATTGACCAGCCATATGGAGGACCGAAGACAACTCTTTCGAGTATCGCCAATTGTAAAAAATTTCGAAATTTTCAAATGCCCTTTCCGATGTTCCTCGCAAACGGCCGCGCCGATGGTGACACATACATCCATCTTAACGCGACAGTTTTCGAAATAAATCCAATTGAATTTGGCTCTCACGACCCATCCGTTTTTGCGTTCTCACAGACTAAGTTGCTCGGATCCGACTATCACGGTGGCAAACCAGAAGTTGGTGGGAAATTTATAAACGGATTCGACAACGCTGCTTTCGTGATGGGAACTTCATCGTCTCTATTCAATCAGGTCTTGATAGACATCAAGCGAAACGACGCCAATATTTTCGGAGGCGGCTTCATTAAGGATCTCGTCATCAGAGCGTTGGAGTTCCTCTCTAAGATCGAATTCGACATTGCCGACTGGGCACCTAATCCTTTCTTCGGTTTCAACCCCAGTGTCAACCCCTCCGCCATGACTAAGAACCTGACTTTAGTTGACGGTGGTCTGGATCTCGAAAACATTCCATTCAACCCGCTCCTTGTCCCCCATCGAGGCGTTGATGTCATATTCGCCAATGACAACAGTGCAGATGTTGTTCGATTCGATAACGGTCTTCCGTCCAACTGGCCGAACGGAACTTCCATGGTCGCTACATATCAACGCTTCCAACGGGGTCTGATGTCTTCGGGAACTTCCTTCCCCGAGGTCCCTGATATCCATACTTTCATCAACAAAGGCCTTAACAGCCGTCCGACATGGTTCGGCTGCGACGCCAAAAAGTTTTCTGGCAATCCTAGCCCGTTAGTCGTCTACATCCCCAACGCTCCATATACTGCATTCTCAAATACATCGACCTTTAGAATGGCCTATGAAGATTTTGAGAGAGACATGCTCATTGATAACGGTTACCTGATCGCAACGCAAGGGGATGGAGAACTAGATCCTGAATGGCCAGCCTGTGTTGGTTGTGCCATTATTCACAGAGAGATGGAGAGAAGGGGTGGTATTACTGAGCAATGCAAGAAGTGTATGCAGAGGTATTGCTGGGACGGTACGAGGAATAGTACTAGGCCAGCGGAGTATGAGCCTGAGTTGAAACTGAAGCAGGGTAGACCGTCTCGTCTTAACCGACCAGTCGATGGGTTGGATCCGAAGGTCAAGGTCACATTTTCGGCGGCGCACGGAATCAAGAGACCTGCTTCGCCTTACATCGAAGATCTTACAGACTACTCCCAGTTCCGGGACTATGCCTGATATTCCTGAAGGCGCTTTTGATTTTGCCCTAAACTTTTATATCTTTTATCTTTTTGTGCGAGGATCTTTTTTGTTTGATACCCCATTTGGCCTGCACATTTTCTGCCATGATTTCGGCGAATTCTCTTCCATTTATATCGAAAGTCGACAGCTTTTGTATTAATGATTAATGATGTGTATATATGAGCGAACGAAGCCCAATTCGAGTGTAACAATTTCATTATATTGAAATTGCTAATGTGAAAGCCGTCGTCGCAACAAACGATATCCAAGTTCGTTTGCTGACCATTTTTGAATTCCGTGAGCTGGCGCCTGAGCCTGTTGTGACTGCGGCTGCATAAGTCCAATAGAGACTTTGCTCTGTCTGTGTACCCAGAACATCTGGTGCTGTTGTCGTCGGAACGTTTGCCGCTGCATTTGCCTTTGACCATGATGATATGAAGGGATAGAACCCCGTTGTGATAGGATTCGCATTACAGTAGGTGCTCGATGCTGCAGACATGTAGCTTTGAGGGAAATAGTGGAACCCTAGAACCAATCAATTTTATAAATTTAGCCTCTCGTGCATCTCATTATTAAAAGTCATGCATTTTAGTTCAGCTACCTTCAATCCCTCCATGTAGCCGGAAACACTCATTGCACCCAAATATGGAATCAAAATACGGGTATATCACGCAGAAACATTGTTGCTGCACTTCAAACTCGCTTTCATAAGGCTGAAGGCCGGAAAACGTTCCATTGGTGTTTTGGAAGTAACAATTAGCGTTTATAGCCGCGGCGCGTCTGCAGGGCGCTGCTGTGAGCTGATATTCTGGCCGCGGTTCCCGCGGTTCATTGTCTTTAGCGATTGGTACATCAGGTGTAACGGTGATTTCCCGTTTGTCGAGGTAAGATAGGGGATTGGAGGGGAGGTAACAACGGTTGTAGAGGTCTGTGTCGAGGCGCGTGATGCCGGAATCTTGGGATGCGACTAGATAGAATTTGGAGAGGTAGCGAGGATTGGGGAAGACTGGATAATCCGGGGAGCCAGCGTACCCGGCATCTTCCTCAGGACTTGATGAAGTCGGCATCTCGATAGTTACCGATTCGCGATCTGGATACCTAGTGGATATATTTGTATTTGGCTATCTTATTCAGGGGCACAGCTGCGTTGGGAAAAAGCATGCGACAGCAGGCCAACACAGGGCCAACATAGTCACGGCAGCAATGAATGGATTCGAGGCCCCAAGCGATACTTCGTGACGAGCCAGGCCTATATCTCGATCCCATAGAACATAAATATAGGTATGCAGTTTGGTCAGAGACCACGAAGTTTTCACATAATTACGTCTGAGATTCCAACCAACTAGAACAGTTGAAGATAATTTATAACCCAACCATCCCACAAGTTAACTGAGCTGAGTATACTTGAGAAACAATCGATCCTAGTCGCCCCTAAAGATATCTTTACCTAGGTCGTTTGCACTTTCTTCAGAAGTTTCTTGTTCCGTAGTTTGCTCCCGCTGGGAATTTTCGAGACCTGTCTTCTCCTCTGTCGCAGCTTGTTGCGCATTAGTCCACTTTTCTACTTCCGCTTTCTCTTTAATAATTTGCTCCTTCGCATTTTCAAGCGCTTGTTGTTGATCGGGGCTGCTTTTTTGAGCTTGAATATTCGAAAACTGCGTCTCCAGTGTCTGTAAATTCGATTTTGCGGTGTCAACTTGAGTTGTATTAGACTCGACAGTTTTTATCACTGTGGCTAAACTTGTATTTATTGCTTCCGATGTCAATTTAAGTAATGCTGATTTGAACTGTTGGTTCAGAAAATTAGAACCTGCGCCCACGCCCGCCTTGTCCGCGGTGAGTTGCGGCATGATTTTCGTGTCGACGAAAGCCTTCGGCTGCCCCCCGATGGAGCCGGCATCGACCAAACCGGCATCGAGAAAGCGTTGAAATTCTTTAATCAATGCGGGCAGCACCGGGCTTTCAACCGCTGTCAACAGGGTGGTGTTAACTTCTTTTGTTACGGCGTCTTTTATCTTCTTCAAGTTTGCATTTTCGGCTCCGCTGACCACTGCTGTCCCCAGATCTCTCAGGGCGTTGTTATCGAGGCCGAGATTGGATAACTGGTCTTTCACCGTAGAACTGATGGAGTTTTTGACGGTCACGCCAAGTCTCTCGTTGACGAGACCATTGGCACTCCGCTGGGTGAATCTTGTCATTGCCTCCGTGATAGCTTCAACTCCCTTCTTTCTCCGGTCATCCAACACTTCAGTGACTTTTGCCGCCACTCTACCTAAGAACTTCGCTTCACTGCCTAGACGAATTTGATAAAACGCCAGGAGACTACCGAGAATGCCCAATGCGCCACTAAAGTAATCGAAAATTGTCTGGACATTCGACCCATCGCTAGCAGATGGAGCCTTTGGTACGGCTTCCGTGCCGCTGAAAGGCGTAATATTCCCCGAAGAGTCTGTACAGTTTCCCATAAATGAAGCATGAAAGACGTAGGTCGTGGGGTCAGGTGCTGCTGAAAAGGTGATTTTATAGGTATTCCCGCCAACGTCTTTACAAGTAATTTTATCGGGGCTAAAGGCTGTGAACACTGCTGTCGGAGAACTACTACCACCGTATGGATACGAAACACTCTTTCCATCTGGAAAGATGACAAGTTCGTCGGAGCTACTGTCGACGTTATATACTTTTTCCCACAAAGCAGATATTTGGACACTATTCTGAGTTGTGCCGTCGAGGATAACTTCGGCACTTTGATCTGATCCGCTCGTCGTTTCTGATAGCGCCAGAATATCAGGTTCTGCTAGCGCCGGGTTTGGGACTGCTGATGTCGTGGGGGTGCCCGGGGTTGAGTTTAGAGAAAGAGATCCGTTGGCCTCTGCCCAAGCTGAAAATCGAGCCCAATCCCAGCCGATCAGACTCCCAATTTTATCACCCGTGAGGCTCCCATACCGTGGATTGTTCTTAACAATGCTTACAAGGTTCTGAGCTTGTGTATCGGCATCGCCACCCTGGAACGCATTAAGGAGCTTGAAAAACAGGGAACTTGGGGTGCATCGGTCAAATCTCGAAGAAAACTCTGTAAAAGTTGATCAATATCCTGCTGCGTGGGTGTCTGGGCTGCTTGTGAAGGGCTACCAATGTTAGCCCTAGGTACGAGTGCCTGCTCTTGCGAAGGTGTCGAAATTTCCATCAACGCCGCCATCGGAACACTGGCACTATTCGATGGCAATAATTGCGCCAAGGCCCCAGTTAAAATGATATCTCGAGGAACTGCCAATCCTTGAGTCAACGTCGTGGCCGAAGGATCATCAGCTAGGAAAACGCAGTCGCCTGGAAATAAAAAATTCGTCACGAGAAAGTAGTTCAGCGGTTCGGTGTTCATGTTGAATGTGCTCGGTAGCGCCGGCTGCCAGTCCCCAAACAATGACGAGTCACCTGTGTGCTTGTCATGTACAGTAAAGTTTGAATCTATGGTCCAGATCGTATTCAATTGGTTCTGGCTGCTTGTCCCAGGGATGACGTCCAGCTAGCACGCGCAGCGAATAATATATGCACCGTTTCACTATGATGTGAGGGGGGTTGCCACATTTGAGTAGTAGTCCACGAAAACGACTGTTTCGGGGAAGCCCACACGAGAAAGCCTTCCTGGGAGTTATCAGTGGATTGTTGAACTTAGCTTGCATGTTTCAAAGTCGGGAGTTTGGTCCCATGTAATATCAGAGGTGACCGGATTTGCAGCTCCGCTGCAGTCGCAGAAACATCGATATTAAGCCCTGGAGAGTCTCTCCATAATGTAGATTGCCTCGACGGCACGTACAGTACATTTTGGGTGGTACCTTGGCTGAGAATTGGTGGACAATTTAATGACACGGTGATACCCTCTATTTGAACAAGATGGCGGTTAGTTACAACATGTGTCTTATCAATTTTGGTCTAGAATGGGTACAAGAATACGCTTAAGATGCTTACCTTGAGTTATAGCATCCTCAGCGGTGATATCAGTAAACCCTAAATTAGTAAGGCCGGGCTGTTTTGACTGTTAGGATCAACTCTTCAACGTTACATAGAAGGGCTATTTAAAGTTTCCTTACCTTAATGAAAGATTCCATGATAATGTTGTGGCTAAAAATAATACTTCCATACCGGCCAGTAGGTATAGGGCTTCTAACATCACCAGCCGGCTGGAAATTCAATCATGTCTAGCTAGATTGTCTTAAGCCATTATTAGCACCACCAGAGACACCGATCCACATCAGCAGAGCACCGTCGTGGCTCGTACTGTTCTCGGATCCTGAGCTCTGTGTATTACTACTAGTACCTGAAACGGTGGTGAAGCAGAACGCTGTAGGTTGGAGAGCTAGTCCTGCATTTTCCGCCGGTCCTGCAGTAAAACTATTTGCTGGAAAGTCTAATATTAGGCTATCTCAAGTCCGTGTATGGCTTCTGAATGTTCAGGGGAAGCAGCCGGATGCACAAGGGCGGAACCCAATCACTGTTCATATCACACAACTTGGGCGGAGTCATTTTGGGACTCCCAAAACGTGAAATATGACTTTACACATGAATCGGTCACCATGGATTTTGAGTATGATTTCACCAATGTGAAGACGCTGGCGGACTGTACCCCAGACTTAGTGATGACGGAAGAGGACATCCCGAATAACTATGTTGGCGGTCAACAGCCGGCCGCTAGTTCGGTAGCGGCGATAGGGCCATTTGCGACTTGGAGAATCCAGGTGGTGACTGATGTCAACCCTGGGGTGAAGCTGAGCCCTCAAGATTCGCCAGATCTAGCAATGTACATTGAGTTCTGGGGAGCAAGCTCAACTGTCCAATCATAACCTCTTGTACCCAAGTTTAGGCTCGCGCTCATGGAGCAATCTGCAAATTTATATAGTAATTTGTCTGACGGGAGTCGTAAGACTGTACCTTAGCCTTGCGTTAGTCCTTAATCCGATAATTTCGATTGTTCTAAGGAGTTCTAGGTATTCGAACACGACGAAATATTCCTCGCTTTTGATATATTTATGAGCATATCATGAAAGGGATGATGAGAACAGAAATATAGAATCCTTCTTTTCTCAATTTTCAGCTTAAAATTTATGAAGATATTCACTTATCAGCATGTATAAGAACATAAGATAAATTGCCTGATTATGAGACTGAACCCAAGCATATATTTAAACTCTATATAGAACTTGAGGGGCTGGAATATCCTAAAAGCCGCATCGAACTCAATGGAATCTCCAGGGAACTCATATTTGCATGGACGTTTGAATAAAATCGCATACGAGACCCGACCTTCGAGATTAGTTTAGTTTAAACATTCATATATCTATGGATTACTTACCATATCTCAGTCTTTGAGAATTTTGTATCATTGTCATGATAATCGCTTTAAAGCCCTTAAATTATAGTTCAGACAGATTATATGGGGCGTTTTGATTATTTATAGATATTTCTATTCTATACATTGGCTAATGGAAACATGTCTCTGCGCAAGTGGCGTTGGCGATCGGCACATGAGCTTAATGGCAGTTGAATAGGTGGTGAATACAGTGTTGTCTTCAAGTGCTACAGTGCACGTGGAAATAGTATTGCGGGCAGGCATTATGTTATATTGCATTCAATATTTCTATCCGATGTCAAGGAATATTGTTATATATATCACCACGTAACACTACATACAATATATGCCTGCGCAGGCTAAAACAGGTGGATGGTGTTAGATCGACATCCCCGGATAGTTGGACATAGTTGAACTATAACGGTGCCTGCATTTCCGTTGTTGTGTTCTGTAGTGGAGGCTTTGCCTAGAGCCGCCTGGCATTCCTCCAAGCCTCACGCCTCTAGTCTTCCAGCATACTCTACCATATACTTCTACGGCGTCCTGAAGAAGAAATTTATAGAGGTTGCTACATCGTATTAGTCATTCAAATCATTTAACCAGATCTAGAAAATAAATAACGACTAGCTGGTACGGGGGGGGATTAATAGGTACCGACACCGACCAAAAAGCATCCCCGCAAGCAACTAACAACGCCCCAAAAGGCAGGTATTCGTGCAATTCACGCATTCTGCTACTAATACAACTACCCGTGTATGCTAGAGGATATAGCCAGCTATTACCATACCACTAGATGTATTATTAAGCGTGCGATTGAGTACCTTAATGAGCGAGCGAAACCTCTGATAGAAACTAGAGGCCAACCGCGCCGTTTCACTGAGGATATGATGGACGATATAGAAGAATGGATTGAGTACCCCAATGAAGCCTCTGCTAGTGCCTCATGGCTGGTAATTCTGGCGTCCCAGCCGGTTTCGTTAATCCATTCTTCTATATCAGTCCATCATATCCTCAGTGAAACGGCGCGGTTGGCCTCTGGTTTCTATCAGGGGTTTCGCTTGCTTATTGGGGTGCTCAATCGCACGTTTAATGGTGTGTCTGGTGGTATGGTAATAGCTGGCTATGTCCTCTAGCGTATACGGGTAGTTGTATTGGTGGCAGAATGCGTGAATTGCACGAATACCTGCCTTTTGGGGCGTTGTTAGTTGCTTGCGAGGATGCTTTTTGGTCGGTGTCGTCGGTGCCCGTTGCGGTACTTATTAATGTCTAGCTAGGTAAACCGATTACGTAATTAATCTTCAAGCAAGGATTCGCATGCGAATTCGAGGCCAACGAGGTGTTGTGGCCAAACTCCCCGTTTCTTCCGCCGTGTTCGGCGGAAGTAAGATGTTTAGGGACGAATGCGATTCAAATCAATTTGGACCTGGCTAATCCAACGAAGGGTACTCTTTTATTAAATGAATAGGGGCTACATCGACTATATCATCAATCGATCGCCCGAGTCACGGGTCTCTCGAGTTCGAAATATCTAAAATACTAATGTCAGCCGCCGACCAGATATCAACATGGAGAACAGGAGACGGAGAGTCCGCAGAGGTACAAGGAGCTGCTGGGAATGCAAACGGAAAAAAATAAAATGCACATTTTCCACATCCACGGATTCCATTTGTGACGGCTGCAAACGCCGAGGTTCGCAGTGCATTAGTCAGGAATTCCCCGAAGGTCCTGGTAGTAACCGAAGACAGTTGGGAGACAGACTTCATTTGGTTGAAGAGTTAGTCGGCCAACTAATCAAAGACACCAATCATCCCGACCTGCGGGGAGCATTGCCCACGGCTGTATCCGTGACGATACCAACTCCATCATCAGAAGGTATTGCGGAGACTCAAAGTTTGGATACGGGAAGTAATGTTTCTCGCCTACAGAGTTTCGCCACGGCGTCCGAACATTTAGAAGGTGTTCACCATGGTTTATCCAATCTGAGCTGCACCTGGTCTACTTTGGTAAGAGATACCGTCGACGCACGCCGGGATTCAAGAGCAGGAGACAGGTACAGCAAGATCTCAAGAGCCCTTCTAGAAGCTTGGCCCAATAAAGACCACCGGGATCTTATATTGAGTGGGGGAGTTGGATGCTCGAGTTTTTTTAGCGGAGTAACATGCATACCCTACTCCAGCCTTGTATCGTATAAGAGACCTACACCAGAGGATATATTACGAGAACCATCACCAGAGTCTCATCCGGTTATGATTGCTCGGAAATTGATCATGGTCGGCGCGTACCTACAGGGAATCCCTCCCACAAAGGTTCAAGAACTCCTTACAAATCTGAGCATCCCCTATCATGATATCATGCACCGGGCTGTTGAAACAGCAGTTCGACTCGTTACCAGTAACGACGACCTTGTAGGCTCAGTGGAGTTTATTGAGTGTATCCTGATCGAGAGTATGTTCCAGAACAGCGCCGGCAATTTACGCCGGGCATATCTCTCGATGCGTCGTGCGTTAGTTCTTGCGCAGATGATAGGTCTCGATAAAGCCAAGTCTAGCAGCTCACCTCTGCTAAAATTTATCGATCCCGAGACGAAACTACGCATTGATCCACAGCAAATGTGGTTTCGTCTCCTCCAATCGGACCGGTATCTCTCGCTGATGTTGGGATTACCCCAAGGGACGGAGGACAAAAGATTCGCGTCGGTAAAGGCTCTAGAAGGAAGAACGGCCTTAGAACGTATGGAGAGAATGAATTGTTCTGCCGCGGGGCGAATCTTACAGCGAAATTCTGCTGATATGCAGAACTTGGATATGACGCAAGAGATTGATCAATTGCTCCAGAGCGCAGCGGCATTGATGCCGCCCAAGTGGTGGTTGGCGCCGGATATCCATTTAAGGACCATCGATGACGCAGATACCATTCAGGACACAATCCGTCTCATCAACCAATTCACCCATTTTCACCTCTTAGGACGCCTACATCTACCGTATCTGCTTCATACGTCGACCGACCCCAAATACGATTATAGCAAGATTACAGCTATTATAGCTAGCCGCGAGCTTCTTTCACGCTTCATACCATTTCGAGGCTCTCAAACCGTCGGATCATTTTGCCGTGGTCTCGACTTTCTCGCATTCACAGCGAGCACTGCCCTTTGTTTGGCTCATATTAATGCTCACCACCAGAAGCCGGCTGGCGCTCTGCTCAGTTTCCTCTCGCATCAGCGGCTCGCTGACCGCGGCATGCTAGAACAAATTCTTGAGAACATGACGGATTCAGCTCGCACTCGGAATGATATGACTTCCACGAAAATTGCTAGTATTATTCGACACCTACTCACGATTGAGGCCGACGCGGCAATAGGAGGTAGTTACACGACTAATTCTTCTTATAATGCTGACGAGGAGGAACTAGCTTACAACGGCAAAATAAGTGACGGTGGTGCCGTACTCAAGATCTACATTCCATACGTTGGTACCGTCAAAATCGAAAGGCACGGGATCTCTAAATCTCCACTGCCAGGGTTGGGCACTCCTCGGCCGACACCAAATTTTGAGTCACTCGGCTCCGAGATATCATCTAACGTACACGGGCGTCCACAAAGAATTGTTGAAAACCCTTCAATGGATTTCCTGCAACTGGTGTTTGGCCCTGATGCTTTTACACCACCCGACTCGCAGTATTCTGGGCCCGGCGTAGAGTTTAGTAATGAATGGGACTTACAGGGAGTGGACCTAGCGTTTTTCGATAGTGTTTTCCGATATTGTAGCGATGGATAAGCTGTATCTAGTATTTGGAATGGGGCGCCAATGCTAGTGAACGTCTCCCATCTTGTAATACTAGGAATCTAAAAGTATTTACAAATATGACTATACCCTAGCTAAGTTTCAGAGGAGGATATATTCCTGCCATTTAGTTATATTACTCAATCTCCACTACAATTGCCTCGAAAGTCAAGATTTAAAAACAAGCTCTCCTATGAATAACTAATAAGCTGTTCATTCGGTCAGATAGAGCGTGCTAATATCACTTCTTTCTTGACCACGAACATGTAATCTCTGATATAATATCCCATCCTGCGAGTAGGATCGCGAATAGCCCACTCATTAAAACAAATATTTGGCCGCTGCTCTGGAAGACGGGTAGCGTTTTAACATGGTTGGTTGCTATGATCAGCTCAACCGATATAACCGTGACGATTGGCCCGCCGAAATGGACCAAGAAATAATGGAGACGATTGCAAAGCCGCTTCAATGTCTATTTGAAGTCGTGTGCAACGTCGGTAGTCTTTTTTAGGGTAGGTCGGAAGATTAATTGGGAGAGGCGAAGTCTCGTTGATAGGTCTCCTTCCGGTCCAGGCACTCTAAGCGCCTTTATTTTTGCGGACGGCAGGCTGCAGTAAGCGCGTAGGACTGAACGTAGGTGAATATCGAACAAGGCAATAAAGCTTACGGAGAAAATGATCGCCGCGAACGCTGCAAAGTTTTTCCAATAGCGCGATCGTAGCCAGAAGATTCCCAAAAGAGCGTTATTCTCCTGTTCCGGGCAGGAGAGAACAGGGATTGAATTTATTCCAGAGATCCAGAACCAAGCGCTGAGTACCGAATTGGCAGCAGATATTGCGTTTTGTAAAACGATTGGGAAGTCGGGCCTGAGAAATAGCCCTACTTCTTCTTCTTTTTCTTCGCGATGTCGGGGTAGTAAAGTCCCAGGGCCGCCCCCATGCTCGAATCGAAGGCGGTCAGCAGCGGGGATTATTACATCGTCTTGCGGCACTACTTGGTCTAGATTGTAGGCCTCCGATAGAAACAAAACCACAACCAAATAATAAACGACTGGGCAGTCGATAGGCAAAGCCGTGTGGTTGACGAAGCCTGCTACCAAACCGACGAGGAGTGAAGCGGTGTTGACGTTTATGATAGTTCGCACCGTGCTCCTACGAGACCAGCTACGGCGGTGACGAAGGATAAAAAAGGAGATCCATTGAAGGTAGAGTCCGATGCGGATTCCAAGGCCGTAGAGGTCACCATTCCCTTGAATGTAACATGGCTCAAGAGTTACATCTTTGAGATTAGCAATCGGGATTGGAAGAGCACTTGCTTGGCCTGTGCAAAGCGCGAAAAGAAATATAGAGAAAAACATGAGGGATTGGTGAAATGCCATGTTTTGTCGAGGTTCGAGTTTTTGTGGTTGCTTCTTGATGATAGTAGGTGATCGAAGGTGAAAAAATTGACAAAGTGGTAGGTTGGTATACATTGGATAGAAACGTTGCTTTGAGCAGTGTGATGAAGGCAAAATGGAATTGATAACAATAATGGAAATAACAGCTGAGAATGCAAAATTATAAATTTCTGGCTGGAACGCCGAGGTGAAAGCAACGCATAAGCTAATCGTTACAACCCTACGCATTCTCGAAATAAAATGACTTATGAAGCACTACAGAGTGCCCGCTACAAGTGTGACAGGCTTAATTATGGGAAAAGGAAAGAAATCAATTAAGATTCACTATCTTCTACTGACAGAGTAATTACCTGCTGCGTGGTAGAGCCCAATCTTGTGGCGCAACTAAGACGCCTGGATTCGAGGCCAAGTCTCAAGATCCTTCTTGTGTTGTATCCTCGTCCTCAGGGATCATGGCAGAATAGAGTGTGTTGAGGCTGTGGTATTTCTAGAACGGTGATGCAGCAAGCCTACCGTGGCCTCGTTGCAGTGACTTGAACCAACCTTTACTAGCTAGATCTATATCAAAATCAAAGTCCAATAGTTATGGTGAATCATATATATTACCAAAATTTCTGGTCTAGCAACTACATAGAGAGATTTCAGTGAAAAAGACAATTTATAATTGATGTATAGCCCGGGGCTCAGGCGTTCAAAGTCTTTCTCGCCGGCCACCAGGGCTAATTCACTTAGACAACGCCTCTATTGTCCAAAAGATCGCCCCATCCCTTCTGAATTCATCAAACTTGACAGCCATTTGGATTGGCTTATTCAGAACTTCTGATTCGGGCTTCTATGCGACCGAAAGACACTACCATCCAAGACATACACCTAAATATGGTTGGAATTAATTTTATCCGAGTATGTAGGCAAGATCCCGTCTATAGTCCTGGGTTCTCGTCAATGAGCGCCTAACTTGTGCTACCACGCGGCATCATGCAAGAAAATGCAGGGTGTTGTTTCAGGCTCGCATTTCTCACATCCTGCGGATTGATTTCAACATGATGCATGGCGGAAAAACAGCAACCGATGACCCCACTTATGGAGTGACCCATATACAAGCTTACGCATACTTCAAGGACTTCTCAAGTTCTGACTGATCCCGGTACAATTAATGTCGTCGCGGTTCCAAAGATAAGAATGAAGGTTTAGACGGACCAGCAAGCCGACAATGGAGGGGCAGATAGACCCGAGCGAATATAAGATTGGCTGGATTTGCGCACTACCCCTTGAGTTCACAGCCGCCACAGCCGTCCTTGACAAAATCCATCCAGATATCCCGTGCGACGAGTCAGACAACAATGCATACAAATTTGGGCGTGTGGGTAATTGTAACATTATTATTGCAGGACTGCCATCCGGTGTCTACGGGACTACATCTGCTGCGACCGTTGCAACAAACTTACGCAGAAGCTTCCCGTCTGTTACCGCATGCTTAGTCGTTGGGATTGGCGGTGCGGCGCCACTTTTACCACAGAATGATATCCGATTAGGCGACGTCGTTGTGAGCCATCCGGTACCGGGATATGGGGGAGTCTTACAGTACGACTATGGCAAAACGGTGCGAACGGGGAAGTTTGAGCAGACAGGTGTCTTGAACAAGCCGCCGGATATGTTCCTTACAGCCATCACCAAACTCAAATCGCAATACCCACCTCTTGGGCCTAAAAGCTTGGAAGACATCATCTCAAAGGTGCTCGAGACTGGCTCGATCTCGGCAACATTCTGCCGCCCATGCCCTGAAATTAATGAGGATAGGCTTTTCAATGCAACCTATGACCATCCCCTAGAGTACAGCACCTGCGAAAACTGCGACCCCAACATGATTTTGGATAGGCCAAGCCGCTCGTCGAATCAACCCCACATCCACTATGGGTTGATAGCATCAGGTAACCAAGTAATGAAACATGGTGCGACTCGTGACAGACTCAGTAGAGAAACCAACATTCTTTGTTTCGAAATGGAAGCGGCTGGAGTTATGGATCAAGTACCTTCGTTGATAATTCGAGGTATCTGTGATTATTCAGACAGCCACAAGAATAAGATATGGCAACATTATGCCGCATTAGTCGCTGCAGTTTATGCCAGAGAGTTACTGCTTCAGCTGCGACCACTGCCGCCAATGCCATCACCAAACAAGAAGCGAAAAGCCGAGCAGCTTGACAGCAACGTTCACACAAGAGAGATTTTCGAGTGTCTACAGGTGCTTGGTGCAACCAATCCTGCGGACGACAAAGCCAGAATTGAACAATCAAAGGACAAACTTATCAAGGACTCTTACTTCTGGATTCTAGCCAACGAGGGTTTCCAACAGTGGCTTTCAGGCTCGGACAGGCCCATCCTCCGTATCGCAGGAGATCCAGGCAAGGGGAAAACGATGATTATGATTGGCATGATCAGCCACTTGATCGAATTGTACGAATCAGAGCCACCAACTTCGATGGCAATGTCTTACTTTTTCTGCCAAGCGGCAGACAGCCGCCTTAACAATGCTCTAGCTATTCTGAAGGGTCTAATATCTCAACTGATCTCAAATACGCGTCACACAGATCTAGTTCGTCACTTGAAACGTGAGATCAACCTACGGGGAAAGAACTGCTTTAGTGGTCCAAATGCATTCTATGCCCTGGAGCGTATATTCTTAGAAATCTGTCGCGATCCCCAGTATGAAAATTTTTGTTTTATGATAGACGCGTTGGACGAATGCACAGCAGATCTTGAAAAGCTACTTAATTTGATTTGCTCAGCCTCAACTGGGACCTCGAAAATTCGCTGGCTCATCACTAGCAGGAATCGTCCTGATATCGAATCTTACTTCGAATACGCTGGGTCTCAACTTCAGATCAGCCTCGAGCTAAACAACGATCATATCGAGAGCACCGTTAATACGTATATAAATTCTAAGCTCCTGGAGTTGGGCACCAAGAAACGCTACTCTCCCAAGGTTCGGGAAGAAGTTGCTTCAATGTTACGAGAAAAGGCCGCCGGTACTTTCCTGTGGGTACATCTCGCATGTAAGGAATTAGAAAAGGTATACGCCTATAATGCGGTGGCCACTCTGAAGAATCTGCCGTCAGGACTCAACGCTTTCTATAAGGGAATGTTGGAACACCTCCATCATATCTATCCCGACCACGAGGTTGAAGTGTGCTCGCAGATACTGTCAGCTGCCGTAGTCGCGATCCGGCCGCTACATTTGCGGGAGATGGTGATAGTAGCTGGACTACCTACCGAGATCGAGGAATACGATGTAGAAGTGCAGGTGAAACAATGCGGTTCTTTTTTAACAGTTCAGAACCAAACTGTCTTCTTCGTTCACCAATCAGCCAAAGACTTTTTAGACAAACAAGTCCGCTCACGTCTTGTCATACCATATGGTTTGGGATTTCAACACCGTGAAGTGGCTCGTCGATGTCTCCAGACACTGTCAGAATGTTTATGTATAGATATCTGCAACTTGGGAGACCCAGGATTTCCAGTAAGAAACCTGACAGCTAAGCACAGAGAACCTCTCCTTCACCTACAGTATGCATGCTACTACTGGGTAAATCATTTGGCTTCAGCAGATGCACCCACGGATGAGACAAACATAGTACTAGGATTTCTCCTCGAGCATCTACTTCATTGGCTAGAGTTGTTCGCCATTTTGAATCCTACATTTGAGATGGTAAACCTGGTTAAGTACTTAGAATCTACAATGGAGGTGCGTTTTTTAGCATTTTATTTTCGCCCGCTGTGCGTGAACTTGCTTTCAGGATGCAACTGATAATCAATCTACATTAGAACACATGGAACGATGAATTGAAGGCACTACTCTACGACCTCAAACGGTTTGCTCAGTATCACCAGGCAGTGATTACCGAGGCACCCTTACAGCTTTACACAACGGCAGTTATTCTCTCACCAACAAAAAGTATCATCAGATCGCTTTTTCTTCATGTCGTACCAAATTGGATTAAACGGACATGTACAAATGAAATCCAAAAAGATTGGGGCTCTGTAGTTCAGGTTTTTGAGAAGCGGGAACGGGCAGAGGTCGTACAAATCACCTTTTCTGAGAATGACAAGCTTCTGGCGGTCGCATTCACGGATAATAACATCAGAATTTGGGATACATATTCAGGACTCATGATACAGTCCCTAACAACCCCCTTCATGATCAAGACAGTACTATTTTCGCCGGATAGCTCACTCATCGCATTTTCATCGCATTTTCTGTCGCTAATATCGCATGCTCCGGCCTGTAGTGTTGCAATATGGAGGGTGGCTTCGGGAGAGAATGTAGGGATGTGGGAAACATCAGAAAAGCCAGAGGCTCTTACTTGGATCCCTGGAAATAATGCAAGACTAGCTTGTGCATTCAAACTGGATGATATACGTCTTTTTCATCCAGGGACTGGAATGAATCCCGAGCCGTTTATCCGGCGATACAACAACCGGCCACGAGAGGAAATCAAGACAGGCGAGTTGAAGCCCGCCTGTTTAGCATGCGATAACGCCGGCAACCGGTTAGCTTCCGGCTCTGTGGAAATCTCGAGCACAAACCGTCGTTCTTTATCCGTAGTTCAACTATGGGATGTCAAAACCAGACTTTTATTACGCCAAATAACCATGGACCGGATCCTACTAGCCAGCCCGAATTCAGGATATAGGCATAGTATGATTTTTACATCAGATGGCCGACAGTTACTTTTTGGGTCGCCCAAGGGGGTTAGTATGTGGGATTTAACCTCAAGTTCTGCCATTGAGAAGATCAGTTTCACATCAAAAAACACACGATCAACCCAGTTTCTACAGAACGGAACACAGATCGCCCATATTTACGGTCTTGTCAGCAAGGATGCATATGAAATCGAAATCTCAGATGTGCTCTCCGGCGCACGAGTACGGCAGATTGAAACGCCATCCTTGCCTTGGATGTTGAATTCAAACGGAACGCAGTTTGCGGCGTGTCGGCCTCAAATCCGCCTGTTCGATATTCCCAAATCTGGTGGATTGCCAGAATCGATGATAGATGACTTCGGGAAGCCGCGACAACTAAGAGCGTCTCCCAATGGGAAGTACATTGCCATGGCTCGCGACAGGTCTCTCTGTATCTGGCAACACGATTCCTTCGACCCGCCCCTGATTTTGGAACAGCATGAAAACCAAGACGATGACGACGATGATGACGATGATGATAGTGAAGTGGATAGGCAGATATCTTGTGTGATATTTTCACCGGACAGCAGACTGCTAGCATCCTGTTCGCGTCTAGCAATCAAACTATGGGATACTGAATCTGGCGCGCTTATATGGAAGCTAGAAGAGAAAAATGATGGAGGTGATTCTATTGCTTTCTCACCGAACGGAAAGCTCGCGTCCGCTTTCGGTGAAGGTAAAATTAGAATTATAACCATCGGATCCGAGGGAGCTCCTGTGTTAGACCAGAATCAGAGCCCCTTCAATAGCACCAGCAGCCATGGAAAATATGAGGTAATGCCGAACACAACAATAAAATATTCCCCTGATGGATCATTGTTGGCCTCGGCTGGAGGGAAGGGAATAGTTAATTTGTGGGATGTCGCCACCGGCCAACAGCTTTTATCGGAGGGTCAGCTCAAGACCACACTTTCCGAAGGTCGCAGCTACTACGGACCTGCATCAATATCTTTTTCTCAGGACGGGAAGCTGTTAGCATTTGCGTTCAAGTACAATAAACCCTCAAGGTGCTTCATTTGGGACTTGGCTTCCCAGAATATCATGCGGTCTCTCCCGTATGAAGAGGATATCGAGGTTGTGTCTTTCACAGAGAACTCACAATTTCTCAGGATCAACAACAAAATCCATGAAATCGAATCCATGGATGCTGTGCTCGAGATCGAAAATTGGTTATCGGTCAGAGGAAAACGCCTTCTATATTTTCCACCACACGAGAAACCGGTTCTTGTGGAAATTCAGCAGGATCTTGTATTCATCGCAACCTCATCCGGCCGCTTGATGGTGGTGGAAGTTCCTTGGCTCTACCCAGAAGAACCTTGCCAGGAAGACACATATATGGATGATGCAGGTTCTCGAATTAGCCCTTGGCTCGTGACGGGAAGCTCCACTGAACGCCTCCAGTAGTCATCTTGTTTACTCTAATCCGATACATGATGGTGATTGTCGGAAGAATGTAAGTCTATCAATGGTTTTCGCGTGTAATATAACAGTAGCACGGTTTGATCCTTACACCAGCTTCAACCTTCCAATATGTATAGCTGCAAACTTCCCTTGTGGGCTATCGATATATTGGTACTACGCTCAAACTGTTTGCCTTGCAGCGACTTCTTCATTAGTCGATATGTTGCAGAATATAAATTGGTGGCAGAAAATAGGACCGGGCATTTTTTTAAACAAAGTGTTACACCATGCACTGGTACACATAAGACTGGCACCGCTGTCAGCGAAGATCCGAATCGGCAGCAACATTGTACTAAGGTACCAACTATCCTCTTATTCAACGAATTTAAGATCCCTTGAGGACCCATTACAATTGACCTTCGAACCGAGCTCTAAAGTCGAGTGTCTGGAGGGAAAACTCTCTACATTCAAGCTAAATCCTTTCATCGACTTAATTTTCTTCTATATTCTACGCCTAAGGAGTGACAAAAAAAAATCAAATACAAAGAAATCTAGAGATAAAATTTTTTCTATTTTCAACCAAATTTAAATCAGAAGTTCTATACCCGTGATTAGGAATTGCTCTGATTAACACCACTTTCGAACTGCAACTCCATGATCAAAATGCAACAGCCTCAACGCATCTCCTATCCTCCACACAGAATCTAATCCTGGAAATCCGTCTAGCCCGTGAAGCGGTTATAAGCCTTTTCCGCGAAACCTGCTGCGCCATCAACAAGCATCGCTGCTGGGTGAGGATAATTCAAAGCAGGATAACTGTTTTGCATATTATTGACAACATTTTGGAGGGGCTGAGGCGCATATTGATTGAACAAATTGCTAGCGCCGTCGTGAAGGAACTGTCCTACGCCGCTTTGCCATTGATATTGGGGGTTTGGAACAGGCGCCGCATTGACCATGACGGTAGCAGATAGGAGGGAAACGATGACGGTGAAGGCCTTCATTTTGCAGATAGCGATTGAAGTTGTTGTGCCGCTGGTCTGCGTCTGTACTAATATATTCTGGGTGGATTCGAGGTGACCTTGTCCAAAATGCAGAGGAAAAGATAGAGATAATTTGGAAGAATGTAATAGATTGATGAAGTAGAATGAAATAGAATCAAAAGTGACCAGCACTTGCTCGAACCTGCCAGAGGTGAGAATTGAAAAGGAGTTGTAGGTTGAAAAGGTTACTTGCGAATGATGATGGTGATGATGATGATGAGGATGATGAGAAGGGGAAAATGAGGGTGACCGATCATGGTGCTTATATACATTTGGCTTAAAAGGTTACAGCGTTTTTCAAATACATATCCATATATTAAATCAAATTCCTAAGAGACGTTCGCAATATTCTGCAAAGCAATTTGTCGTTCGAAGCGTCAGAGGAGATCAGCGCTGATGTCATCTCTCCCGGCTTAGCTCCATCTCACCGATAGTATGCACGCTAGCAAATCTAATAGGAATCTAAATTTAGAATATTAAGTCGAGAATCCTTCGCCGGAGCGTAGGACTCTCGATAGACCAGATGACTTAGTTTGGAGATCGTGAACTCTTACTGCTAGGCCGCCAAAAAAGGAAATTTGTCGCGTGTTGTCTTCGGATGCCCGAAGCGAGAACCTATTTAGAAGGCGGTGGGCGACGCCAAACCTAGCTCATACTAGTGCGGGGGCTTGGCCGGGTTTTAAATCGGATCTCGGCTTGCTGTTTGCGATTTAGTCTTACTATGGTATGATGGGTAAGTTTTGCCCCCTGTCGTTGTGGATGGAGGTACCGCGCTAGTCACAGAAGTACCACTAACTACATAGTACGCGAGGCTCTTCAGCAACCGGTTCGTGCGACAAGGCCTTGATTGAAGACACTTCGAACCAATTCGGAGGTATAGGGGGATTTCGGTTCCTTGCGCGCGTACCAGGTCTTCTCCTTGTGCCCACGACGGTCGAGGCATTTTAGGAATAGGTTATGTACCTATGCCTCGGCATCGACGTGCAATAGTCGAACTCTGGAAACCAATGCTGCTAGGCTCGAAGACCAGCGCTGCAGGCACGTTGCATTCGAAGATGCTTCGCGAATAATTTACGAATACTTTAAGTCTCCATGCCAAGAGAGAGGCATAAAGTTGCGTTTGCTTGTGCGTCATAGGATTTAGAATTCCCGGCAACTTCGTGCCGAAGTGTTACTATGTCGATGTTCGACATTCTATGAATCTGCGGGGCAGAATATTTTCCAGGTTCTTTTGATGGGGAAAAAGCACGCATGTTTCGCACCAACTGAAATCAAGCCCACCCGAGAGTTATGAAACTTCTTAGAGTTCACCAGCTAACTTCCTTGTGCGTCTGGCCAGCTTTGTGGTCGATACTTATGATTCCTTACTTTTTCCTTTGTATAATATTTAGTTTCCGATTTAGGGCGTCACTGCCCCGGGTGTCTGAGTTCCAGAATTGCGGAGAGGCCACCGGGATGCTTTGCTATCGTATACCGTCTCTCAGTAGCGAATTAGCGTAGCCTAGCTACAGGAAAAACAGACACAGAAGAAGAAGTTATACACTTCTTTGAGTGACCCTGGGCCTAGGAATATGTGTAGAGAACGGTTTTAATACAATACTACGAGAGAAATTGAACTGAGCACAGTCCCTTCGATTGAATATGTGTAAAATGTCGGTTCTGGCTTGGAGTCTCGTTTCGGTAAGCCCTCGAGCTCTGCCCCTCTTTTGGTTAGACCTTACTTTGCTCGGATTCCGAATCATTCGATGTGTATGTTCATGTGGCATCGTAATGTCTCGCAGAGCAGTTACTATATACTACGTATCGTAGATACATTGTAAAAGAGTCGATTCCAATGGTGGTGCAAGAAATATGCGAGCCACAAGCCGCACATAAGAGATGAAACGTGCTCCGCCATCGATGCATCTATTTCGAATTGATTCGAGCATTTATATGCGGGTTGTTAACATTTTAACAAAAACCTTAGTTTAGGGCGTTCGTTGAATAAACCTCTTTGAAGTATGTTTATCGAGTCTCTCAGAGTGATTGGCTTTTTCTTGATGTAAGAGATGGGGATCCTTCGAGTTTCACATATGGGATCCTCTATAATGTCGTCTCTGGCTGTTTTATTAGCACCCCTAAATATCAGACTTCCAGGGATTAAAGGATAGTTCTCACGCATTAAAATGCTCCAAAGACTTTGAATTTATGCAGTATTATATTTAGAATATGCGAAGAGAGCTAAAAGTCTTCGTCAAATGTGGCCATAAGCTTGGTGTATTTAGAGGCCTGTATACGCTTAAGTTGGTCCTGTTCCCAGAATAACGAGAAAGCGTGCATGAGTGCTAATTTTTGATGAACTCATTAAGATGGTAATAACTTTGCCCAAGATCAGAGCTCTAGCTCATTGATGGCTCTCCCTTTTCTTATCGTTAATATAGAACTATGCTTCACCATGCAATACATGAGGACTTCTCTCTACAGACAAATTTTGGACTAATCATAAGCTGGGGGGGTTGAATTTAGGTCCCTGATCATAAATGAAAACGTTCTTGAAACCGATTCCATTACTGCCCTCATTCAATGGTAGCACGAAAAAAACTCAGGTAATGTAAACGTGTCGCATTTATCACGGTAAATTTCGAGCATAACTAATTCGTAAGGTTTAAGTATCAAATTATAGCATCCGCAAGTTTCGGCGCTGATCTTACGACGAAGGGGCTTTAGAGAACAGCATAGCTTGCGTCAGTGTTTCCACTAGAATTATTTGACATAGTATTATTATATTACCCGAGCTAGTTTGTCTATAAAGTGAAAAGCGTAGATGAGGCTTCTGAGCACGAATGAATTTTGGTAATATCAGTCAGCTGTAACAATAAGGCCTGCAATTGGTATAACAGCTCGAATAAAAATTTTCAAGAACGTGCCACTCAATAAAACTCGATCCGTAAATTTTCCACTCCTTATTGTGAGTAGAGTCGCCTGCGGTATGATTATTATTCGATATTTGGAACTCGAGAATTAATCAACCAGCAACTCTAGAATGGGGGTATTGGCTCCCAGAGTCTTGGCGCGCCAAGACTGAGAATCTTGTTGCACGTTTTTGCTTCTGTCCACCAAAATTTCTGCGACTTCGAAATCCGCAAACGTCCAACGACAAGGGAATCAGCCGACCTGCATAAAATACAGACTGGTGGACGGGTCTCAAACACAGACATGGACTTCGTATGATGTGAGTGCTTTTGCTACACCACATATATCACAAAATGGTATTAATTGCTTCATAGACCCCGCCATCTACTCATCTACCGTCCACCTTGACTCGATTCATCCGATTGTAAGGTTCACGATCCACGAGCTCCACAGGAAACCCCACCATTCATATACACCCACCCACGGCATCAGGCATCAGCCTCACCGATAAAGCTCCCACAATGTCCCTCGTAAACCTCGCTCACGTCTGCTCTCATCTCCAAAACGCCGCCCGAGCCCGGCTGGGCACAACTTCAATACCATACTCAAAGCTCCACCTCGCCCTCTCCGTAGGTCTCTTGAAAGAAGGCTTCATCTCCTCTGTCACCACTGGAGACCATTCCCAGCCAGATTCCGAATTTACAGCACCTACACAGACCACAATAGCCACAAAACGTCTATGGTTGGGCCTCAAGTACTACGAAAACGAACCGGTAATGAGTCAGCTCAGGTTAGTCAGTAAACCGAAACAGAGGATCTGGTTGGGATATCAAGAGTTACAGCAGATCGGACTTGGGAAGGATGCAGGCTATGTAAAGGGTGTTGAGATGGGAGAGTGTATCTTTGTCAGTACGGATAGAGGGATCATGGAGCTTAGAGAGGCGGTGAAGAAGATGACGGGCGGCCAGGTGCTTTGTCGGGTTCGTTAGAGCATTTAATTGTCTAGCTTTCTGTGTATATATTGCCATGGCGGATGCCATGTGTGTACCATATAATCATGTTCCCACGCAGGGACGAATTTTATGCGCTCTTCCCGGAGGTGTTATCTCAATAGTATGAAGCACGGCTCATAAAATCAAAAAGAAAAAAAAGTCATGGCTGAATTTATATATACTCGAACAATAATTCTATGGAGATGGACCAAATTTGAAGAAAATAATGCATCATAGAACGCCAATAACCCTGACCATGAAGGGGCATGGATGCGTATTTCCAGCCGTCCCTGATGCCACTTGTATACCTTCTGGTGGGTGATATACGTTGTGACACTAACAATAAGCCCTTAGGTCCTATTCCTGTCGATACGACTGAGCAGAGTAGGTTCGAATCCCCCAAATCCTCCGATACGTATCCGCATATTCCGGAAAACTGAACCATAAGAGCAGCCAAAAGAAGCACACGCAGATGTAATCAAAACACACCACCGAAAGGAAAACCAAACACCTAAAACCCTATTGCCTCGTCCACGGCATCAGCACTGACATTGCCGAATACTATATCACACACAGGCCCACGCCCAGTCGCATCGTTCAGGCTGCTGTGTTAACCCGGCGACTCTTGCCTAAGTTGATTCAAAGGAAAGGATTTTAGGCAGATACCCCCATTCGAGCAGGTACCACCCAATGACATGATTGTGGGGGGAGGGAGGCTATGAACGAGAAGAGAAAGCAGAAGACATACTCTTCCTCTCAAAGTATGCTGATGTGCCCATGACTGCGATGCTCTGGTCCATCACCCATTCACCAATGTCGAGGTATTTATTGACCATACCGCGCATGTCTTTAGATTCGATCTTCTCGGTTTTAAAGCTGTACATTTTCGAGTTAGAGAATTTATGGTCGTTTTTGATAGGTTCGTAATGTCTGGCAGGATAGCCGTCACGCAAACGGGCGGTGGGATACGCATGCCGAACATGCACGAATGGAATGAACATACGATAACCCGGTTGACCGTTTCACACCGGCGAGGAATGCGGAGACTGTTGAACCAGCAACAGATAGCATTAGCAAAGCCCGTTCACATAACACGGTGCAAAAGGGAAGCTGGATAAAACCTACCAATGACAGCGTCAACGCTCAAGTGAATGATCTTTCCAATCTATAACTCCCCCAAAAACGGTGATTCGTCAGCTTAAGCTATTCCTTCCAATTAGCGAACGGGAGTTTCAGCGGACAGTTTCTTCGTACCAGACCCATTTTGAAACAAGTGACGGAGGTGAAAGTCGGAAGTAATGAGAAATATTATTAAGAGTAGTAGCTCACGATAGTCGAAGTGTGTTTTCTGGACAAGAAATTGGACGGCGGGGTGGCGACGAAGCTAGAACGAAGGCAAGGTGAACTGTCAGGAAAGGCGGGAATCCAAATCCAAATCCGAAACCGAATCTGGGGAACAGCCACAAGCCACACCGGACCCTTGTATTGCCGCGCCACTTCAATGTCACTGCAACACTTTAGAATACTACACGTGGATTTGGCAGTACTACTCACTACGTAGCTACTTCGCGACTGTACCAAGTTCCGCCTCATCATGGCTTCGTGATACTCAATCTACTGATACCATCATCCAGTAAGCAGCGTCTAAGAGAATTCTCACCGCAAATGTACACCAAAAGCTAATGAGTAGGTGTATTGGACAGATTGTATTTACGGGTCGAGCCGCCACAATGGCCTCGATATCAATATCCTCCCTGCTTATATTCTCCGCCCTGCTCCGTGTCATATTCCTCTTCTATGGGCTCTACCAAGATGCTACCTCCGTCTTCAAATATACAGATATCGACTATCTCGTCTTCACTGATGCCGCACGCTATGTCTCCAATGCCTCATCCCCCTATCTTCGCGCCACATATCGCTACACACCTCTCCTTTCGTGGCTCCTCCTCCCTACGACATTCAGTCCCCAATTCTTTTGGTTTTCATTCGGAAAAGTATTGTTTGCTGCAGGGGATATCCTAGCGGGGTATTTGATCATCCAAGTTCTCCAAATATACGGCTTCACAGCCACCAGAGCGATGAAATACGCCTCACTGTGGCTGTTGAACCCCATGGTAGCAACCATCAGCACCCGCGGAAGCTCCGAAGGTCTATTGGGAGTTACCGTCATTGCTCTTCTTTGGTCGGTTGAAAAACGCAAGGTGTTTCTAAGTGGTGCAATACTCGGCTTTGCGGTGCACTTCAAGATATATCCATTCATTTACGCTCCATCTATACTCCTCTGGATGCAACCCCCTAATCAACCAGACCTTCTATCTAAAGTTAAGGGATTTATTACTAAAGAGCGTCTCATCTTCTCTTTCACTGCGCTCACAACTTTCATGAGCCTTAATATCACGATGTACGCAATCTACGGTCACCCTTTCATCATCCACACCTTCCTCCACCACATAACCCGCCTCGATCATCGTCACAACTTCTCGCCCTATAATACACTATTGTATCTAAAATCTTCACCCTTCACACCAGATCCGCTTTACCCAGCAATTCACCCTTCAAATCTCCCAACCGAACGCCTCGCCTTCCTCCCCCAACTCCTAATCTCCTCTATTCTACTTCCCTTATTCGCACAAAAGAACCTGCCATCGACAATGTTTGCTCAGACTTTTGCATTTGTAACGTTTAACAAGGTGGTTACCAGTCAGTATTTCATGTGGTATCTTGTTCTGTTGCCGTTTTATTTGCCCTATAGTAGTTTCATGGGGAAACCGGTGAAAGGGTTGGTGGCCTTGGGGGCTTGGGTGATCACACAGGGCTTGTGGTTGGGACAGGCTTATCAATTGGAGTTTGAGGGGGAGAATACTTTTTGGCCAGGCCTATGGGCGGCGGCGGCGGCGTTCTTCTTGGTTAATTGTTGGATTTTGGGAGTTGTGGTAGGGGATTTTGGGAAGGAACCTGTTGTTTTTACAGGAAAGAACAAGGACGAAGTGGTACATAGTAGCTAGCCCTGAAGCCGGGTGCCGATGGAGGCAAAGCGTAGTAGGTAAAGAAGCACCATAGGGTGCCGGTGGGGTATCACAAATAGGAATATCTCCAAAACCGTTAGAAAAGCCGTTACAAAGACAGAGATCCATTGTGGAAAGAAGATTTTACTCGGTGTAAATATTAGAAGAATTAGATGCGAACGATTATGTCAAGGTCTTGAATTTTCAGGAACTATCAGAACCACTCAATGATATGGATATGTGGGTAATCTGGTTAGCTCTTTGTGGAGGTCAAAATCGGTCCCTGTAGGGCGGGGGGACCTGACGTTCAAAGGAAGTGGCGAGACATCCAAATCAAAGCCCCCTTCACAGCTCCTGTAATGCGTGGATTATTCCGTCTTTGTGAATAATTACGAGCTAATATTCTAGGGTTAGATCAAATCTCAAACTTCTCAAATTGCCAGCACCTGTGAACCGAACAACCCCCTAATGACGTCCTGTTCTGTTTCTATTCTCGTCTGTTATTCATATTGACTCATTTTCGCGCCAAATGATGGCTCATACGCGTGGCTTTTGGGATGCCATCCCTGGAAAGTCGATATGATTTGATTGTGAAACTAGAAATGATGCCTGAATAGAAAACCTGAGCATATATAAAATGGATATGATTGCGTGTATCACACATGTGCATGCATTTGCTGCCGGTCTAGTGCTTGTGAGAATGGATGCCTCATAAGAACTCTGTTGCTTGACCCTGGAACTAATCATGTGGGTGCACATACATCGTTAGCGTAATATCAGATCCCCCACACTTAAGTTACGTGAGATAAGACAAGAATTGCTCCCAGGTTTGTTTGTTTTAATTCCCAGATGATGCGGATACCGAATGGAGATTTACTTCAGCCTTAAACACTGTCTCTGAGCCTAGCAGCCTGATTGGTCCAATTCCGTGCGCACAGATCTGCAGTCTCGGCTTTCGAACCCATTTGGATAAAATACCTGCGGTTGTTATCTGATATAAGATATATGCTGTTAGATAGTTGGAATTCAACAGCCTTCTAATGCAATAGTAAAGTAGCATGTTTACTCATGATTCACTACCAAGACATACTGTCTAGCTGATTAATTGGAGTGGGGTATAAATATATCAGCTAGGTTATTCTCCTGTAAGACCCAATTCGAGGAACAGCAAAATAAAGACTCAAAATTTCATAAGGTGATTAATGGAGTGTCCACTTCTAACGTGGTATCTTTCCGAACAAAATTCTACCCCCTCTAGTGCGGCTCTCGTCTGAACAAAAGTCTAGCCCCGATTGTCGTTGTCTTCTAGCATTCCAAAGACCAACAGTAAGTCCCATCTATCTCCCATCTCAACTCCTAGCCTTTGTACGCACCATATCGCCCATACTGAAAATATTTGAAATTCGCGGTGTCCGACTTCGACTCCGCCCGCCAGCAGTTCGCGAACCGCAGCCTCCCGCATCTCGAAGCAGCAGCAATACGAAACTCCTTGAACGCGATAAAACTAGTATTGGAAAGTGGTGGCATACTAACCTCCCAATCCGATATCTTCGACCTCGCCCGACCTTTCTTCTCTGACCTGGAACTCGGCGCCGTCAAGCTCGTCAAGTTCACCAACGCGCTGATCTCAAAATGGTCCAATATCGTCAAGGCTATCCTCAAGAGTATCGACTCTGTAATCGAAGCTATCGCGAAGAAATGGTCCAGTGTTCAAGTCGCTGTTAGCAATTTTTTTGACTGGTTGCAGGAGGTTTTGGGATCGGAATAATTCTCGGGCCTGTGGGGGCGGTTGTGGGGGCTGGTATTGGAGGAGGGATCGGGCATGCTTTGGGGCTTCTGGGGGTTGCGAAAACAGTTGTCGAGGAATGAAGTGGTCGTCGAATCGCCTCGTCTGATACATGTTGTATTTATTCATCGATGTTCGATCCTTGTACAAGTCTGCACTAAGGGTTCAGGTAACACCTTGGATTCTGTTGTATGTAAAATTGTTTAGCTGAAAACAGTTGATTTTACTCCCTGTGAGACTGCGGCTGAATGTTGTAGCGACTTCGAGGCAAGTTTTTTTTACTTCAGTATAAACAGCTAATTGCTGCTGTGCGGGCTATTTTATATCACGTGGCGCTTTATATGAATCTAGATTCTGTATACGTCTGTTCGTATTAATATTGACTGAAGGAGTTACTTCCCTGGATAACTTACTTCAGGACGCCCAAAATTAATCAATCAAGAATCAAAATAATCTGAATATAAAATAATAGCATATGGTAGATACGGGTTAAGACTGATCAGGTATCCAACTTCATATTATATCGATGACAAATTTGAATATAACCCGGAGACCCAGCCTTGGAGCTATAATAACATGGCCAATTATCTATACAGCACGCCCCAAAGGCCTAATTTAGCAGCCAACCTCTTCGAAGTTACCGTTGGCGGGATGTTTTTAATCATGTGCTCGACTGCAGATCATAAATGCTTCGACCAGCGCTGGCAACCTTTCTTGGGTCTGTTGGATATTTGTGCGTTGCCGCATCAGGCTGGTTTGCATCGGATCACATTTACTTGTCAGCAGAGTTCTAGACCTTCATCCCCTGTCGTCGCAAACCCACTGACGTCCACTAATTCATCGCCTTCTACCGACGAAGAGCACCTCCCTTCCTTTCTACAAAAAATGTCGACTAACTTCCCATAACGAAACCGAAATACAACTTCTAGCATCTCTGCACCTCTCGCCATGTTCATCGGCATCGCAGCGCTGGTCCTCGCCGTCAGCGCGTATATCTATAAAGAAGGGCTCCGGCCGCACGAAATCCTCACGCGACTCGCAGGTCCGTTTGCGTTTTGGAGCTCAACGGGACCTCAGAAGACGATTACAGATGGGTCTGAGAGCAAGGGATCGATAAGCCTGCAGAAGGTCAAGGGTAGCGAGAATGGGAGCGGAGAGGGAGCGTATCGGGCTAGTTTGCCGAGTCGGAGGGATAAGGTCGACACTGTGGTCGTAGATGATGACGAGGAAGAAGACCCGACCACACCGACTGCTGTGGTGAAAATAGAGCTTTCAATACCGGAGACCGGGGTGGCGACCAAAGAGAAGCGGGTTGGAAGGGGCAAGGCTAGAAGGACACAGGCCGATGATGACTCTGATGAAGACCTCAGCGTTCCAATGTTTCCAGCTTTGAACTCAGCACAGAGAGCGAGTAAACCGTTGTCGGTATCACAGGCACCATCTCTAGTCGTTCCTGGGAGTATGGCTCCGCCGTTGCTGCCTGTTCCGAAGCTAGCGACCGGACCGCCATCATTATCTCCACCCAGCCTGATGCCGCCACCTTCATTACCGATCCGAAAACCCGCCGGCTCAAGTGCTGCGAATGCTAGGAGCGCCCAATACTCGAGGTCAGGACCATTAGGGTCATCGTCTCTAGCTATACCACCATCCGCTTCATCCCTTGGTGTACCGTCTCAAAGATCGTCCCTTCAGTTACCACCGACACACTCTCAACCACCGCCAAAACCCCGCCAAAAGGTTATCCTCACTCCTGGCCATTCTCCTTTAGACTGGGCAAATCATCAAAAAAACCTCCCGTTCGTACCCCTCCGCCGCATCACGCCTTCTGAATTAGCAACACACGGTGCCCGCAAGAATGAGACAAAGACATACTGGACGGTTCTGGAAGGGAAGGTGTACGACATGACGCCTTATCTGCCATATCATCCGGGAGGCGAAAAGGAACTGCTAAGGGTTGCGGGGAAGGATGGAACCAAACTGTTCAACTTGACACATCCATGGGTTAATTGGGATAACATGTTGAGAGGGTGTGAAGTCGGGATTCTGGTGAGCGAGAATGAAATGTTGAAGAAGGAAACTGCGGCCGACGTAAATGCGGGGGAGGACCTGGAGAGTATGGACTAGGATTTAAATGTGATCTGTACGATAATAGAGATAGAAGGGGTTTTAGAGATACAAGAGCGAAGGCATATAGTTTCTTAATCTACCACACTTCGTATATATATCTGGGGAGGCAATTAGGATCGATCCAAATGTTTAATGATCGGTTGGTGCTTGGTACTTACTTATAACTAGTAATATTGGATATTCCAATAAGCTATCAGAATCTGATACGAAATTTAATAGGTTCTGGCTGGGCCAACAAGCTCAGTCTAAGTTGGGAGTAGTTGCTTCTAAATCTATTCACCAGCAAAATCCTCGGAAAATATTACAATTGGCAGAGCAAGCATTCCGAAGATATAGCATTATATCAAGAAGAATCGGAATTGCGTCGGATGTCGGATGCTGCAGATGTGCGACATTTCTGTGCGGCAGTGCGGCGAACCCGCTTGGCGGCCACAAGACACGTAAACCAGTTGCAACTCCACTATCACCAACCGCCGCCAACTTCACAGTCCATCTCGAACGTCCTCATCTCCCAAACCATCTCCGCCATCGAAATTAGCCATGAAGTTCCTCGTGGCCTCCAATCTGCTGGCAGCAGGTCTGCTACTGTGCCAATGGGCTTCCGCGGCTACTCCATCTGCCTGGACATTCGCCGATGCCTCCCTCCAGATCTCACAGAAAGGCGGCGAGGCAGCGCCGAAACAGAGGTATGTGGATGCTATAATAAATCATCGATATACCAACAATTTGAAACTTTACAGTTAGACAGATATCTAACATACGCGGCGTTATGATAGATTCACGTCAACGTCGCCGATAACCGATTCTTTGACCTTGAAATCCACGGATTCCCTCAAGATCCTGCTGACTACCAAGGAAGGCGACAATGCGAAACGGCCCCACCAGCTCTTCCTTTTCATCAAAGACACCGAGTCCGAGTTGGAATCCTTCTTTGCTTTTGACGTCAAGGAATCTGGTAAAGCTCGATTGGACCTTGTAAGACCTTCAATTAACATCACATACATCCGAACGGTGAAGAATAATCTAACAGCGTTATTTGGAACAATAGACACAGAAAGACATTCCCACTGCTCTTCTGGGCTCCCAATCACTCAGCCTCACTCTTGCTCTGGGATCCTTCGGTCAATCGACGCCACTGTCCGTCGAAATCGCTAAAATAACCCCGGTTCTCGATGCAGCAACCAAGAAATCGCTCCCGGAGCCACCGCTCAAATATCAAAAGATGAATGAAATCCACCACATCTTCCGTCCAGAACCAAAGTCTCCGCCAAAGGTCATTTCATTAGTATTCCTAGTCGCTGTGGCAGTTTGCCTGCCCGGATTATTCGGCGCTGTACGTTTCCAATGAGCCACACCTCACTAGTCATACATTACTTTAAACGTGAATACTAACCAAACGGTTTTTATAGTGGTTCGCCCTTTCGGCCAATGTCTCACATCTTCCGAAATCCTTAGCGGCCAGCCCAATCGCTCACCCACTCTTCTTTGCTAGCTTGTTGGCTTTCGAAGGTGTATTTTTCGCATACTACACTCAAATCAACATCTTCCAGACCCTTGCTGCAGTATCTATCATCTCTCCGGTCGCAATGCTCAGCGGAAGCCGAGCGTTGAGGGAGGTCCGCGCGCGGAGGTTGAATGGCGAGAGATAATCAGCGCCACCCCAAAGGAAAAACGAAAATGAGGTCCGTCATGAGGACGATATTGATTCTACAGCATATAATCGGGATCTGCAATACCGAAGTTTGGACTGTTAGCGCAGCGGTAAATATATGTATCTATATCTAATCAGGGAACGCACTAGCAGGAGTGGCAACCATTCAGGTATAATCGAATAAAAGTAATGCATTTCATTCTACCTTTCTTAGCGGTAGACATCCTGTGCATCAAAAAAGTGTGACCGTAAACTCCACCCCGATGCTAGTATAGATGAAGAAGAAATTTGTTTGGATATCATTACAATCAATCAACATCACCACCTCCACCCGCTTCAATCTCAGCAACCCATCCCTCAGGCCTCTCGCTGCCTCTGACCACCATGCCGTAAAACGCATATTCGACCTTATGCACAGATGCTTGCATAACGTCAAGTTTCTTCTCGGCATCCCTTCCAAACGCCGAGGAGCCCATATCCAGCCCTTCGAACGCCGACTGTAGGCTTCTGAGATCCTGCAGGAGACGTTGTGGCGTGCTCTGCTGCTTGCTGCTCCTGTCTGAATCTGTGGCTGTGCTTAGAAGCTGTGAAAGAGGCGTTGTGGCAACGCTGGTGATGGCGAACCGCATCATCTCTCCGGTCATGTCGAACAGGCCAAGAACGTAGTCTTCCTTTGACAGCTGGATCCCTTTGAGTTTATCCTTCTTTTCGTCGTTTTTCCCTTCTCCCTGTTCGGCAGCAGAATCTCCAGCCGCCACGTCCGTCATCTCCACGTCTTCCTTAACTTCAGCTGCAGCTTCGGCTTTGTTCTTCCGTCCCAAGATCGCATCACCGTTTAAGCCACTAACATACCAACCAGCTTCCTCCCACTCGATTACCTTGCATTTAAGAAGGTAATGACGAAATCCGATGGCTTCGATGTATTCCTGCAGTCCCGGCGAGATCTGTCTCTGCCATCGCGTGCCATTCAGATCTTGAAGGTCGGGAAGCACCGAAGTGAGTAGGTCTTGAATTTTGGTCTCGTACTGCGCGATCTCGGTTGCTATATGGTTGGGCAGCGGGGTGGTGATTGGCAGGGTCTCGGGACGTAGACGTTGAAGTGTGAAGATGCTATCCGATATAGATATATTTCATTAAACCAACATTACCACGCCGTGATGCGAAGCAGGGGTAATGGATTGGAAAAATTCAGGAAGTCCAAAAAACGTACATCTTCTTGCTGGCAGCAGTGATATCACGACTGGCCTTTATGATCCGTTCCCGGCGGTCCTGGTGCTCGTCGAGCTCATTTCGGAACGACGTAAACATGGACCCGTAAGGTCCTGTCGGAACCGGCTGCTGCTGCTGTTGTGAATTGATAGAGTGATGCCTAGGGCCACTGCGGTGACCCCCGCCGGACCCTGAGAAGGGTCGTTTGGTTCCGGTAGGTGGCATTGTTTGAATGTAACGGCTGTGAAGGTTGGTGGTCTTCAAGAAGGTGGGCAACGGATTTACCATTTTCCTTTGGCTTGGCGCAATCCGTACGAATTCGAATCTCAGCTATAACATCCTTGACCTATATCGTTATAACACAAGACTAGTTATACCGTTATATACACTACAGCGTATCATCTTGCGCACGACTAAATTTGTAAATGTGACTCAGGGTTCGCCGAGATGAAGGTCGACTTTAGTATAGGCAGGATTTCCATGAACCCAAAAGTCATATCCCTGCCGGCATTAGTCTCGAGGTCGAGTCTAACGAATATATCTTCGTTGTCCCCAAAAGCCTTCATGTTACCGGCTCTTCAACGCATTAATTTACGACCGGTGTAAATTTGAAATTGTTCAGGGATTCTTCTTTTTCCATTTCTAAAAGTCCCTATAGTCTTCATTACAAAGAATAGACAGGCCAAAAGGAATGATAGCAAAAAGAAAGGACAATCATAAACTTCGGCACAGTAGTCCCCATGTAAAACGAGCCAATTCCTAAGCTATAATTAAGAAGGCTAGAGGGCTCACTTTTCCCGAGCTCTCGATAAACACGTTATTCGATCGACATAGGGCGCTTTCTGCTAGTATTTTTTTTGTCCTAGTCGATGCCTTCCACTTTTGAAAATCGCCAATAATCCAAGAAGAGACTAAAAACCGATAGAGCCTGTTCCTGATTTAGGCCGTGACGATTCGAAGACTACAGGTAAAGTAAGATTATCAGTAAGATTTCTTTCGCCAAGATTTATGTCACCAGGTTCCGGAGACTCACGTATTTGTATGGCCGAGACCACCCTTCCATCCCTGTACAGCGATAACGACGTCTCCCTTGGTGAACAATCCCAACTTGATACCCTCCTCGATACCCCATCTCAGACGCTTATCGACATCCTCCTGCCAGACAACAACGCTGAAATCGGGCTTAGCTTCAGGGTACTGGAATGGGTATACACCACGATACAGGTGCGCGCGGCGAGCAGCAGCAGCATTACGGGTAACCATAAGAATTGGGCACGTTGGGCGGTACTTGGAGAGAAGACGTGCGGTGTTGCCGCTGGAGTATAGGTGTTAGTATTTCAGAAGTGATCAAATGATTGGTATAATAGAACTTACGAGGTCGAGAGAACGACGATGGCGGCCGCCTGTTGCTCCAGGGAGGCATTGACGGCGGCGATAGCGCAAGTTTCGTTGGTCTCAGTAGGTCTGACAGTCAAGCTACGGAGATCATTGAACAAGGAAACGTAATTGATAGCGGTTTCCGCAAGCAGACAAGTTTCGTGCATCATGCTGACTGCAGCTTCTGGGTAGTTTCCCTTGGCAGTCTCACCACTGAGCATAACGCAATCTGCACCGTCGAGGACAGCGTTTCCGACATCCGAAACTTCGGCACGGGTCGGGCGGGGATTGTACGTCATGGACTCAAGCATCTGAGTCGCGCAGACAACAGGCTTTCCGGCAAGGTTGCACTTGGCAATCATCATCTTCTGGGCCATGAAGACCTGAGCTGGAGGAATTTCGATACCAAGGTCACCACGGGCGACCATGACACCGTCAGTCTCTTTGAGAATCTCGTCAAAGTTGTTTACGCCTTGTTGATTCTCAATCTTGGAAATGATTTGAATTTCCTTGCCATCCTCGCCTAGGACCTCGCGGATAGCGCGAACGTCATCGGCACGACGGATAAAGCTGGCAAAGACCATGTCGACACCGTTCTTGACGCCGAATCTGAGATCTGCCTTATCCTTCTCAGATAGAGCTGGAAGGTCGACGTCGGTGCCAGGAAGATTAACACCCTTCCTGGAAGAGATCTTGCCGTTGTTCAGGCACTTGCATAGGATATTTTGTTCATCTATGACCTTGACGACCTGGAAAGAGAGGACACCGTCGTCGACGTAAATGATGCGACCCTCCTCGATGACTTTTGTTATGTTCTTATAGTCGACAAACCTGAAGTTCGCATGTTAGCTGATGTTCTCACCATTTACAACTAACAGGGCCCTGACGTACATATACTCCTTCCCCGACTCTGTCTTATATTTTTCATCCGTAGTGATGGTGATCTCATCACCGGCAGAGATTGGGATGTCGGCATCGCCGGAGGTGTTTCCCGTTCTGATCTCAGGTCCTTTCTACGGCGCTGTTAGTCATATATCGCAATTTTGGGGTGGTTATAGGGAGCTGTACAGTATCAAGGGCGACAGCCAGGGGGCGACCCGGTTGGCTGCGTTCCGCCTCTTTGGCATTGTCGACAACACTCTGGTGGTACTATCATCAGGAAAATGGGAGTTAGAACAAAAATCCTAGAGCCTGTAGAGTGGAGTTTGCAAACTATACCTCATAGGAGCCGTGAGAGAAGTTCATGCGGACGATGTTCAGACCACCTATTTGGTGATCCTTGTTAGCCCCGCCATACCCCCACTATTACCCAATCGATTCTGCATGGAGCATCGAAGGTCGATAAGATAGCCTAGAGAAAGGGCGGAGAACATACATTTTCGCAAACTATTGATCTTCTCGACAGAGTTTGTCTTGGGACCTGGTTAAAATTGGGGGTGAGAACCCCGCCGCCGTCAGCCAATTACTACCCCTCCATGGCTGATAAAAGGCTGTGTACTGACCAATGGTGCAGATGATTGAAGTTCTCCGGAAGTTCTTCTTGGGGACATGATTGATATCCAGAGCGGAAACCCACTCGTAGGATGTCTTGATGTTGGAAAGAGACATTTGGGCGTGTGTTTTTCAAGGATATCAGCTGGTTTAAGTGCTGGTGATGTTGGTGATGGGTTAGAATTTGGCGACTTCCAGGACGATTGCAAAGTACCACGACAAGAATCGAAAATTTGGAGAGGGATGGACATACATATGAGGGACAATTGGCTAGTTTAAATAGATGAAAAGGCGTCTGGAACGAAAGGGCAGGTTTTCCTTTTTGTAGCGGATAAAGGAATGCTACCTATCGGCGATATCAGATTTGGTGTTTGTGGTGGTGGTGGTGGTGGTGGTGAGGAGGGACAAAAGCCAGTCGAGCTCACCAAACCTAATCAATCCAAACCAAAACTTGGTGGGGGTAGACCCTCCTACCCACCAAGTACCTGCTGCTCTCTCCAACGTACACATAGTGATGGCTTCAATCCAGCAATGCCGCCGACATCTGCGGCAACGGAGCATGGGTACAGTACATACACGTACATGGGATTTATCAATTGCTACTGACACAGCCAGCACAGACCAGACTAGACTTTACTAAATCCATTCAGCCAATTCCGCGAGATGTTGAAATGGCAGGTCGATGCTGCATCTTCTCCGCTGCTAAGGGCCCCGCCAAGTCGCTGGTTCGAAAGCTATGACGACAGCCTTCGGTTTTTAGCATATAATCTCAACGTTACTGGTGCTGCTCAACGTTTGGTCCCCGGCTGTCGAGACGAGGCGAGGAATCCTAAGCTACGCGTGAGGAGCAAGCCTGTCCACAGGGAGCAAGGAGGACCCTGAAAACCTCACGAACAAGCGAATGGGAGCAAACCCTTTCGCGTCGTGCCGGTTCTGGCCAATTGAACATATGGGGATTATTCTTCGCGGCGATATCAAAGAATTTCTCGACGTGCTTGACCGATAGAGTCGCCGAAGTTTAGTCCGGCATTGGCTTGTGTATCCCTTCCTTTCATTCGCGCCGGGCCATGCCGGGGCGCCTCGTACACAGCCACCTGCACACCGGCAATTGACACCCATTGCTGTCTGCTCATCGATTAATCGCTCTTGTATTTTGTTACCCTTCGTCTCACGGTAGACATCGAATCGTAACACGGTTTATCGAGGGTTACAGAAGCTTAGGTCTATACTTAAAGGCTTCGTATTTACCTAAGCGGAAAAATTCGATTCCACGGTGATCTCAAAGCTCAGCTCCGGCTGCGGCCTTGTCCCCGACATCGCTTTTCCAGACTGCGACCCAAAAATATCACATAATCAACACAATCGTCACAGGGTCTGCAAAAGATTCTCCTGTGCAGTGATATTCACTTTTTGTTGTTGGCCTGGCATACGAGACCAGTAATAATCTACTTTTTAGTTTTTTGTATTTTGTTCTATATTTATTTTTCTTGTATCTGAATGAGGGTATTGAATCATATAATAAGGCACCATGAAGTTATACAAGAAGGCTCTCCAAAGGCTTCACATATTGCGAGTATGCGATGATGGACCGCCTCGTCAAAGGAACAACAAACGCGAAAACGGATATTTCAAAAGTCTCAAAGTAAATATGGCCGGTGACTCGCTCTTTCTCTGTCTGCTTTAAGATATCACCTAATTTCTTGCAATTATCTTGTCTATCGAGGTTTAATCTCTTTTTCTCTTCTTGCCGAATGGCTTTACTGACTTGCTCCCGATCTATATCTTGAGGAGGTCGAAGTGTCAAATCCAGAGTCCAAACGCCATATATACGACCAACTTGTATCCCCTAGGGTATGTCCTCCTGTTTTTAATACGAAAGAGCTTCCATTATGCTGTTACTGCTTCCAGAAGTTGTTTCCACCTTCTTGTGCACAGTCATTTTCCTCGGCTATGAGACAGGTATATACTACATCGCTTCGGTTTATTCAAAACTACGATGCGTCCGCTGGGCTAGTTGAAGTTTTCCTCGAAACAAATAAAGCTTGTGAATATTTCAAAGCCTTTGGAGATCAACGAGCGGCTCCTGCAGCGTCGATCTCAAACATTTCTGTTCCCCTCCATCTCAATTCAGATGTGAGTTAAATTGCTTCTATGACGGGGGAAACTAAAAATTTTTAGAGAACATCAAATCTCGTCAGAAAACCCATAGCCCTGAGTTATCTTGCTGACACTTAACCCATAAACAATGACCTACTTCCTCTTTTCGCTGGTTTACAACCGTAAAATCCATCGTTGTTTAAGTATTCGAGCCAGTACGGGATGCTAACTACACATGTCATCATCGTAAATTCAATATTACGCCGGCCGTGAAAATTAATCGAAAATCGATTCGACTTAGCGGGAGCTCTGAAACAGAGTATCTTGCAGATACCCTGGAATCCTTCAAAAACATCTCGAAATCCTTGATCAATTCTAGCTAGAACCAGCCCGATAACTTTTGGAAATCACACCCCGATAAGCATTTAAATTTAAATACTTTAGAGTTTTCTGGGGATACTTCAGTTCATCATACGCTAAGTCCGTAACATGATAGCACCGACCAATTCTCCATCTCCACCAGATCACACCGTATCAATTAGTTATATTGACGTGTTCGGGAACATGCCAAGGCTTTGTTGCAGAGGGGTGCCTTGTCACCAGTTTTGTACCCCTTGTCTACAGCCTCGTTGAACCCTGTCTCACATCAGACAGAAACTGCCCTTTTGGGCGCGCTGGCTAATATATATCTATACAGTAGTAGCACACCTAGGTGTCTAAATATATATAATCTATGCCTCAGAACTTTTTGAAAGCTTCTTGGATACCAATCTAAACCTTTAAATTTCTACTTCCAAGTCTGTTGTATCTACGCAATCGCAGAAAAAAACGACAAAAACAACACACCAAACTCGCGATATGTTCGGGTCGTCAAGCCCCACCAGTCGTGGGCCTCAGCAGTCTCTAGATCTGTGGGGATCTCGCTATGTATTGAAGGAGAGCGCGCCGGATTGCTCGAATGCTCCTTTTTTAAACCTTCCTCTTGACATAATCAGCCTAGTCATGAAATATCTCCCATACTGTGGTCAGGCGTCGCTCTCCTTGACCTGTAAGGGCCTTCGTCATTTAGCTCCAGACCGATCCGCATCGGACTCCCCAGGCACAGAATCCAGCCGCACAATCTATAGTCTGTTACTTTCTCAAGACTTACACTATCGGCGACACAATATTAATAATGTATCTGCTCCTCGGGGCCCCGAATCCTGCTCTTATTGTACCCAACAGCTGTGCCCGCCGACATGCCCCACAGCCCTGTTCCTCGACTATGCGACAGGGATCTTCTATCCTGCATCGTTGTATCCAATTAACCAGGCTGTACCAGCGCCAACGGATGGCTTTAGTGAGAAATCAGGGTGCAGAAGACACTTCGTGCCCGGGGATTCACTGCCAAAATGGGATAACTCACCGGCCAGACAAAATACATTGATCTCGCTACGCCTCCAGGACGATGACATGCGACTCAATTCAATGCCTGTAGTCTACAAAACCATCTGGTGCGAACATCACCGCTGTCCGCCATCCCTCCTGTCTGCCAACTTCCACCAAGAAGACGTCCCAATGGGGCCTTACCGCTTCTATGGAGATTACTACACCAATGGGTTTTGGGGCGCAGTACGAAAAGGCCCTTCATTTTCGACCAATCAAATACCTCCGGTATCCAGATGTTCGGTAAAGAATATACCATCAGAGGATATCGCTGCGATGTTTTCATCACCTATAGCTAAAATACCAAATGCCCGGTCTTTCTACGATACACTTTGTCACCACTGTTACCTCCCGCTTTGGAACCCAGAAATATCGGAAAGGGTCTGGGTCGGGAGGACGTGCCGGTGTTGGATTTCATATGATTCTTCAATGAAGGGTAAAGAGATTCAACGATCTACGGAACGGGTCCACAGTGAGCGCTCTGAGCATTGTGGTTGTGTTTTCACAGTTAGATTCACAGTTATAGAGGCCTTCGAGCCTGTTATAATGCGGAATTTTAGCATTCCCTTCTCACTTGTGCTTGCCTCCGAGGTTGAACTTCTACGTATTATAACTCCATCTAAAAAGGAGCAGATTCATCTGGTGGATGTTAACGCATCCCAAATCCAACAGTCGGTTGATATAATCAGGTTCAGAGATTCAAATTTCTCACAGCCTGGTGGACAGACAGGAGACTGCCCACACTTCAATTGCCAGGGGCGGTAATAATCTTGTAAGTTAAGTTGGCGCAGCACTAAAGCATCTGAACTGCAAATGCTCTTATGTAAGCCTCGCTGAAGTGTCCCATTTTATTTTAGGTTTCGGCAAGGACAATTCTCGGCGTTCTACCGATGTATGAGGGGGGTTTTGATTTGGTCCGGTTCTTTTTTTAGTTAAATTTAACTACTTTTCTGCTTTCCATACATCTAAGCCGCGATTGGAATGAAAATATTTATATTGGTAACGAAAGGATGACAGAAATATTACGAGGCTAGGCAGAGAAATTGTTCCCAGTCACCAATGGCAATGATAAATGCGAGGCTAAATACATATTAAAATAGCATTCTAGACTGAGCTGGAAAGTCGTGCACGTAGGGCCGGCGTCGTGCTCTGTCTCTTCGAAGACAATGGACCTCTGCGCAGACGAGCATATATGCTTCTACACGCCGCATCCGTGATCATGAACGATCGATAAGAAAAGCTTGAACCCTCACTTAGAATTTAACATCTAGTTTGTTGGAATATTTATCAAAACCCAAGCACAAAGCGGTACGCCTTGCTGTTTGTCTTGGATCCTGGCTATTTGTTGCCGTCTTCTTCGGGACGCCTTCGAACCGTGTTTTCCCCTAGGCCAAGAAGACATCTCGCGAAGAAAAGTTCATGCATAAGTAGAACATCATTGGCCGCTTAGACACCACAAGCCTCTATGCTGTCGGTTTAGATAGAACAGCGATAAGATAACGGCTATCGTATGAACCGCTGGCGCTATAACGTCCACGCCCATTCCTCGCAGCTCCTCGCAGCCTCGTATACACTACCCTAAAATTACTACACAGTCAACACATCCACACTGGGACCGAGACTAATCCATACTTTAGTTTAGAGTTCTCTGATTTCCAGGACGAAGATGCGAAAGAATATTCTGAAAAAGACACTAAAGGTTTTTCAAATAATACGAACAAGCGGTGTTCCGGTTGTCTTATCCCCCGAAGCTGAGAACACAGAGTTGGCTCAACCACCAGAACAAAACTCTGCGTTCCTTAATCTTCCTATTGACATTTTTAATCTGTTTATAAAATACCTGGCATACCAAGACTTAGTCGCCCTCTCACTAACGACAAAAGGCCTGCGACATGTCTGCCCTGACTCTTCATCAAAGAAATCGCCCAGACCAGACTGCATTAGTTTGATATATAGGCGACTTCTTCCCCCCAAAAGTCCCAGGATAAAAGCCTATCCGTCGTACTGGGGACGATGTTCCTACTGTTCTCGCGATCTCTGCCCCCCAAGCTGTCCCTCTGCTCTCTTTCTTGACTACAGAACTGGTGTATTTTACCCCGCATCATTATACCCAACCCACGAGGCCGTCAGCGCCCGGACCGATGAATTTTCTGAGACTTCTGCGTGCAAAGCGCACTTCGTCCCTGGGGACGCACCGATTCTCTGGAGTAACAGTCCAAGTACAAATTTCGACCGGCCGATGTACAAGACAATTTGGTGTGAACACCATCGTTGTACCTCCTCCCTTTTACTAGATAATTATAACAAAGAAGATGCCCCCATAGGGGCATACCGATTCTATGGCGATTACTATTCTAACGGAGATTGGGCAATGGTAAGGGACGGGCCTCCTCATACCAACAGAGACCCCGCCTTCGCGATTCCGCATACGAGATATCTTGTTGGATATCGGAAGAAGACCAGCGACCAGGAAGATGAAACGGTGGCCAAACAATCAGCAAACGCAGATTCTAAAGCGGAATCTTTGGAAAATGTGATCAAGTTTTATAAACTGCACCTCAACAATGGTCTTGAAACCATATTCTACCCTTATCGAGACCAAAACCCCGTCGATGAACCGTACTTCTATGATACTCTCTGCCGTCACTGCTTCCTTCCTCTTCGTCGCTCTAATACCTTGAGGACGTTCTGGCCCAGAAGGACCTGTACTTGCTCACCACCTTCGAAGTCGCGCCTCGCACCGCCAAGCTACAATCCTATTCTTGTGAAACCCGGGTGCCAAGGCTGCGGTGTAGTTAGCGTCAAATTTACGATAATTGAAGCTTTTGCTCCCGTCCCGGCGTACGATTCGCAAATCCGCTTCTCATTGGTTGTAGCTTCGGAAGTGGAAATTGGAATGAGGCGTGTTGAGGGTCGGTTTATAAAGCGTCTGGTTCCTCTTCACCCCGAAAAGGTTCGACAGGCTCTTGAGCTCATCCGATACGAACCAATCATTCCCGTTCCACCGAAGCCGAGCCCAAGTTTACAGGATCTCCCTCTTCCAATCATCAACAAAATCCTGTTCTATGCGCTTTGCAACACTCGATATTCGGAGCCGAGGTTCATTCGAGAGGCGCGACTTTTGATATTTCGAGGCCAAGGCGAGTGGCGTTGGGGAAACTACTACAGCGAGCCGACTGGAATGTGTTCTCAATGCCGGAGGTTTAGAAACCTGGATCGGGATACTAGAATTCGGTCGACATGGCGTTGTACAGAAGGTTGCAACTATGGATTTCATATGTTTATGACGAAGGGCGGTGCTAGGATCTACTGAAACAAGAGACGTGCATACGAGCTGAATTTCGCATTGAGCCACCTGCCTAGCTAGTTGACTTTGTAACATCCACAAATGGTAAACCAGTCTTCTGTTTGATGATATTCAGGGCCTCGAGAATCTGGTACGCTATATTAGTCAACGGCCTCTATTGGTAGCTCATAGCATGTACATGTACTTACCTTCTCATCATCAAATCTTCTGCCAACCAGCTGTAAACTTATAGGCGCATCTTTATAATATTCCGGATCCCCTAATTCTTATTAGCATCACCAGGTAAGAAATATCTAGGATGAGAGAACCTACAGAGTTGCATGTTCCACTTATCCTTCTCCCCTGCCCCATTCCCCTTCGCATACTCCCACTCCCCTTTATCCTGATCCCCTACCTTACTGACTGGAAACACAGCTGCCGGATAATCCACCAAATTCCATAAACTTGTATAGCCCCAATACTTCGCGGTCCCTAGCCTCGGCGCCACACCTGGTCCAACAGGGCATAACAGAACATCAATCCCACTCTCGTTCCACCTCGCCATAAACTCTCTTCTAAAGTCGTCACGTTCGAGTGTTAACCCCCAGAGATCGTTCATTGTGTGACCTGGTGGTTTCGGAACTTTTGGTTGTGTTAAGATCCACTCTGATAGTGGGAGGACCGGCTCGTTCGTTTCTGCCATCGCTGCTCTTTCTTCCTTCCCGCCATCGGCGAAGTATAAAGCCGACTGCCATATTATCAACGACGGCGCTCTTGTAAGTTCGAGATAGGACGGGAAATAAAACATACAATAATATCCCACGCTTTACTCGCCTGCGTTTCCTTCCACTCAACAACCTCAAATTCATCCTTCCACTCTCCTAACTTCTTGACAAGCTCGTCAATGGCTCTTAGCACTGGCGGATGCGGCATGACAACACCATCCCATTTCATAACGCCAATTTTCATTTTCTTTAGCTTTCCTGTTACGGCATTGAATGGAAAGTGCGATTCCTCACGCCAGGGTATCGGTACAAGCATGGGATCCGAAAGCCAGGGTTTCGAACCGATTGCTACAGACATGAAGAGCGAGAGCGCTTGGAGTTGAGTCGAGAGGGGCCCGACCACTGGTACAATATGTTCTTCCCCTTGCATTGTGGCCGACTGGCTACCTGTAGGAAACATATAAATTAGCTTGAAAGAGGATAGGTAGCTTCAAAATCACGTAGGGGATAATCACCCATGGGTAGCCTATAGCTAGTTGGCCTCAATCCGTATACACCTATGAGCGCCTCATTAGCGATATATCGCATATAATGCTAGAGCGTCGTAGGTACCATTATTGGCGGCCGGACTCCTGATGCTCCCTCCAATATCCGTTCCAACACCTAAACAACTGCCCCTCATCCCGAGTAAAGCTCCCTCGCCACCGCTGCTACCGCCACTCGTCAAATTTCTGTTGAATCCATTTACTGTCACTCCGTACAAATTATTCGAAGTTTCCAGGTGCATCAATGTTTGCGGCTGCGTTGTCCGAACGTAGAAGACACAACCCGCATCATACAGGGGTTTTAGAATGTCAGCGGTTTCGAAGGCGATGTTGCCGACCCAACCGCAGAAACCAGCATTTAGGTCATGGCCTTTGAGACCCAGATGTTCCTTTGTGGAAATGGGAAGGCCGTGTAGGGGACCGATTGGGGCTTTGTGGGTTTTGAGGTGCTCATCCAGTTCGGCGGCACGCGCCAGAGCGAGAGATGGGAGCAGTTCGGTTGTGCAGTTTGTCTTGTTAGAGAGTTAGATCGATATATAGAGAGTCGGTATAATGGTATTAGGATGTGTATACCAATCTTTGCGCGATAGCAGCACGCTTCAAGAATGCTCTAGTGACATCGACGGCGGAGTATTTGCTATCTGCCAAGTGGGCGAGAAGCTTTATTGGGCTCTCTTCAGTGATTGCGACTTCGGCCGGAGTCAGATAGAACCTGCAGCTTTCGAAGACGTTGAGGGGCAATTTGGAGGGGTCGCCAAAATCTGGTATTATAATTGGATCTGGGAGTTTTGCGAGTGCTTCGATTGTACTTTCCCGGTGAGCCTGCCGTTCGGCTGCGATTTCCTGCCAGGAAGGCATTGCGTGCGTTGGTAATGCAGGATCTCCAAATATAACTATCAATATTCAGGCTGACAACCAGCTAACTACTTATCTGAAGCTATTCCGAAAAAAAAAAAAGAGAGAATCGATAAAGTCTGTAGGGTCTGACTAGGAGTCTGCAGGGTTGAAAGCGCGAATACCATTTGTGACAGCAACTGAGATAGCGGGGCAGGGAAGCATGACTATTAATAATGCAACCTTGTGCTTATCGGCCCAACTAGCTTATCATTTGGCGTCCGTGCCGCTTTGAGGGTCGAAGCTGCCTCATCGATGCTGTCAGTTGCTATAGTATAGTAAACCCATGCTCTAAGCTTTCTGTATTTCTCCATAGGTTCTCGCGTCGGCCGTTAAAGTCATGTAATCTAAGCAGAGTCATATTATATTGCATAGGGAATTTACGTTTCATTCTGGACCATACTGGCGGCGATGCTGCTAGGCAGTCCGGTTGTTTGAAGATCGTAGAATTTAGCACAGCGACGCTGAAACCCTGAAGATGAGTGGGATGGTTGTGATACTAAATTACACGAGTATGTATAGCTCGCGTTTTGATATCGAATACTACTTCCGGAATGTCTAGAGTAGGAGGGGAACGAGGTGGAGCGGTACAGTCACGTGGTACATCCAAATTGGGATTGTCTACAACTGTTGGCCGATCCGGATTGGGTATCCCAACATCGCCAACACATTTTATTCGATAGAGGGTGCGTCACTACACTGGAACGCCAGAAAGGTGTGAAATATCTGTAGCCTCAACATATTATCGTCAAAGCACCGCTTCGGCAGCCATCTCGCTCGTAGATTTTGTTGTTCAGATTGTTGGATCTGCGGATTTTTGATGTGGCCGCTGGGGGGGGGGAGGGGGTCAGGGAAACGAGCCGTAGCCGGAGCTTTCCGCCTTGATACGATATGATCAGAGTGACGGCGGCGGATAAGCTCGCGGGAGAAAAGCTCAACTGAAAATGATTGGGATATTTATTTGAATGGCAGCTCTCTCTGATTACAGCAAAGGGATGAACATTACATTATCGGTGTGGCCGAGTCATGGACTTTAAGGCAATCATAGACTTCTTCGCCAAATTACACTAGACTATTGAAAAACATGACATTTTGTTTATTGACTTATTCCCAAGCTGTTGTTGTACGGCGGGGCTGTCACGATTGGTGGCCTGGTGGATGAAACTGTGGGTGGTCTTCCGGCTGAGGAGAGTTGACGTGCCGTTTCGATATTGATGGCCCCAGAGGTTCGTAATCTGAGGGCGGAACCCCCACACAGCAGACTCAGCTCTGTGCCGGGTGGCTGAGAGGCTTGCAGCCGACATGCTTGCGATTGTGAGACTATTTGTTCAATGGCGGTGGTAGTTGTGGTGGTATCGACACGTAAATTGCTTTTCTAATGGTATTGTCCACAGACTTTTGTCCTAGCCTTATGGATGTTAATAGTCAGGGGGGCCATTTTTGGATTTATATCGAGGATACCATTGCACTGGTTTGAGCCCACAAAAGATGGTTGTAAATGGGCTGCTAAGAACTCATGGTCCCTACCCACAATACTCTAAATGGTGCGGGTTTGCAGTCCAGTCCCCACCACAGAAAGCTCTGTAGTTTTATATAACTGAAAAGAAGCACATGTTTCCAGGGGCACTCCGGGAACTTTGTTTTACAAGGCTGAGCAAAAGTTGCCTGTTATCCCCTTGCTGTATTAAGTAGCAACCAACAGCAGTTTTAAATCAAACATCAGTGGCTTGCAGTAGTGAAGATTTAAACTGAGGCACACAAGTCGGAGACGTTGGTGGCGGCCAATCTCTGGAAATGCCAAGGACGCATTCTCATGAGGGGGGCCTATTCGTATACACTTCAGCCGCAACGCTGCAGATTCTGTATTGTGTGTTACTCGGCATTTCCCAATCAGAATCTTGGATAGCGCCGCACTCAATACCTACCCTTTCTCGATAGAAACACATAAATAAAAATCAAATCGCATCGACATTCGAAACGGCTATTAAGTTCAGTTGAAACAAAGACTTATATTATGATTACATAATATCTGCATTTGTTTAGTAAATTAACCGGTTAATTTAAAGTTCTAAAGTCTTTTGCTAACAGTTGTTATTCATTAAGAGTAGTCGCCCAGCATGGGTTCGTATTATTTAGTTTGGGCTCGGCTTAAAAGTAATAGATTTGTGAGGTGTTTTTGTAGGCTTGCATGAAGTTCGACCCGAAACGAGAAGATGCAGGAAACTGGCTTTTAGTTTGTATCTTTTCAAAAGAGATCGAGAAGGAAACATCTCGATCTCGCCTTACACGTCCATGATTATGTCTCGGCATATAGTTGTGCCGGGACATTCCCACGCGCCCTAACGAATAGCACGATCATCATATCTTTTCTCCGACTCAAAACTAGACATTGCCAAGCATGGTGCTATTTATTTTCCAAGTTTTGGGGTTCGAAACAATGTCCGACAGGTGTGATCTGGTATTACCTAAATGCAACGTGATAAGAGCAACATGATAAGAGCTAAGAAGAATGGAGCTGCGCATGGTTCCGAACATGAATAATCTAAATGGGTCTAGAACTAGTATCTAGTAACATATATAGAGGACTCTAGAGAAGACTGGTATGTCAGAGGTTCTTTTACTTAGAATTATCTTCGAGCCTTCGTTCCTTCGTTCTTTCAGTACGCATCTAATTCCAAAGAAACCCACGGACAGCGCGTTCGGAAGACGTCTTATAAGCTTAATTCTTGTGCTCAAAATGACTTTACGGAGTGTTCCCATCCTTCTTTCGCTTTCGAATCTTCTACAGCCAGTTCTCGCTCAAGTAACTACATTGATTACCATCTCGGCTGGCGAGAGTATGTCCATAGAAATTCTACACACAAATTGGTAATCCGTACTTTTGTCGGAAACTAACTATATAAACTTTGAATGAGCAGCTGCCACGGTAGAACCATGCGGGTCGGAGTGCGCTATCAACTATAGCATCGCGCATGTTACATGGGCTCCTGAGATCACGACACTGACCGCTTATGGTCCACAAAGTAGCTTAGATTGGACAAGCGAGGCGTATCAACAATATTTTATGGAATTCGCTCCGCAGTCGATCCTAGGGAGCGTGGCAGGCGAGCTTGGTCAACCGGACTTTCTCGCAACCTGTTGCGATGATGCTTATTATATAAGCAGTGGAATAAGTGCTATATATTCGACAAATGTTGCTACAGTAACTAAAGACCCGGAAACGTGTGGGCCAGTCGAAGTTATCTATGTTGGCCCAGCCGTCGGAACTTCTCGGGCTAGCGTCCCAACCGGCATTCTATTTCTACAGAATGAATGCAGTACCTCGTCAACGGTGATTATGAAGATCGTCACCCAGGTCACCATTGTCAGCGCAACTCCAAATCCTCCCACTGCAACTACGGGTGATCAGAGCACATGGTGGGATGATGGCTCTGATACTATTACAATTAGGATTGATCCAATCCCAACCTCTCGTAAGTCTAACAACTGCTTTATCTTAACGAGAGAGGAACAGACGGCTTAACATCCTGAGACACAGACTTACCCATATCTCCATGTCCTTTCACCAGTGAAGTTGAGTGTACACTCATACTTTTCACTCAGGGGTTATGGTGGGAGACGACGACATTCACACTTTCTGGGAAACCCAGTGAACTAGCATCTTTAGAAGCTTCTCTGTCTTCATCGATAGAGTCAGAGGAAGACTATGTGCATGCAACCGATGGTTGGGATAGTCAGCTTGGGGCGACTGAAACATGCTGTGAGACTTATGCACTGATAGAGTTTCCCATCACAATCGATTATAGTGGATACTGCCCGACTACAGTAGTGCAAGGTTACAATACGATCCTACCCACTAGTGCTGTGTTTCTGTTAGAAGACCCTGGAATGATCGATTGTAATATTGAGGTAGGGGGCATAGAGAGCACCAAGACTGCAGTGTTTATTGAGAAGGTAACGGCGGCAGTGGATACCCTAACGGCCACTAAAACGACCCCAGATACGACTAAGGAGACCGAGGAAGTTGATACTACCACGGCTACCAGAGCTAGGACCACTCCGAGGGCCACTCCAAGGACCACTCCGAGGACCACTCCGAGGGCCACTCCGAGGACCACTCCAAGGGCGACCACACCAAAAACCAAGCTGAGCACCACACCAAAAACCAAGCTGAGCACCACGCCAAGGACCACGCCCGCAACCACGCCCAGAACTAGACCTGGGACCACCCCTGGGACAGCGGCGCCGGGAAGTTCTACTACGACATCGAGAGGGCAGCAAAACTCTCCACTGCCTGCCCAAAGCTCTAGCATGGAGGCTTCGAATCCCGCTACTCCACCGACAAATGTTGGTGGTAGCACTGATCCTCCTGGCACTATCCCCCCCACTAACTCGGGACCTCCAAATCTTGCACCGGAGCCATCCTTCTCGACTATCTTTACAAGCTCAGCTGTCGAAGTTACTACCACTGATGAAGCGGGAAGTGAAACTGTTATAACTACCTTTACATCTGTCCCCGCTGGTACAGTCGTCAAGGTGATCACGATGAACAGTCGAGAAAGCTCTGTAACTCAAATTACCATCCCAAGCGCTGCCCCGCCAAAGCCTGCTGATTCCTCACGAACTAAGGTGACGACGGTAACCACTCGACGAGGAACAGGTATCACTACCGAGATTCTAACCACCGTTATTTTTGACGGCGAGCTAACCGCAACGGAAACCGCAATTACATCTGCTGAGGATGGGGAGACGGCGCTACTTTCTACCAGTGCACCGGGACCAACTGTAGAAATTGGGGAACCTTCTAAAGGGCCCGTTCACGGCAATGTGTTTCTCATCAAGTCTGTTGCACTTGCGCTTGCGACTATAATCACGGTGTTACTCTTTTAAGCGTCGTTGGCTTGTGTCTGTCCCGCCCGCCCGCCCCAAATACCGACAAGTCGTCCTCCAAATGGATCGCCACACCAGAACTCTTCCCTCCTACTCGAGAATGTTCCTGTGAGAGGTCTGGTTTTCCTTCCTCGAACGTATTCTTCATTAAGTCATCATGCTCTGGTTTTGGGGAGCAAGGGCGATCGCTATTGCACACAATATCTCTTTGCCGCACACCCAGGCTTTGGCTTCCTTTCTCATAATAAGCCTCTTGATCCTTGATTTGCTGCATCCACCTCCGATCCTTCTCTTCTTCCTCGTGTATCATCCGGTCATAGATATTCTCGAACGGTGACTCCGGCTTCGATAGGTGTACCGAGTACCTCAGTCCAGCATCTCTTCCCATTTATGACGATATCTTGATAAGGTTTGACATTCCAGCTTTGAACCCACCCTGTTTTTGAGTAATCCAGATGCGGGACAGATATTCCTTTAGGTATATGAGTGATCAGCTACACAGTCTTATGAAGCTTTGTGAAAATCTCCATAAAAGACTTTTTTGAACTTACTGATATAGACCGATTGCTCTGTACTAGGCTTGCGCTCAAGATAGTATTGTTTCGCACCGATAGTGTTAACAAGGTATCCAGTTTCAGGACCCACCTGCCCCGTGATGATTCTCTTTTGAGCAGTCCTAAACTGAGCGGCTTTTTCATCAATCTATTTACGATATAGTATGTAAGCCTTACCTTATACCCACAATTTATATGTATATACGTTCATATTTAAGAATATGTAAAACCTACTCTTTTGTCGTTAGAATCCAGAACGTTGAATGCGACACCCTCTTCTATGACTAGCGTTTTTGGCATCTTCTTTCGAGAGGTCCTCCCCAATGAATGAATACTCGCAAATAAGCTCATATCAGCTTTAAATATGAAGATATATCCAGGGAAGTGGCTACAGATGCAAGAACTGGGGGGGGGATGGTATGTACCAGGAGCTCTAAAACTCGAGGAAGTGGGTACTCATGATGTTACGCAGCCTCACACAGCCCAAGAGCCTCGCCCGTCATTCAAGCTAGACCTAAAGCGGACTTTGCAACCTATTATAACATAGAGGCGATGAATCTAGTCTGAGGCTACATTAGTGGGCCCATGGAACAGTCTTAGTAGGGAATACTTGAGTATGCAGGTAGAAATAAAGCGGTAGAGCCGTAAAATTGCCGCCTATCCCGAGAAAAATCCGACAAGTACTTTTAGGACACTCGAAGAAGAACCTTTAAAGTTTCAAGCTGAATTAAGGGCAGAAAATCATCAAGAAATTTAATGAGACGGTATCTCCCTCGATCAATAATTCGACATTTGTAATTACATATCTAACTAGTGTCTCACATAGTAATAACGAAATGCAAGATAAACTAAGAGAGAAATCCCAGTTTTAAAGGACTCTCGCATATCATAGCTGGATGCGTATCGTTAGCCCCGATATAGCGATAGCCTTCAGGCTACCTTGAAAACTTGGATCAAACAGCTGATTATGGCGTATGAGTATTCGTAAACGCTCTTTCAAGAGCCTTGAATCATGAAATTTATAGACCGATTGTTAACTGCACGCTTCGTATTTGTTCTACAGAGAAGAGAACCTGTAATCATTTAATACACTTTGAAATAGCCTACTCGCGAGGCGTCGTAGTACAATGATTTCCTCCAGGGTACCTTGCCAAAACTATATTTTGTGATTCCAAACAGGCAAGGGGAACCTAGATATTTAACTCGGAAAAGGATCAGTCAACTTCAAACCCCAATAGCATGTATAAGCTTAAGATCACCACAAACGCTGTTTTTCCGACCACTTTCCCGCTATATAAAGTGGACCCACAAAATAAGGGTAACGTGCCCTTGCAGCGTATCGCTTCCTTAGGCTGGACAATTTGCTTCCTCGTCCGAGGAATCCTTGCGTCTGAGATATCAACTGGTCTATGCAAAGCTTAACCCCGTACCTCACTTATCGATAGCCCCCCTGTTCTGTTGTAGTTTACTAAACTACTGATTACTCAACATCTTCAAAAAGAATTGGGCCGCGTTTAGACGTCTACGTTTGGCCATTCGCGCCGTGCGATCGTATTAGTTATAAACTTGAAACATCAACTTTCAAATAAGCTAACTATACGGGGTGATAGATGATAGATCAGTGGACGTTGTCCTGGCCGGCGTAGACATAACCCCCGTGACTTGAGATAGGTAGCTACAGTACGGTACCTTTGTACCTTCGCACAGAGCGATTCGATCCCGTTTTATACTAGGACCTGACCCTGCACAACTAGGATTAGCTAGTAGGCCCCTTGTAACAAGAAGGTCGCGCAGCGGAAATCCTCGTGTAAATGAGGATATCACATCATGATTGCAGTTTTATTGGGTTTCGTTGGATAGAGAGTCGAATTCACGTATAAATATAACCGCTAAATGCTGCCACACAACATGTAAACTCCAGATAATCAGAGTAAGCTGGTCTCAAGACTAGCACAAGCTAGAAATAGTTATCAGATAACAGAATTTTCTTCCATGAGAATATCTGATCCAATGTCCGCGAAGTTTTTTTCGTCTTTGATTGGGGCGTTAGTTATCATCAACATTTACCATGTTAGAGCAGTACCAGTCAATGAGGGAAACCTTCAAAAGTTGGAGCCAAGGGCTGCTCCAGACAATTTCTGGCTAACTTCCATGACACATGGGAATAGCCCCTACGCCCCTGCTGGATATCCTATTTTCAGAAATGTCAAAGACTATGGCGCAAAAGGTTCGTCCAGTTCTCTGCCACGGTCCCCGGATCAGTCATGACTGAGATACTAGCGCGTCGGGTAGAGCTAATTTTTCTTCTTCTTATACCCAGGCGACGGAGTAACAGATGACACTGATGCAATTAACGCTGCTGCATCCGCAGGCGGGAGATGTGAAGGCGATTGCGGGTCATCTAGCGTCTTAGGCGCACTGGTATATTTCCCATCAGGAACGTATATCATCAGCAAACCAATCTTTCAACATTATTACACACAGTTTGTTGGAAACGTCAGTCTTCCCCAAGTGTGATTTTTTGGTTTTAATTAGCCTCATTACTGACAAGTCTTGACAAAACTAGCCAAATGATCGTCCTATACTTAAGGCAACCGCGAACTTTAAGGGAATTGCGATGATTGATAGTGACTTCTATATACCGGGTGGTCATGGCTCCCAGTGGTATATCAATCAGAGCAACTTCTTTCGCCAAATTCGAAATTTGATCCTTGATATCACGGCTATGCCTGGAATAATTCGGGATGGAGAAAGTGAATGGCCCCCAACAGCCCTCCATTGGCAAGTCGCACAGGTTCGTATCCAGAAGTAAAATAAATTTCGCGATATACATGTCCTAATTCACGACTGTGAACTAAGGCTACAAGCTTATACAACCTTCACTTCATTATGTCAACAGCACCCGGCAACAACCAAACGGGTATCTTTATGGAAAATGGCTCTGGTGGCTTTATCAGTAAGCACAATTCTCGTCGAACTCTAAGTGAACGGGATCAAGAGTCACTAACCCAAAATCCTACCGAAATATCAAGGCGATTTGACATTTTTCGGTGGACAGTTTGGTATGCGATGTGGGGCTCAACAGTAGGCTATACCTGAGAACCACGCCATCTCTGATAGACATGATCACTAATTAGTAACTATATGCTAGATTCACTGCACGTAATTTGCATTTCACGTCCCAGATAACTGCGATTCAGATGATATGGGATTGGACCTGGACCTGGAAGAACATATATATCTACTCATGCTGGGTAGGAATAGATGTCACTGGGGACGGGATCGGTAGCGCGACCGGTCAACCCGTCGCCTCCATCACCGTTTTAGATTCATCGTTTGCCAGTGTTCCTATCGCTATTCTCACATCTGGAAAAATAAGTATTCAAATAGATAATACCGAGATAATTGACTGTAATATTGTCGTTGGGAAGCCGGGTGGCCCAACTATTCTCGCAGGGGGCAATCGAGTAATTGCTAGGTATGTTCCTGACCATGGTATACAAGCAAGCTTTCATTACGAAAGAATTTTTGTCCTAACTAAATCATAATAGTTGGGCGACAGGGAGAATCTACGATGCATATGATTCCAAAGGCACGGTCATAAGCGGGGTTCCTAAATATGTACCCTCAAAGCCGGCTGGTCTTCTCGATTCTTCGGGAAAATTCTTTGTTCGTTCAAAGCCGCAGTACCAAAACCTTGCCGCCTCCTCGTTTTACAACGTTAAAAGCGCAGGTGCACAGGGTAATGGACAATCTGACGATACAGACGCCATCAACAGTGCGCTGAAAACAGGAAAGATCGTGTTTTTCCCTGCTGGAATCTATAAGGTCACAAGCCAGATTTTTATTCCAGTTGGAAGAAGGATCGTTGGAGAGTCTTGGTCACAAATTATGGGAACAGGAAGCTATTTTGCCAATGCCACTAGCCCGAAGGTGATGGTCAAAGTTGGCAACCCAGGCGAGTCCGGGGTCATCGAAATTCAAGATATGATATTTACCACGCGAGGAGCAACAGCTGGTGCTATTTTGATGGAATGGAATGTCAAGCAGTCGTCTCAAGGATCTGCTGCGATGTGGGACTCACATTTTAGAGTTGGCGGCGCAGCCGGCACCGACTTGCAGGCTTCGGACTGCCCTAAGCTCACTGGGTTCATCAACAAGGGTTGTATGGCGGCAAGTTTGATGATGCATATCACTACACAAGCCTCCGCATATCTAGAGGTACGTTATAGTCTTGATCAACGATATATTTTCTTATTGGGTTCGAATTCCAGAGGGATGCCTCACAGCATTACTTCCATCAAAAGTCTCACCAAACCAGCTTGAATTCACAATATTGCATTTCAGAAACTAACTAGCTTTTAAGAATGTATGGGCCTGGGTAGCAGATCACGATGTCGATATCCCGGCTCAGACTCAAATCGATATCTATGTCGGAAGAGGCATACTGATCGAATCAACAGCTCCCACCTGGATGTGGGGAACAGCATCTGAGCACAGTGTTCTTTATCAATACCAGACATACAAAGCATCAAATCTCTTCATGGGCCTCGTTCAAACGGAGAGTCCGTACTTTCAGTCCCGTAGGTCGCCCCAAATATTTTTAAACCAGACGCATCCCAGAATTTTCCTTCATAAAATTCGTTGCCCCGTGTTGGATTTCCGGAACAGGGTTTGTTGAGCCGAGAGTCCACCAATAAGGGCTACTCTTTCTTGGGCTTGGCACTAAGCGATTAGAAGCTAGCCTCTTTGGGATAAGATTTGACAAGGTTCTGGACCACAGACCGTCGTAGCTTAGGCTCTGTTCGCCAGACAAGAGCATGCGCAATAGACATTCAATATACTGACACAATCTGACTTCTTCTGATTCACACTACCTCGGATTGGCTAACACTGTTATAATTGGCTAGAACCAATGGCCCCATCACCGTTCGGTGCCCTCGAGCTCAACACCCCACAGGCACTATTCCCTGAAGATCCGATATTTTTCAACTGCACCTTCGCTCCGAGTAGGAAACTATGCTCCGTCTCATGGGCTCTCCGGGTCATAGAATCAACCGACGTGTACATCTATGGAGTTGGCTTTTATAGCTGGTTTCAGGACTACTATAGCCAGGAATGCGTTGCAAAGGAAGCATGCCAACAAAGTCTAATCGACACAAGCTACTCCGAGAAGATATTTATGTACGGAATTGCTACCAAAGGAGCACAAGAAGTTGTGACTCCGCAAGGTACCAGTTTTATTCCGACCCTTCAAATTGATAACCAAAACGGCTATACTACGAGCGTTACCGCATGGTTATCACTCGCCAAACCAGGCTCGGCGGCTCTCGGGAAGCGCCGTGCGCCAGAGGAAGTACTGTTCAACGATGTTGCGGCTCATTCCTTGCAGCGATTTCACTATTGGGCAGCATTTGGAGACTCATACTCTGCTGGGCCAGGGGCAGGTAATTATAGAAATCGTTCGGAGTTCGGCAAGGAGTATATTAGTCGCAAATGGCCACATTTCCAGAAAGAGTGCTTCTTATACGATGGTGCGTACCCCTACCTGCTAGGGGAGCAGCTCAGCCCCGCTAGTAGATTAAATAATCCTAACGGGCCAACTTGGGCGATGTGGAGTTGCACCGGCGCTAGAGGCGAAGAGCCAGACAAATCAGAAGGGGACCCTGTTACGATGGAAGAACAATTGGAAAATCTTCGAGGCGATGAAGACTTCATTACCTTGTCAATAGGAGGGAATGATCTCGGCTTCGGTGCACTTGGAAATGCCTGCGTCTTTGCAGTCCTGCCAACTTCTCAAACGGACTGCACAAAAAGAGTCAAGTTCGCAGATGAGCGGAACGGTAAGGGTGGGCACGTCCAAGATCTACTCGTTGAAATCTACTTTCGAATCATCTGGCGATACTTTGAAATAAATCACCCTAACCGGAAGGATCATTTTACAATCTTTGTTACACCATACTACAATCTATTCAAGGTTGGAGACCAAAATTACCAGACGAGCTGCAACCAGAACAACTTCAAGTACTCGGGGTTGAATATAAATGCATTATACCAACCAAAGCCCTTGGATCTTGATAATCGAAAATACTGGGCCTCTGTCGTCGATAAACTGAATGATGCAATCATTGTTGCTATCAACAGGGTCAATGCATGGCCTGGAGCAACAAGGAACCGCATTATTCTAGTTGAAGGCGCGGATTCCTTGTTTGAAGGGCACCGGTTTTGTGAAGCGGACGCGGATCCCGAACCGAATTATGATCGCATCTACAAACTTCAACGAACATGGTTCTACCTCCCCGCACTCTGGCCGATCAGCTCGGCAAAACGCAGTCTTGATGCTGGCGCCAATACCAACCTTGACACCAAATTATTTGCAAGACAATCCGACGCCGAATTAGACATTAATGTTCCTGATGGTATTGACGAAGAAGTGGTCATTGAGATAGCTAATGACTACTATCAGGGAAATGGCTCGATGGCTCAAGTTGTAGCGGCTCTTGCTGCGAGAGACCCACGAAGAAGCTGGGGTGAACATTTTGCCAGGGCTGCCATAGGTTTTATCCGGTCAGCTCATCCTACACGGAACGGATTTAAGGCGATAAAGATAGCTACATGTTTGGCTATATGTCGACGTTTCAGTAGTGTCCCTGGATGCAGGCCAACAGATGATATCACCAAAACCTGCCCATTTAAATAGAGGATGTCTTATAGCTGCCTTTAGTGCTATAGTAGTATGTTCGAGCCTAGAAGATAGAACAACTTTTAAGATTATGTATGAAATATTGCTTGCGAATCTACGGAGCCTGCCAGCTGACCCTAGTGTAATATGTCATACACGCATGGCGCGCCGTAATATCTCCTCGCCAGTCACTCCTAAGCATCCTGACGAGAACTATACTAGTATTGAGTATCTCGAGCCTTATAACTTAACACACTAAATCTCTTTATCAGCCTTGAGAGGCAAGAAAATTTGCGCTCCTGTTACCCTAGAAACTATAACCAGCTTTTTCTAAATTTGGTTGCCAAATAGCAAGTTCTGATCACTCGGTTCCGATGTGAGTGTCTCCTGGAAAGTACATACCGGTACGCTGCCTAATCGTCTGAGGCGGGTAGATACGATCTGTGGACTCCTTGAGCCTTTTTGACCAGCACTAGGCCAATTGGGTATCGGAAATCCATTCCAACCTCCGGTACTAGTGAGAATGCGGCTGAGAGCCGATCTCAATAGCGGCATTCCGTAACATAGATCTAGATTCCTATCCCCATTTGTGGTTAGCTAATGCTGAGAGTGGTTAGAGAGTAGAAGCTCCGTCCGATCGTACAACAGAACCATGACGTGCGGAACAAGGCTACCGGCTTGGCGGAAGTTCCTCTCCTTTGTCTCACGCATATCCTCTCTATATTTTGGAATTTACGATGGTTGGAATTCATGTGGTGTTAAACCCTGGAATTCGGCTTTTTTTTCAACTCCGATTAGACTACCTCAGATTCAAGTTAATCAAGTGTGACAATGAATGATTGAACCCAACTCGTCTGCGGCCTAGGTACCAGTCCATAATCAAAGAACTGCTTGGAATATAACCAAGCGGGAGGTTTGGAATATAAAATGAGCCGATCTCTCGATCAAATAATCCATTCGAAATACTTTCAATCATCTCTTTTTTCAAAGATATAAAATACAGATTTGAAACGGATCTCGATTCTCCATTTATTCTTCCCCACTATCAAGTGTAATTCTTTTGTTTTCAACGATTTGTGCAGTGAACCCTTTCATCATGCGTTTCATAACCTTTGCGGCAGCGGTGCCGTTACTCTTTGCGACTGGACTCGCATCCCCCGTCCCACAAACCGGGAATGATTACAAGCCATGCCCTTCGAGGCTGTACAGAAACCCGCAATGTTGCAGTATCGACGTACTCGGAGTCCTTGGTCTTGATTGTTCACCTCGTAAGTAGCGCACCCGCCATCTTAACCCTCCTCCAACTAAAAAACAAGAGGGTTTAAAGTCTACTTTTGATTGATAGGGTTCCATGCATGGGCTTAACATATATATGTATATACTCTCATGAAAGAAGCAGTCTTACATTAAGACGCCTCGGTACGCAGACGTTCTGGAAGGAAGCTTTTTGCTAATTCTATATCATCCAACAATACAGCGTCATCTACGCCTACATCTGGTAGTAGTTTTTTGTCAACCTGCAGGGCGACAGGTAAGGAAGCGAGGTGCTGCATTTTGGCGGCGGTAAGTATTGCAAGATTCATATACCATCTCCGACCCGAGGCTAGCCATGTACATTCCACTGATATTTCGCATCATGCAGGCCGGCCAGAATGTTCTCTGCGTACCAGCTTCAGGAACAGTGAGCAACCCAGGTGGGTTTCCAGGTAGAAACAACCCGGGTGGGAACAACCCAGGGGGGAACAGCCCGGGAGGAAATAACCCGGGAGGAAACAGTCCACCCCTTCGTCAGGTTTGCTCGGCGGGGCTTTACAGCAATCCCCAATGCTGCGCGGCCAATGTGCTTGGTGTGGCAGCACTAGATTGTGAAACCCGTAAGTATAATTCAACCCATTCTGTTTCGCAAACCGACGGAGACATATCGATATATCTGCCACCGTTATTCTTAGTCAGACACTGAGTATCTTTGAAGCTTCGAGTCAACCGTCTTCTGTAGGTGAGTTTCAAACAATTTGCTCCAACGCTAGCAAAAGAGCTTTGTGCTGCGTTGTTCCCGTTGTAAGTGATCCTTCTATATCCTTGTGGATGATGATATAAAATAGCGCCAAATTAATTACGTCTCTATACAGGCTGGCCAAGATGTACTCTGCATAGAAGTAGTTGGCGGAGAGAGCATGGGCGGAAACAATCCCGGTGGTAACAGCCCCGGGAAGAAAAATCGCCGAAGCGACGGTGTCGAAGACCCAACTATCTAGATAGGCGAAATGTTGCTCAGTTTCTTTGGTAGGTGTCAGCAAGAATTTATGATCTAAGAACGTCGGAGTTTTGCTAATATTATCATTTCCCGTGTAGGCCAAACTGAGTATTCTGTGCACGGATGTAGTCGGCGCTCAGTGAAAAGATCGCAGGAGATGCTGATTGAGAAAGCCTTTTGATATTCTGATACAACGAGCATACATCAAGGCTTTGATAACGCGAATTGCACATCACCAATCGGTTGCTGCTACGTGATTATACATAATTGCCAGCTGAAATTTATAAATCTTCTCTAGCCTACGTACTTTTTCAATATGTCTAGATATCAAATTTTCTTTGTCATAAAGAGTCAAAATCTTTTTTAAAAATTAAGAGTCAGATTATAGTCTCGAAGCGAAAATCACGAGCAAACTCAAAGGAAACCGTTTGTAGCAAATATCGACGATTTAAGATTCGCTGGTAAATACAGAAGCTTTAGAGAGTAAAATTGAAATGTATACATACCGGTGGGCCTGTTTTACTTCATAAGTGCTATAAAATGGTGCAAGTAAATACCCCATTTGTATTGGGATAGATATCGATATCCAAATGGATCAGTCATAATGTTACCGAAAATATGTTAACGGTCGGATCCACGATGGTATATGCAAAAGCATATGTAACCTAGGATGAGAACGCAAAATTAAAGCATTAAGCCAACTGGCTCGCAGCCCGAGTACAACCAGAGAGCCATCTGGGGTTGACTAGATAGACAGAAGTCTGAGGAGCCCCAAAGCCGAGACTAAAGTGGTTTATAAATACGGGATACTTGCACTTGCATGATCGTTATCAGGCCACCACAAAAGTGGTCACTTGCTTAATCATTATTAGGGGCTCCACTTTCGAGTCCGAGAATCGGCACTCCAGGTACGATGTGATGATGGTATCGGCGGTGACGAAATGAAAGCGGATCACGACAGGAACCGGCTTCGGGACTGGTCGGACGCTGAATGGAGGGGACTTCCCGGCTGAAAAAGCCACTGAAAGCTAGAGAGTGCTTTCGGGGGCTACCAAATTTATGATTGGATTGTAATTTACTAATGTTGTGGGGGGCACGAATGCAATGCTGATGCATATGGGTGAGTATGTGTTCATACGTGATTGATGCTCTGGCCGTTGTATCCTAGGAGCAACAAAAAGGCAACGTATCCGCGAATTAGCCGTTGCATTAAGTGAGCGGGGAGTCCAGAACGCAGGCATGTCTGTAGGAAACGGGTCGTGGTGGCTTTAAGGCTTTTTGCAGACGGGACAGTACATCCAGCAGCAACCATGCAAGCTGTTAGCTTAGGGATTTGCGGGGCGATGAGCTCCAAGAAGGGAAATAATTCCCAATCGGGTGGCTGTTGCCGTTGGTTACCCGTGTCGTGGCAGCAAACAACAAACAACAAACACAACATCCACAACACAGCGGTACCACCAGCAGGCTATCCTGACAGCAGACTTGAATTAATTGTCCGCAGAAGGGAGGATCCCAGTAAACCTCCCCAGCAAGCAAGCAAGCCATCGAAAGTCTCGAGTACATGTCAATATAATATCGGCGTGACGACGACTTGCCTGCCTGTTTCTATTACTCTGTTCCCCAAAACACGTGCAGGCACTCTGCTCTCTTTATTCTTACCCATCTCCGCCTGTGTGCGTTTCAAACAGTTCTCATCCAACGTTTCCATCCGAAACATACTTCTCGGATACATATCTACGCATCTACAATCCATCATCATCGGTACCGACTTCACTACGATAGACGTTCGTAATGGATACGCCAGCATTGCGACGCTCCGCAAGGAAGCATCCGCCATCGACCGCCCGATTGCTCTCTCGCCGACTCGCGTCTGCATTCACACCGAAGACCGCAAAGACCAGCACCACCGTTGGGATCAACATCAACATTAACAACAACGATGTTGGCACGCCGGTTGCGTATGTCGTTGCTCTTCACGATGTTGCCTGCGAGGTGTAAACAAACCAACTGACTAGAGACCTCTAGATCCAAAACACCAACACCGTTTCCCAAGTCGATCCTCAAAAAATCAGTCCATTTCGCCGAACCTTCGACGCCTGTTCTCTGCAATAAAGAGAACGACTGCCCTTCCGAAGATGAGCTTGTCGCTGCCACTTTCACCCCGAACTTCAGCAAGCCATTCACCACGCCGGCCGCGAAGAAGGCTGCCGTCACGACTCCAAAGTCCACCACTGTTACAACGAGTGCTACTATCGTCACGACTGCTAGCAGCAGTCTTATCCAATCTTCGACCCCGCGACCTTTGCTCTTTCAGACAGGCGCTGAACTGAAGAGAAAGTATACGCCAGAGGCATCACCTCCCAAATCTCGACGTAAGATCGCTCGCCTGGACGACATCAAACTGAATGAGGAATCAGATAGTCCTGTGAAACACCTTGACTTCAGAACGTACTCGTTAGAAGACATGGGGTCGTCTAGTACCGTTCTGTCGGTTAAGAAAGAGAAATCCTCGGTGACCTTCACTCCGAGGGTGACATCAACGGGAATTCCTGCTTTCAATCCCAGGCAAGGCCTTCATGAAACTCCTGCCAAGAGGCCGATCAATCCCGTGAAGAAAACTCCGGCGATCCGGGCACCAGTTCTGCGGGAAGATGCTCAAGAAGACTCAAACCCATTCCATCCATCCGCAAAGAAGGCTGCAATGGCAGCCTTCCACGCGCACAATAAGGGCAAGTCTGTAGTTTCCAAAGACATCTTCACTTCGTCGGATTCATTCGTTTGTCCCGCACCCTCTAGAAAAGGGTGGGACTTTGAATCGGGCAGCTCGACGGTTCCCAAGCCTTCACAGATGACAATCGGTTTGGCAACCCCAGCTCGTAGACCGCCAGTATCCGTTGGAATGCTTTCGGCATCCACTGCCAATGTGAGCAAGCCCACCCGCAATTTGTCAAGGAGTCTGATGAGCTGTCCACCCAAGAGACCTGCCGTTCCTCCATCGCCGACCACTCCGGTGGCCAAGAAGTCTGGTTCAGTGCCGAAAATCAGCGACTTAGCCACGCCTGCTCGTCGCCCAGAATTTGGCCTGTCCCATGGAGCAATGAGAAAGGAGGAGGCGACCCAGAGGATCAGCAATCTGGCAACCCCTGCTCGACGACCGGATCTGGGAGCATCTATAAAGACTCCAAAGAACGAAGAGCCATCTGCGAAGATTAGCGCTCTTGCAACCCCGGCTCGCAGACCAGACTTCGCATCATTTGCCAAACCGACAGCATCTTCCATAGCGAAGTCTTCACCGGTTCGACAATCGCCATTGAAGGAAGCACCAAGGCGTCCGCATGGACTATCTCCGCTTAAGTCAACCATCTCCATGGAAGATATCAAAGAAGTATCTTCCCCAGTTCGCGAAAGTGCATCTCCACTTGCAGTCCGCAAATCGTTTCAAACTAGGGAAGCATCTCCTGTCAGATCCCCTTCCCCATCTCGTATCCCTGTCAAAACCGAACAAGCTTCGCCAATCAGGCCCTCTCTCTTCGGAAAGCCTATGTCTACCAAACAGTGCGGGGATGAGGAAGAAGCATCGATATCCAGGGAGACGCCCGTCAGATCTGCACGGAAGACACCAGCGGCAATAAGCTCGCTTTTTGCCAATCGACTGTTTCAGACTGAGCGCAAGCCTGTCATTTACCATGATTTGGATGTTCCGGAAAAACAAGCTTCCAGCCCGGTCAATCGCAGACTCTCATTTACCGCCACACCATCCCCCAAGAGATCAACCAAGGCCGAGTTTGACATTTTTGTCGACGAATCAGCAGGTGCTAGCAAGAGGAAAAGCGCTGAAGAACACCTCATTGAAGATTCAATCACAACTGCTCAAGTCTTTGCGAAGTCTCCACCTAAGACACTGGGGACTCGACGTGAGAGCGGCATCTTTCTTTCATCTCCGGACCGCGCTGTTACTATCGGCCCCTTTACGCAACGTCTTGGTGGGAAGCAATCGCCACTGAGAAAAGAATACGAGAAGGAGATCACGGAGTCTTCTGGTGTCAACCTCCTGAATACACCCACTGGTAACTTCTTCTTAGACACTATGGATGCCCGAGATCGAGAGATCAGAACACCTAAGTATGTTCAGGGGAAAACAGTTATAGTTCCACTGAAAGGCTGTAAAGAAGAGGATGAAGATATGGAGGATGGAGACATGAAGATGGTTGCCTCCGAGAATCAGCAAGAGAAGTTGGAGACCGTTGAGGAGCAATCCGCCCCTCTCGCTGATGTGGTTGTGTTCCTGGAGGTTCGCACTTCTGACGGTGCGGATGCTTCTTCACGCTTCATAGAGGATTTGAAAAAGCTTGGAGCTAGGATTGTTAAACGGTGGAGATTGAATACCTTTGGTAACAGTAGCAAGGATATCAATCCAATGGGCGTAAATCTAGTCGTTTTCAAGGATGGAATCTCACAGACCCTCACTAAGGCGAAGAGAGCCGGTGTCCCATGTGTTGGTGTCGCCTGGATCAAAGAGTGAGTTTATTGGAGATATTGGTCGCTTCGATCGTTGATACTGACAAAGGTAAACAGGTGCATCTCGCAAAATAAGAAGGTTTCGTTTAACGAGTTCTTAGTGGAGAGGGCTGGCTTGTTGGGCGTTAAAAACCAGGTAGGCTTTCAGATCTGTATCTTTTCAAGAGTATGAAAACTAACTCAATACGCTTCTAGAGACGCAACTCGCTTGTACCGAAACTTCACAAAGGTGTCACCCCACGTAAGGCTGTGCCTCGCAAAGTCTATAAATCGGGCTTTAATGGAGCAGCAGATGTGAAAAAGAATGTGATAGCGAAGCCCAAGACGGCTTAGGAGACCATCAAGGGGAAGAAATCGGCTGCCACATGTCTAAAAGACAGAACTTTGCAGGTTATGGATAAAGCTCTGGCTGATCAGCTACAGTCTTCAACCATTGCGCAGCAGAACGCTTGGTTGGCAGCGGATATGAAGACGAAACTTCTTATTTCTACGATCCACCCATCGATTGCCAAGCAACATCTCGAAAAATTGGTTGAACGTGGGGTTGGAAAAGGAGAAGCATTTGAGAGATCCTCTACGGCATGGAAAAATATCGAAGACGAACTTGGAGGAACGGTGAAAACAAAATAAGGTTCGCATTTTCAAGGAGGCGTTGATGTTTCTGGAGCAAGGCGCCTTTAAATTTCTTTGAGATTCATTGTTTGGTGGATTTTGATTTTGGAAACGCTCTTTTGACATAACTTTTTATTTCCTTCTCTGTTAACATTAACGACCTTTGCTCTTTCTTGTTCATTTTACGACCACTCTTTCCCATAACGAACATATTTTCTGGAAGGTGTTATATCATAAAGGCGGGACATTATTTCGTTCATTCGAAATTTCGAGGTGTTACACATTTTCGCTTCCACAGCAATTATATTATGTATTTCCTTTGTTTTCTGGGGGAGTATGGCTGGGGCCTGGCAAGGAACGTTCACTTCAATTTCCATGGTGTTTCCATTAGAAAGGGTTCTGTTATTCATTCATTCGTTTCTCTTTTAACTACCTAGCTAGCTTAGTTTACAATCGGGCGGGGCGTAGTTCCCTCGTTTAATTACGAATCAATACCATAATTCATGAACTGGATAAACCTGCATCAACGACACACTACTCTTGCATGGCCCTGATAAACGGGGGAACTGATCATGATCATGAACTACGCTAAAAATCGTCTTTGAAATAGCCTTCGATATCGGAGTTCATCTTGGACCGTTGGTGGTGGAACTCTTGTGAACGTTCGGTAGGGGAACTCGTTCCAAACTCTTTCCCGCCAGACTTCGAAGTTGCGGATGTCAGTGTCCCAATCTAGTGTAGAGTCTGAGTATTCTCCCTCATCTTCGCCGTCGTCGTAGGTATCGTTGTGGCTCCCTTCGTAGCTTTCATTGTAACTTTCGTCGTGGCTTTCGTCAGCTTCATCGTAACTATCGTATTCACTATCCTCGTAGCTGTCGTAGCTGCCGTAGTTATCATAGCTGCCACTACCATTGCCATAGTCGTGGTAACCTTTATACCTTTCGTCTTCATCATTGCAGCTATCAGGTTCATCTTCGTATTCGCTTTCATCTTTGTCTTCGCCTGCGTTTGGATTTTCGTACTCGTCATCAAAGCAAAGAGCACCTCTGCTGCTGACTTCAGGGATGATATAAAGCTCTTCGCGTTCTTTGTATGGCGGGGGAGGGTTTGGTATCCCATCTTCTGGGTCGTATCGACGAACATCGACTTCACATGCATATTCGTCCACGTCTTCATATTCATACCCATCCTCCCCGTACTCATCTTCGTCATCACTGCCGTCATCGTACTCGTCGTCCCCGTACCCGCTATAGTCGCTATAAGAGTCCTCGAGCTCTTCGAAGCTGCCCCGTGCCCTCCCTACAACATATTCTTCGTTCGCAACGCTATCACTGTCATTATCACCGCCGTCCTCATCTTTGCTGCCCCCCTCTCTTACGGTCCCGTTCTTTTTCAGCTCATAGAACTCTTCAACTTCATCCTCCTTACCATACCAGTAAGCTTCAATCATGTCCCACCACTTTCTCAGCATTCTCATTCTCTTGCTCTCCCTCTTGTAGAACCTCCTCCAATGCACAAGACTACCATGCTGAGCTTCAAATCTAAGCCTTGCGCATTCTAGCTTTTGTGCTGGGGTCATTAAAGACTCAGCGAATTCATCCTGACTTGGAAACGGCGGATCTTTTGCCCAAACGTCTATATCCTCCTCGTCTGTCGACTCGGAATCCTCACTGTGGCATTCCCAGACAGTTGACATACCCCAAGTCGGTAGTACCGGCTTCCTTGAATCCTTGGGGAATGGCCGTGGCGGCCAACCTCTTTCCATTATTTCCGCAAAAATTTGGGTTAGAACCCGTTTGATCCAGCGAAGATTATTTTGATATTTGCGGATGTCGCCGTAGATGGCTATAAGTCTCTGGAGGATGTCCTTTTTGAGGACCTTGCCGGTGACGGGATAGTTGTCGTAATAGCCGAGCTCGTACCAATCTCGGATGGTCTGTAACGTTTCTCGTTAGCTTACCCGAATATTTTCAGCAGTATATAGAGGGTGGAGACATACTGCATCGATGTACTGCGTCATTTTGGAATTCTCATCTATGCCGCCAAATCCCTCACCTTTCAAAAAGTCAGCGAATGCATGTTGCTCGCCGGTCTCGCCGCTACTAGGGTATTCCCCCTTTTTAGAATGACCTTATTGTTCCTGCTCTTTATTCTTCCCTCCGACTTTGAAGCCAGTCCTCTCTTTTCCGGGCTTGAATATCTTATCAGCTTTCTTTTGTGTTTCAATTTCTTCCCTTTCCCTCATTTCAACAATTGGTCCCTCTTTCTTCGTGTCCTCATCATCCATTTCCTCAAAATAAGGATCTTTCACGTAGTCTAGAAACTCAACCTGTCTTGAAAATAGATATATAAAACCACGGGATCCCCGATCCAACAGCTCGCGTTCATGAATTTTGGTTATATAACCGCAATTCATCAGTGTGTTGTATTCTGAAATGACCCAGTCCAGATTCGGAAAGTAGGCGTAGTAGCCCTGATCGTTAGCTGGCAGAAACTGCTTTTCTCGTGCTTTGATATCCGCAGTCGTTTGATCGTTCAGGATGGAGAGGCCGTCGCTATCAGTGAATAATGAGAGTCGGGATGGTACTAGTGTGGCAGGACTCCGGCTCTCAGGGATATTTAGATATAGAGAATCGTTAGAGTCTCTAGATTCAAGACTAGAACTTGAGAACAGCGAGTATCCTTGCTCGATGCATGATTCAAGATTTGGACCGGGATTATGGTAGTAAGATTCGGGTAGAAGCTTTTGTAGGATACGTCGAGATGGATCGCTGTAGCTGTAAGGCGAAGGTAAATGCCTTTTTATCTTGATACTGGTATTCGACATGCGAATTTTGGTCAGAGGAAAATAGATACTCTGTCTAGGTGTCTGGCCGCAAAATTGGACAAATTGTGGGATATGCCTGGGATCGATATAGAGATTGGTGCTTGATATAGAACTTTGCGAAGAAGAAAATCGTGAGGAAGGCAACTTGGGCGCAGCACGGGATTTAGCTACGACGTGAAGTACGTCAGTAAGATTTTCAGAGAAGACTTCTTGTGGCCATTGATGATATGGAATGGATTTGTACTCGAAATTCCAAGTTGCTAGATCTTTATAGTAATCTCCTTTATCTGCCTCTCCTTCTCTTTCTAGTTCGTAATACGGCTGTTGCTCTGGAGGTACTTCGTTGTTACGATCCCGCATTGAAGATTCGGATTCTTCGTACGGAGGTGGAGGGTCTTCGGTACCCCTTTGGGAATCTATTTTGGACTCACTCTGCTCTTCTTCTGACTCGGGATTTTCTTCTCCGTTTTCCTGTTCTTCAAGCCCACGGTATTCTTCTCGTGACTCATCAATCTCAACATTTCGTGAGCGGCTTTCTTCGGGCGGACTCGAGGGTTCTGGCATATTTTCTCGGTTTTCAGATATATCAGAAAACTCGTAGTCAATAGCACGATACTCCGGGTAATCATCGTTCTCCATTCCATCCAACCATTCATTCACACCGCTCTCAACTTCCCAGTATCTTCTATTCCTCTCGAGCGCCGCTGCTGTTAAGGCGCCGTTATCTCCCCATCCCGAAGATATGGAGTTATCCAATGGGTATTCGTCAATTCTTTTCTGGATTCGATTCGGTGGAGCTTCCTCCCAAAAACTTGGGTGCGCAGGCTGATATCGAAACAACTCCGGACACCCGACGTAGAGACGTGCCCAGCCACCAAGGTGCAAGGGGTAGATAGCGCTGCACCAGTATCCTTCGTCGACAATATCATTAGGCATTTCGTCCCAGTCTATAAGATATATTTTGCCTTTCAGCTTTGACATCATCGTGTAGCGGGAGCGGGTCTTCAGAGCTTCCAGGGGCAGTTTCCAGACCACAACTTAAGTGTATTATAAGCCAATTAGCGCAAGCACCAACTTTAAGTAGAGTTGAGTCAATATTTATTATTTGGGAACCTACGTCCAACTATCCGATACTTCTGCAGTTGGCGGACAAGACTATCTGGATCCCTGCGGTCGAACCAAAATCGGAGTAATTCGAATCTGTATGGACTGCCGATCGTTTCGGATATGAAGAACCAGTTAGGTAGTCCTCTTTCCCGTTCTTCCTTGTACGTTGGCTCCCGATAGACGAGTGGGTTCGACGTTACAGGTTTGCTTCTAGCGTTCCCCATCGTCTCAGTCCTTCATGGGGTGTACTATCTCGACTCTGGTTTACTGAGTTCGGCATCTGCGTCCAAATCTATCATGTAGCATGTTTGGGGTGATCAAGAAGGTTATGCAGATGACACGGGGTTTTTATATAAGCGATGCACAAAAATTTGTTCCTGAAGTTTAAACCTCCGATATAAATATAGACGGTGAATCTAAGTTTGGGATATGAGATGATTTGCTCGATTTTCACGAACACTTCCACATAAAGAGCGTTGGTGTTGCATTTTAAAGCCCCTGTCGGCATCCCGCAGCTGACCAATGAGAGGTGCATGAGTGCGCTGTAAGACAGCTCGGGACGAGTATTCGGCTACACGTTGAAGCACAAGGTGGCCAACCCTGAAAGTTCAGTCAAGATGCAAACTCCAGTATTGAGCGGTAAAATCGAACTTTGGAACTCGAAATTCGCTCAGGAAGGAGATGATGCTTAATCTCCAAGATTTCGTAGCTTCCCAACCTCAAGGGTTCATATGACGAAACACCGAAACAGCGCCGGAATAGGAAGAATCGGGAAGGCCCTAATATAGCTAACGTGCTAGTCTCAGTCGTAAGTGTCGACGATACTCTGTTGGCTTAGCTTGGTGCCTTCCTCGCTACCCTGATATCTGATTAGCTATAGTGGGGCCGGGGTGCATGACAGGGTCCATCGGCACATGTACGAGGCCAGGCTAGGCTAGCTAGGTTGAAGAGACATACCACGTAGCGGGGAGGAAGATGTGGCATACCGACGACAACGGAACCCACTTAAAACTTTTTTTTTTGCCGGCAGCAAGTCGGTTGGATAAAATTTTATCCTAACCAATGAATTTGAAAGATAAGAGCATGGGAAGAAAGGTTTTTTCTCCGAGATGAAGTGTTTGTGGGGGTTACCAGCCTATACATGTTCCCGAGCACATGAACGAGCCCAATGGATAGTGGTGGTTGGCTTTTGCCATTACGAATAAGGTCATGATGGAGGTTTGGATTCAGAAGTGGGATATATATGTCGGCCTCAGAGATGTGTTCCCAGGAGTGTTTACTCAAGTAGCAATCACCTTCAAGCGCTGGTTATCTTGCCCAAGAACGTCACCCCACACCAGACTACGCCCACATTCTATTCTGATACATCACACCCACCTTCTATATTCCCTTCCTCCTCCAACCCCCCTCCTTCCTCCACATATTCAGCCATCGAATATTCTTTCTTCATTTCTATTTCAAACCTCTAAAAGCACCACCAGTCCTCCTTACACTTACGACTTCAACTTCAATCCTCATTTCGGCCTGATAATCGATAGCCGGCTGATCAAGTTCATCAATCAAAAGATTTTCTGCTGCCATGCAGGGCAAAATAGCAGATCCCTCCGACGACGTCCGTCATGTCTTCTTCAGAGTCACCGTCTACGAAAAGGTGCCCCTCGAAACCTCAGAACCATTTGCTCACCGTCCTCTCGCTCGCTCCGTTCAGTCCGCCACTGTTTCGGCGACATTGCCTCGCTCCAAGAGACCGACCCCATGCTCGGGCTTCTCTCACACAAAGACCAAGTCCTTGCCATCAATAGGCCAGGCCACTGTTCTTTCTATTTCACAGCGCTCGGCTGGAATACTTCCTGCAGAGCTTGGGCGAACCTCCAAACCCGTTGTGATGACAAAAGATAAAGACAAAAGGCGTCGGTATTCCCGGCGACAGTCCATCCTATCAATTGCATCTTCATACTTTGGCCCTACAGCCCTTGGATCGGATATTTCATTAGACCGTCAGATATCTCCGGCTCTGCAGACCTCACATGTCTTCTTTGACTCACCAAGTCGATCCCCATATTCTCTCTCCCAAAATCACATACCAGACGACCCCAATTCAACGTCTTCTTTACCTTTCACTCTAAATTTAAGTCAAGAACCCGACGTACTGAGCCTTTCTTCCCCTTCTCATCCCTCGCCTCCGGCACCGAGTCTTGATAACAGTGTTCAATTGACACCGGAATGCTCTGGAGAGATAACGGATCAACACTCTGGAGGTACGACTCCGGCAACAAATACGACTGCTGCTGATACAACAACAACTGCCACTAGTCGGCAACCCAGCAAGCTCACTTCTATAAGTTCATTTCTACCTTCTTTCTCAGAACGTCGCCGGACATCCGTAGCGAACTTCCTTCGAGATGCCCGTGATCTCCCGTCTCGTGTCTTCAGGAGGTCATCAAAATCCCCTTCTCCGCCACAACTCCGGTCAACATGTCCCATCACAGAAAAAGATACAATGCCTCCCAAGAAGCGACGTCCCACAAAGGTTGAAAAAGCGGCTTTAAAAAGGCAGAAATCTGCAGATAAATACATACAAAAGAAAACCAAAAAACGCCTTCGTCAATACAGACGGGAAATGAAACGTCGGATGAGCGAGACCGAAGAAGCAAAGGAGGCTCGCAAGAAGATGGGGAAGACGGAAAAACTTTTGAAGGTTATGGATGATGCCAAAGAGAAATTCTGGGAATGGCTGGACAAACGAGAAGCACAGAAGAGAAGAAAACAAACCAGGGCATATGCGACAATGAGGGAAGAGCGAAGGAAGAGCGTATTACTTGTACCTGTGGAGAGAGACTACGAGGTGCTGTCAAGGAGAGGAAGCAAGTACGACGAAAGCTTTGGAGAAAGTTCAGTGGAAAGGTGTTGAATTCTAAAGATGGTCGAGTAATCAGAAGATCCTTCATTGATTCGCGAAGTACCAGCAAAATCAACATGGCTGGGATGATCACGTCCTATCAATATGATTTGATGCAGTATGGCACTAAATTTGCTTGGTTGCCTACCGAACGACGAAGTATACGTTCATGTACAAAAGTTGCATTGCTTTTCACCCCACGTTTTTGTTAGCCCCAACCGTTTTTTTTTGTATCATTTTTTTGATCGGAGGGCGTTATGCATGGAAAGAGCTTTCTTGGCGTTATTCGAGTTTACCCTATGATTGTTTCTCTATTCTTCGCTTTCTATTTGTCCAGTGTTTTGCTGATCCGCTTTTCCTTTTTCTGTATGCCTCCGTTGGCATACTGCTGTTGTTTCCGTACGAATATGCACAGGTGGAAAAGACATGGCGTATGGCGTTGCTTTTGTATGAATAGTTAAAGACTTTATTAACATGTTCTCGCCTTTGTTTTTGTAATCTACTTCTGCTCTTGCATACCATTGTTTCTCCTTCTTTTTGGTGGAATAGATGAATGAATTGGATGCCCTTTAGAGCAGTTTATCAATATGAGCTTACTGTATCATCAAATTTGCAAAATGCAATTCCCCGCTGTATCATCACTCTTCAAATTTTCTGTATTCTTACCTGTTTTTCTTAGTGTATATACTACTATTGTATTACTAACATACACCGCCAAAAATTACTGATGAAAACTCGAAGATTGAATTGAATTGTTGACTGCAAGCCTCTAAAGTTCAGGAGTAGCGAGATCAGACTTAAGACCTAAGCTACGTCTTATGTGGCCCGAAGCCGGACCTCTCAAATCTAGGCAGGTTCCATAAAAAAACTTGACCGATTCGATGACGCGCCGCTAATAGATGCTTCGTAATATCTTCCGGTAACAGCACCATTCATCTGAGCCTGGCAGTATCTACGGAACATCGATGATGCTTGAAAGAATATTTATGTTAATTGTTGTCCTGTGGTGGAGTTTTGGGGATTCTGTAGGAGGGCCACTTACTATCCGCGAAGGAAATATCGACATAGCCTTCTTTGATAGCTGTTGTTGAGGCATGAATACCCGTAACAGTGTTTAATTCGTAGAAAACGTTCATTCGTAGTTTGTTGTTAAGCTTTAGGATCTGGCTAGGGAAATTTTTGACTGCAAGTTGGTTGATACACGTAAACACATGTCTTGGGAAATTTTGGGGGAAGACTTGAAAGAGTACAAACATACTGTAAAAGTATATAAATCCGTTCCCTGACTCTCCGTAAACCCATAGGAGAAATAATCGTCTAAGCGGGTCCTTGTAGAACTTGAACTTTCCATTTTTCCTTGTGAATATTGGATCTGGTTCTCGGCGGATTATGGACTTAGATTGAGCCATCGGCCGAAGTGTCAGCTCCAAGAAATTGCATAGTGATTTTGTATCGGGAATCTCTTCCCAGTTAGGGCATAAAACGTTGATTATAGGGAAGTCTGGATTTCGGGTCAGTCAAGACGTAATTTTTTGCGGATGCTCCACTGTGCATACTCTGAATAATATCAATTCCATAATCCGATATTGCAGAACTAGTGTTTTCCCAGTCACTTCCAACGTCGCCATCGAATGCTCGGCTGCAATATGGATGGCTAAGCATGCTTTTTAATCGATAACCTTGTATTCTTGGTCCGATAGTTTCATAGGCCAGAGAGCTAAGAGTGTTGACTACGTAATTTTACCCAGTCAGCATTATTAACTTAAATTCAAAGAATTTTGAATTTTGAAAGGGCATATACCAAATGAAACCTTCACTCTCTGTTCGAAGCCGGAGGTTTGTATTTCGACAATGCGCCGTTCGTTGAAAAGTTCGGAGTCAAACACGTGCAATTCATTGGCTTGATTACCCAAAATGTTCGAGCTAGAATCGTTTCGCACAAGTATTAGACCTTAATATTCGATTTTTGCTCCAAATTAGATACCTACGAGGAGTATATATGGCTTTCTAGGCATAACTCATCCGGGTCTTTTTGGAATAGCCATCTATAGAAATCTTGAAGGTCTATACCGGAGATGCCAGAAATTTTAGCCTGTTTCTCGGAGCTTTGTAATGATGAACTAAAAGGGGGGGTTCGATTACCGGCAATACAGTTTGTAAGATTCAGCGTTAGCCAATGCATTATGACCCCTCTCTCACCCGAAGGCTCTGTATCATTGAATGGACAAGTCCAAGAACTCCCTTCATATCGATGCTCCCCAATAATCCCATCCTGCGTAAAATACGATCCATTAGGTTGATAAGTACACACCATTCTCGAATGGGCATGATCAGCCGGTATCTGCGTTCTGTCAGGAGGAACTCTTCGGATACCGGTCTGTCGTTGCTGCTGGGTATGCCTTGTGTCATAATGTAAACGGTTTTGGCTGTCGATGTGGTAGTGGTGAATTCTGGGATAGCGAAGTTGGTTGAACGGTGAGTACATGTATTCGCCTTGTTGGACCGCATGCTCTCGCCAGGATATTTCTATAGCGGCACCTTTTGAGGTGTTTCGAGGTGCGGCATCACGAACTTCAATCTTGTGAAGGGGTATGTGATCGACTGTATGACACCTGTGAGCTGAGTCTACATGTTTAAGGCCTGTTTTATATTTGAACTTACTTGTAAATCCTATTTGACCACGATACCGCGGTTCTATCACGATGGATCGCTTGCGACTACTTCCTTCAGTGCCGGGAAGAAGCTGTTCCTTGATTGTCAACTCCCCCGTTTTACACGTCAACGGTTGTGCTCTGAAGGATGTTCTATAAGTTGCGCTTTCGATGGACCTATACCGGTAAAGAAATCACCAAATATTATGCAGGGGTTAGAAAATACAATAAGTTGTAAAGAGCACTTAAGCATGGTGATTCGAACCAAGACTTTGATTTTTCCTTCTTCAAAAACACGCCGTCTTCCACCTTTTTGCAGGTTTCGTTGAAATTCACACGATCTGACGTTTGGTGTTAGTCCGAGGTTAAACTTGCTAACTTGGCCAAGTAGGTGATCACAGAAGCTTGCCTTGTTCAACATTGATAGCAAAGCTGACAAACATATCTCTAACTTTTATTGACCATACTTCGTCCTCATAGGGGTCTTTATGAGTATCCGACGAATGCATTTTAGTAAAATGTGACTTCAAATATAAGGTGCATGTGAAGGTCTGTCTCTGCTTACTTCCAACTTGATCGGTCGCTAACTTCATCCATTCAGACAATGGAGCTGACTTAATTATATCCCCTTGAGAATTCTGTAATCTCAACTGCGGAACGTTTCTTTTCCCGTCCACATAGCCGACTTCCAATAAGGAGTAAATTGTTATATCATGATTGGAAATCGGCCCACTTGGTCGAGTATTGAACTCAATAGCTACAAGTCTATTTGCCTTTGTTAGCTTTCTATTAGTCGTAGTGCTGGAGAATTCTGGGCCAACAAACGCTTGGAATTGAGCTATGACATTATCGGCGCCGAAGCCGTCTATTTCTTCATGTCGATGTATTTTGTCGATAAGAGCCAATGCCTCTGATCCCGTTGTCTCCGTATGGCCATTACTTGGACCTGGAGCTTGAATCGGAGCCTTCCCTCTTGAAAGCTTCCTATTGGTGTCCTGCAAGAAAGCGCAGACATCAAAATCATTCTGTGAGCAGGTGGCTCTAATATCCTACATATATATTAGTCTCAAACACTACTGTGTTATATTCCGCTTCCATATATGTGCTCGGAACACGCACTTTGTCAAGTTTTTCCATTTCCGCGCAAAGTGTAGCATCTAACAGGTGCCATATCCCGCTCCCTCCAAGCAAGCCGCAGAAGATGAAAATAGCTTTTATCAGAGGTAGATGTTTACTCGCTCCGCGTGGGTGTTCACTCAGCCACTGATCGAGGGTTTGATCTGATGCCAGCCGCTTCCTAGGTAGTCTTTGCTTGTTCTTCGCGTTGAGCATCCTCTCTAGAACTCCCTATAGTTTCGAAGAATTAGAACATAGTAGTGTGTTATTATCAGGCCGAAAGTAGGCAGGAGTAATATCAGCACGGTGATTTTGAACTTACTCTTGAAAGCCACCATCTAGACAGTCTCATCCACTCTCGCACAGTCCATCCTAAATAATGCGAATTTAAAACACTAACAGCTCGCTTCATACCTTCAGCATGATAAAAAAGATTCATCTTCATCATCTCCCTTCCTACATCTTCTAACTCACGAGCAACACCTTGAAAAGGAAATGAATAAAACTTCCGAGGCATCGAAGCACCTGGTGCCGGGAAAATGTGTAGCCATTGTAAAATTCTACTCGCAATGCTACGGAGGGCTTCTCTTACGTCCATATTTTCATCGACATCAGCCAGCTCTAGAACCATAGGCTTAGACAAAGTAGTCTTATCGTTTGGTTGAACGTAACGAAGTGGGAACTTGTGTTCTTCCTCCTCTCTTGTCGTCCCTTGTTTTACTATTTTTAAACAGACTTCATCGGCGCTGATATGAGTTTGGGAACTTGAACTCGAGCTTCCTTGGCCCAGTTGCTCATTTGGTACGGCGACATTTTCCGTTGCTCCAGGCTTCCTAACGCTAACTGGGACTCTGTTCCGTGGAGGTCTCTTATTTGGCTCGGGGCCCTTTGGGGCCCCGTTAGCCAACCCCCCACTAGGGTTTTCCGCTGCCTGTTGGGGTGCGCCGCTGCTTAGCCATTCACGAAGCTGGTTACCATTTGGGGAGACGGGTGTATGGAAGCGGTCGATGAATGCACAGAGTAGCTTCTCGACTCGAACGATTGTTTCGGTATTTTCGCTACAATTTTGTTACATGGAGCTCAGTATTAACTCATTTACAAATCGCATACTTGGGTATCAAGTTTCAGTGGGTGTTTTTTTGCAACTCACTTCTGAAAAGAATTGATCACTATCTGCAGACAAGCCATATGAGTATAGACACACAGCTTTGCCCGATACTCCGATATCAAGGTCTTCTGTGCATCAGTAACCGGATCGGAAACATCCATCCCATCCAATTCACTCAGCATCCATTCTATGTGTTGCAGCAAAGTTGCAATCTCCCAGTCAACCTCGGTATCCTCCTCATAGTTCGCATATTTTGGCCAAGTGTTTTCGACATAGTTGAAAAGGCACTGGCCATTCATCAGCTCCGAGGTGAGTTCGTCGGTTTCTTTGGTGCCATTGGAACTAGGAATCAGATAGAACTTCGCGTATGCTTTCAGGGAGAGGTTTCCGAGGCTCAAGTGTTGGATTGCTTCGGGTTGGAAGCTGCTGGGAGGCGCGTAAAGTTCTCCTATGGCGTCCATCAAAGATACCTAACTTTTCATATGAATGGCTAAAACTTTTTTACTCGAGGACCTCCTAAGATTGCGCACGCAGTTCTGATCTATGCTTGATATCAATTGTGGGATTCTGCACTTTCAGTTCAAACAGGTAATATGGTATTCAAAAACCGGATCGATAAAACGTCCAAACGTCTAAACGCGGGGCGGTGACTCTTTTTCAATGATATCAATATGAGGCTTCCTCAATTCGTCGGTGAGCCCGCGAGAGCTCGAGCGCCACATGTGCCTAAGAAAACTTCGAGCCTCGTTCGTGGAGCTAATTGCCATTGGTCGTAGCCTCGAATCCACGTCGGTCAAGATATCCTTCATGCACGAACGGCATGCATTCAGCTCTGTCTTACAAAGATGTTCCAAAAAAAAATCCAAATTGCTAGGATTCTCGTGCGCCGCGGCGGGTCGCCGTCTAAGATGGACCTTGTTTTATGCAGTGCATAGCGCTGAGAATCGCATCGACGCAAGGGCTGAAAGCTTTCGCTTCCCACCAAACCAGTTTATTCGGTGTTTGATCCCGCCACCGGTTTGGGCATGTGGTCATGAGATCCTTCTTAGGTAATACCTAGGAAAAACACAACGTCGAAAACACAAAGCCTCGATTTCATGATAGCGGTCGATAGTGCAATTCTTATCATTCTCATTGCTCGCACACCGCAAAATTCCAAGCTTCGAGGCGGACCTGCATAATATGATAGCAGCCCGGTAAGCGGAGAATAGCAGCAGTGTAATCTGTTTCTGTTATTGCTTTTTTATGTTTCTCCATTTGTTTGCTGTTTCTTTTTGTTTCTGAAGCTTCTCCCCCTTTGGCAAGTTGACAGGTTGCGGGAGGCTTAAAACCAGTCTTTGAGTCAGAAAGAAAATAAAATGCAGGACCAAGCCGGTCTCTTAACCAGCTTCCAATTCTAGTTGGCACCTGTTTTCGCATCTTTCGTAGAAGTTCAACCTCCAATCGACTCAAGATGGCAGCTATGAACCCCCACCACTATCGAAAGGGAACCCCTCCGGCAGCTGAACCCCTTGGAATATCCCAAGCATCAATACCAACAACAACCAATGGCGTCCAAAAGTCGGAGGATACAGGCGACGAAAGGAGTATCACGGAAATTGAAAAGTACAAGCAGCTACAATCTCGAGTCGATTGGACCATCCTGCCTCCAGTAAACCTCGACTTTTCTTGTAGCCATCATACCTATGCACGCTAACTCTATTCAAATAGCTAACGATATGCTACTTCCTTCTGTTCACGAATCGTATGAACGTACAACTTATCTGTGAGCCCCCCAGTTGTAAAGTCCCCTAATAATTTTGAGGCCGCGTTAACGCATATCTTGAGACTCGAGCTCCCCAACCGATAAGCGGTATATCCTCGGCAAAGACGACTATACCATAGTTCAGTTCCTTTTTGTCATTACCTACGCGTATGAAGCACTCAAAAGCTCCCACGTAACCAGCAAAATATGCTGACACGGGTTTTATGATACAGCTTACCGGAACCAGTCTGGAATATCCTACTAAGGAGACTCGGCCCTAGATTTTGGCTTGCTCCAGCTCTGCTACTGTCCGGATTCTTATCTGTATTCTGTGCTGTAGCAAAGAGCTGGCGAGGCCTTGCAGCGATAAGATTGTAAGTAATTAACGTTAGACAACATTATTGTGAGGTAGGGCTTCGGCTGACATATATACCGTCACAGCCTGATGGGTCTTCCGTTGGGGGTATGCAACTCTATCTTCAAACGAGGCTGCAGAGCCTACTTTGTAAAGTAATTTACTGACAAAAACGATTTCTTCAGGCTTTATTTCCAGGGTGCATGGTGAGCATCTCATATTACCTTTTGCCAGGGTGATAGATCCCGTATATTCTAACCCCTATGTGAACTTTTAGTACTATATAACCTGCTGGTACCCTCGAAGAAAACTCGGGCGCCCAGTCGCAATCTTCTACGCTGGTGGAGCGATGGCTTCGTCTCTAGCAAATCTCCTTAACTCCGCGATCGTCGAGATTGACGTCCCGCATACGGTCGGCAGTGATTGGGTTTGCGTAAGTCACAGTAATATAACGTCTAGAGTAAAGGTGACTTGCTAATTTATACGATCTAGATAATCTGGGGTCTCATCACTTTCGTCTCCGCCATTATCGTTTTCTTCTTCATCCCAGACTTTCCAGACGAAGACAATATGATCCTGAGATCGCCAGAAGAGCGCGCCACCTTCAAAAACTGGTATGTTGCGACTGATAGCACACGGAATATCAGCGAACATTATAGACCGCATGCTTGGAAGCAGGTGTTCACGGATATGAAGACTTTGCTGTTCATACTGGTGAGGATGTGAGTAATTGATTCGTCCTTCGATCCCCGCCAAAGCTACAATTCTCAGAATTTTCTGTTCTCTAATACTATACTGTCGTAGGAGCACCGTTGTCGGTCGCGATGGTCTAACTCAGCGCGGGAGGGATAACGCATCAGCCCTCGCGCACCAGATATGGAAAGAACCAAGCGATGCGACAAAGACTCTGCTCTACGTTCCGCCGTACGTATATTATTCCCTTTCCAAAAGCTTTCCTTTCTTGATGTGCAAGTTTTAGGAGAGAACTAAAACCCGATGTGTCTCAGTGCCGCCCTTGCAGTCATAACCACAATCTACATCGGCATCCTTTCCGACAGGACCAAACAACGCGGGTATTACATCATGTGCACATCATGGTTCTCCATTTCCGCCTTCATAATCTTCGTATCATCCTCAAGCCCGACGTTACAGTACGTAGCCGGTTTCTTGGGGTATGTGGGGACTTGGGCTGGCGGAGCCATATCATGGGTGTGGATGGCGAATAACGTGGAGGGACTGTTCAAACGTGCTATCATGATCGGTGTCAATGTCGGTACTGGCAATTTGATCGGAGGGTTTACGATCCCCGCAACGATTACAATGCAAACCAAGAATAAGACAATTGGGTAGGTATTCTATTAGATGACAAGCTCAAGAGGTACCCGAGTCCGCTAATCATGATCCCTCTTTCGTTATTTTAGAAACGCCTACTTTCTTGGACTGTCTTGTCTCCACTTTTTAAGCATCGTCTTTACAAGGTGGTACCTTAGCACGCAAAACAGCGACAAGCAGCAGCAGCTTCATAGTCAGCAGAACATTCGGGACCAGAGAGACCCAAACAGTATCGCTGAAGAAGAAGACAAAGGCGACAAAAGGTAACTCAGATCACATCTTTGAAGTACAAACTACGTGGAGTGATTGCTAATATCCTATTTATAGTCTCGATTTTGATTATATCCTATAAAAGAGGTCCACTATATGGGTTGGTTGATTTGGGAGTAACATTTGTGGCTCGGTTTACGGGGGAATTGATATCTTGTTCTTCATAATTCACGATATTCCGTCCGTTCTTTTGAATTAAAATGATATTTTGGCGTCAGGATACTTTGCAAAAATAATTGATATGAATGCTTGCTAGAATCTACTCATCCGCACTTGTCCGCTCTCTAAATCACATAAGTGAGATATTTCTTCTCTATAAATTTTACATATTAAGCCATGCACGCCCTGTTCTGTTTTGCGAGTCTGGAAGCTCATGTACCCACCCAAAGCAGACCCCCACAACTCCACGCCATAGGGAAAAATAAAAATCCCAAGACGTATCATCCTTCTAGCATCTCCCTCCGAAGAAGAAAAACACCAGGTCTAGAGTCTACAATTCTCCCTTGCGAGAGTGGGTCAGAAATGCGATTACGAAAACCACAGATCATTTATTTGCTTTAAGCTCATCTTCGGCGCAACCATTTCCACTGAAAATCCTACTCAGGGTTGAATAGAAGAGAAGAGGTTGTAATTTGACATCCGAGCTAGTTGGTTTCCTGATTTAATTATTGGTGCAACTTCGCGAAATCGAGAAGTGGAGGGAAAATGGGAGATCAAAAGGGTAAAATTGGTATGTGCATGCCATTATTAGATACTATAGAATAAATAGAAAGCCGTCTCGTTCGTTGATTGAGTAAGCTTTAAAACTTGGTCCGCCGTTTTAAACAATATCGGTAAACCATCAATTAGCTGCAATGATAGCGGGATATCCTTACCACATAATATTCTCGCTGTATTGCCCAAAGCCCCTACCTATATGATGACCTTCACTGTGTACTCAGACTATGTGTCCTCAATTAGTTTTACGAATGAGCCATATCACAGTAGCTCCCCACCACGTCGACCTAAAAACTATAGCTCTGCGTGAGTTAGAGTCTTCGTAACGGCCTCAACGACCGTCTCCGTTACATCCTGGAAAACGTCCGAATCTGGCTTCAATTTGAAGAAGGACCACGTTTCCCATGCCTCAGCAGAGAAGTCGAGCTCAGCTCCGATGACGAAGGCAGTCAGGAACTGCATTTCAGAGGAAAAAATCAATAAATCGTCAGTGGCAAAGACGTGGGGAAGGGTCACTTACGACGAAATTGACAAACATAAAGCTTATGAAAAGGAAGAGGAAGAGAATTGTAGCGAGATTCCTGGGGATCAAAGGGTCTTCGATGTAGACCGTTCTTCCGGTCTTCAATTCCTTCTCTCGCTTCTCGTCCTTCTGCTTCTTCGAGATAGTAGGAAAGATGCCTTCGATGAATTGTTCGATCTGCAACACCGTAGAAAAATTTTTTAATTAACAATGTATCCCGGTACTTTCCAGAACAGGGATGGTTTGAAATCCCTACCTTCGCACATTTTACCGATACCTCTAAGAAGTTAGGGTCTCTTGGTGTATTCTTCTTTCTGATGATCTTGATATACTTCCTGAAAGTTTCACATGTCGTCCTTAGATTTCCAATGTCCAACATCAATTCGCATGCCTCGCCCTTCGGGATCTTGATATTTCGCTTGAACATTTCTGGGTTTCGGAACACTAGCGCTAGTGTAGCAATTGCCATAAGCTGAGGAATGGCGCAGAAATTGTACACAGACTGGTCTCGCAGGCCTGCCAAGTAGTACAAACAATCGTCGGCGTGATCTAGCGCGTTTAGTACCATCTCTGACTGGCACGCGAGGGCCTTTTCCTCGTTCTCAGGCAACCCAAGGTCGGTATATTTGTCAACGTATTTACCCCAGATTTCCTTAGGGTAGAAGCTCCGATTGTCCTCCAAATCTTCACGGAAATCACGGATGATGTTGACTTTCTGGAGGAATAGACCCATGGAAATGTACAGACGAGGACGGTTTAATAAACCAGGATTGGCGACACCAGCTGGGACGAACAGGCGGGTCAGGCCTTCTCCGACAAGGCCCGCAACATAGAAACAGTATCGGTCATAATCCTTGATTAAAGGCAGACCGTCGAGATTCTTTGCTGGACCTCTACAAGTTTCAGCCATACCTTCGCCCATTTGTCTGGCAATATCACGGATAACGTCTCTGTAGACATCTTTTAATTTCGCAAATTCAGTGATAACGACGTGAAACTCGACGAGTAGCTGGCGATCCTTTTCAGTAGGTGAGTTTCCGTCGAAGGTCCAACCAGGTTGGTCGAGAATTTTGTGGAAATTTTGGAGGAGGGGGATTTTGACGTCGTTATCGAGGGTCATGTCATCTTCGATGGTGTCGAGACCGCCTACAAGGTCACTCTCGTCAGGGTAATGTCATGAGAAACTGAGCGAGGGAGACGGTGCCATACGTAATACCAGGTAGAACAAAGCTACCGGTACTCTCATCTCGGGTTGTAGCTCCAAGATGACAGCTGCGAAACTCCGACTCGTCATTTCCAGGAACTCGTAACATCGTTTTAGTTCTGCCGATTCTTTATCCGGATTCTAGCATCAAGAAAAGATAGGAGAAAACACAAAAAAATCAGATCAAGACCTCAAAATCACCAAACATGGATGGGATACCTACCCTGAAATGCAGTGGGTCTCTGAGATACTTCCAGTGAAGCATCGCCCGTAGCTGGTACGGGTGAAGGGTGTAGTACCATATTGTGCCAAGCTTCGGCATCGTGTCTGTTATAAAAGTTTTTGCGATCCGGAAAAGTTGATGACAGTCTCCAATTGAAACCCAGTGGATGGGATTATAGGTCAGGATTAACGGTTATCGACGCAAGAGAGGATGTAATTTGGTGATCTGGCGTGTCGCTGGACGTGTAAGGGGAAGAAAGGTGGTGGGAAGAAGCAGGTAGGCAAGTGCTTGGTAAGTACTTCCTAGCTCTTAGTTAGCGACCAGCGAGCGGATGGTCTTCCAAGGGGTTTGGCTGCAAGCTCAAGCCAACGAATTAGCACATCAAATCCGCACCGTCCGCGCCCCGGCGAGCCATAACTGCCATTGCATCCCGGAGACACCTACCCGAACGTTTACGATCGCTGGAGATGCTGGCTCGAGCTGGGTTACGGTGGCGAAATTGATTATCAGAGGTATCAAACCGAACTCGAAATTTCAGTTTAGCCGCAGAAGAGCCAGATCAGTCGGCACTTTGGTCGTGTTGGCGTGGTTGAATTTTGGCTGTTCGGCTGCCGAAACCACGCGAAGGCCGCGCCTTAACTCCGACCGATTTCTACATCTACACGGACTTATTTTATAGAATCATGATGCTGCCTTGTCACGCCGTTCTTTGGAGAGATTTTGGGAAGGAAAGTTTAATTGGAATGATAGCTAATAACGAATGTCAAGAAGGGGAAGTAACAATCTGAAAAATTTGAAAGGAAAGCATAGAAAAATGACAAAAAAGAACAGTTAACCCGCAGCACCCCTCATCCTAGCCATCGTTTTAGAGAATAATCTTTTTTTTTTTTTTTTTTTTTTTTTTTT